>MQTX01000132.1:656936-692362 GCA_009735665.1 Angiostrongylus cantonensis
GATGTAAGCAGAAATGCTTATAAAAAATCGTTCTATAAATTTGGTGAGGATTATGGCCATTATTTTCATGCCATCGTAGTACAGCAAAGCTGATAACAACTCCTTTAATACAGCTGGCATACGTGTAGAGGTGTGTGCACTAGTGATTTCGCTCTAGGTATGGTGCTGACTGTTATCGCAAGAACAAAGACCATAAAGCCGAGTTCTGGCATCCATCGAAGAAGTGATCGGTGGTAATTTGTCTTGTTTATCCCTGTGTAGGTTGGCAGATTTCCGTGTCGAGACAGGTTAGTTCTTTTCGTGTTCATTAATTTCTGGATTTCTCTGGACGATCCAAATACGGTTAGAATGAGAACATTTCGTCCGCTGGACGAGTTACATTTATAAGAGTAGGTTCTACATTACTCCATTGAACGATGTTTGCAAATTACAAAGTGGTTCATTGTTCTAGATCTTCACATTGCAGTTTCTTTTTGAAACCGGAGGTCTTTAGTTATAGTTTCAAGTAACTTCAGGAGCGACAGCGTAAGAAATGTGTTGTTTGTAGAAGATTAGATGAAAACAAAAAAAAAAAGGAAAAACATCACAACAATAACTCGCCATCGGGACCGTTTGGTTTTGCTTGACTTAGCAGATTTGTTAAGGAATTGTTGCATTCTTTAATATTTCATTCGTCATTACCCTGTTTGTGTTCCACCTGTTTTTGTTGCGTACCTGTTGCTCCTCCTCTTCCTCCCCTTCCTCTCCCCTCCTTGTGAAGGTTTATGTCACTCTTTGCATTTGTGTCATATGAAGTTTTATTGTGATTATAATGTCTTATTTTTGTACGTTTTTCTGTGCAAGAGCAGGTTCATACGACGATTTGTCTGGTCTACAGAGGATCTAGAGAGGCAATGCGATTTCGCTGTAAGAACTGCGTGAACCTATTCGCCTGGCTTTACGTAGCTTTCAGTTGATGATCTAGCAAACGTCATTGTTGGCTTGTGAAGAGGACAAGGTCCCAAGTCCCATTCCAATATAGATTTTGTAGTTCGCATTATCTTAGAAGATGTATTACCTTTAGTTTCCAATAGTTATGTAGCAATGCATATGATAAAAGTGTTATTTCCTGTTGTGATGCGTTCATCTACATGTACCTAATAAATGTAGCAGTTATTGTTTCTTCTTAAAGGCGCGTGTGGCGCAGTGGTTGGAGACGCCACTGCGACACGCACATGGAATGCGCCCATGGCCCACCAAGCCTTCCATCCCTCCGGGATCGGCAAATTGGCACCAGATTTGTCTGGGAGGATAGCAGCACTGGCTCGGTGCATCGGCAGGCCACCGAGAGTCATTGTAAAGGCTAGATATGCATTCAATCACCTCCAACGATACTTAATGAAGTCGAATGCATGGCGCATCACTCAGGGATTGATCAACGCCAAGAGCTTTATCCTTTTTTATCCTTTATTGTTTCTTCTTGAAGTAATAGGTTGGTTGTGTGTAACCTTATCTTCAGTACTTCCGATGAGCTTATTTGGTTTGTGTAACTATCGTTCGTAGTAGAGTCAATAGTTCATCAGGATTTCGGTACAGGGTTATATTACCAAGTAATAGTTTTGCTCCACGGCAGGGATTCTGAGATCTTTTCATAATGTGGCCAGGTGGGAAAAGTGCCTGGTATTCTGGTCTTGAAATTTGAATTATAAAAAAATATTTTTAATTTTGAAATTAGTTTGGCACAGAAAATCTGTATGCGTTGTTCATCTCACAACAGCGATCATTGCTAGGGTTACGAATACACGACGAGGAAGTTGCACCAACGCTATTGTCCGCCAATAGCTGTTGTCATCGTTGTCAGTACGAATTGTGCGCGTATTGATGATGTTGATGACTGCTGATGGTACTCATCGATAGAGAGCTAGCTGAGAGACAGGCGAAACGTAAGACCCGCATGGTGTGGTGGTGAGAGCGTTAGCCGCCGAAAAGGCCAGTAGCGCGTTTGCTCCCCACCGGAAACACCTACGTTCTCGAGTTTTACAAATATCTCAGCATCATTACGGTTGTATTTCACATAGCACCCTGCCATAAAAAATTGTAATAGGTAGAAAATAAAAAGTCAACGTTGTGCGCGTATTCTAGTATTTTTCAGAAAGTGTGCCAACCAACTTCGTCAAAACCACAGTGTCTGGTTTCTGTTTACTGCCCATTCTGTTTTCATGGCAGGGTGTTACGAGAAAACGACCGCATTGATGCTGAGACATGAGCAAAACTCAGGACCTCAGTCGGACTTCGAAGCCTCGATTACGGGTGCTATCCGTGACACCAACCTAGGTCTTTGGTTTGCCTAATTTCGCCTAGTTATAAAGCTCTAGACGTTGATATATTCGGAGAAAAAAGTCAGACTCTGAGACTTGTAATTCTCAAGGCCGACTTTCTATTAGCCTCAGCACTAATAAGTGAGTGCCTGTTTTTTTTTTTTTTTTTTTTTTTTTTTTTTTTAAAAAGGGGGGTTTTTTCCAATAAAAGGCGAGCTTGTTACCGCAAATTCACAGCACTCAACGTTTCGACGGTTACTCATTACTAGCCTGGGGAAGTCAAATTGATACGCAGTGTACTCGGCACAACCTTTCATAATGTCGGCAGGAAGAATTCAGAACCCAGATTTCAATCAAATAGGGAGAAGAATCTTTTAAAGAGTCATTGTTTTATTGCCCACACGTTCTCCACTCCGGACAGAGTTTACATGGGTGAGGAATGTGATTCTCTTAAAAATCCATTCGGAGATATAGGGCAAGGACATGCTGTCGTTCAAATCCACAAGGTGAACGGTGTCTTTTTTGTGTTGGAAGTGATTGAAGACAGCATAGATCTCTTAGGTCAGCATTTAACCCGTTGCCGTTCGGTCTGATTGTCGTTCAGAATTCTTTTCTCCACGTTTAAGCCAGTTCCTACTCAGTTGTTGCATGTTTCGAAACACATTCCGTAACAAGAACATCAAGGCTAGTGCTACAGCAGGAGAGTGATGGTCGCGAAACAGCGTAGGAGGGGGAGCGCCGTCAAGTGGTCGCGTGCTGAGGGCTCGGTGGAGTCGCTGGTGCGAGGAGGGTCGCAGCCGCTGACTGCGAACCGACACAACAGGGATCACCCAGACGCCGCATCCAAACTGCTGGCTGACGAAGATGCAGAATCTAGCCGAAAACCAAATGCCAACCATGGTTATGGAGGTGCCTGATGTCGCAGTGCTTTGGATATGTAAAATCACATGAAAATAGGGGCAAAATTGACAGCGATTTGTGTTCCAAGCCAGTATGTGTGCGTTGCGCGACAGACATGTCAGTCTCAAAGGTAAAGTGCATTCGGCAACGTTGATATTTTCGTTTGCCTCTCCAATAGACGTTTTTTGCTTCTCTTCACGCGCAGTACGAAGGTGTGCCGTGGCATAGTCACCGATGTGCACGGCACGCGAATGCCGTGCCAGAGTTCGATCCTCATTCGGGCAGTTCGATCCTCATTCGGGCATCCTGGGGCGCACTCCGTGCCGTCTCGCCGATATCTGCATTGACGGCACCAGACACTTTCTGTCGTTCCCACGTCCATAACGCTTACTTTTCAAGCAATGTTTTGTTTTTTCCTAAGTTTTATTGAGGCGTCGATGGACGTGTAAGCTTCTCGTGTTTCGTCATGGTTGCTCTTCCTGAACAACAGCAACTCATTGTTGTTGTTGTTGTTGTTGTTGTTGTTCAGGTTGTTTTCCCTACGAGAGTTTTCATGTAATAAATGTTTTCTTCTTAAAAACTTCCAAACTTCGGAATATCAGTCGCATGGATGACATTCTTTATTGTGAGTGAGCGCCATCGAAAACTTGGTTCATCAGCCATGAAAGAGTTGTTTTGAAGTACTCA
Organism: Angiostrongylus cantonensis; assembly: GCA_009735665.1. Classification (NCBI taxonomy): domain Eukaryota; kingdom Metazoa; phylum Nematoda; class Chromadorea; order Rhabditida; family Metastrongylidae; genus Angiostrongylus; species Angiostrongylus cantonensis. The sequence goes on from MQTX01000132.1 coordinate 660,821, forward strand.
GTAGACTTGACAATAGCATGGATTTCTTTTCTGGATTTTGATCCGCTGCAATATTTCGGATTCATCGTTTTTCTTTTTGACCGCGGTGACCTATAGACGCATCAAGCCAGTGCTGATATCATTGCAGAGAAGTCTGGTACCAATTAGCCAACTTTGGAGGGATAGAACTCTTGGTGAACCTTCGGCGTGAGGAACGGTCCCGTGTGTATTGCAGGGCGCGTCCGACCACTGCGCCACATGCGCTCTTGTTTAGCTTTATAATATTTACGGTTCTTTGTTCCTTTTCTCGAAACGTTTAACAATTTTGACGAAATCACTATGCCAAAAACAGCATAGTGTAATAATCGAAACTGATTCTGTCCACCGTTGCTCTCACCACCCTCAATACAAGAACAATCTAAGGTGAAATTTTTGTCACCCTCGTGGTCTTCATCGTGCAAAGCTGTTGTTATGACCAGTTGCTGGAGTTTTCTCTTTTTCTGGGTTTCTTTGTTTCCTCTCGTTTAGCTATTTAAACAATCCTTCAGCATTAAAGCATTAACACTTCAGGGAGGATCATGCTGGCAAGAAAGATATGTTCCTTCACTCTGGATGTTTGCAGAACGGCTTCAACGTTCAGGTAATATTTATCTCCATGTAGGATATATATGGGATATACTTATCATTGGTAGTTATGAAAAGCAGCCGGTTTCCCGTGAGATCTTATAGGAATGGCCATGAGAATAGAATACTAGTGATTTCATTTCTTCAGTGGCTTAACGTCCGAACAATTCATGAAGAAAGCGACTAATGAACCAGTGCTGGAGTACAGAAGAGGCAGCACAGAGAGATTAGAGCTCGAGAAGGAGTTGGATGCCATGTGTAGAGTTGGTAGCAGTTAGGATTTACAGATAGGCTTCTGTTTATATCACTAATTAGTGTATTCTTACAGACTCCTACTATTGTTCCTGTTTGTATTGGTACGAGAAAGATTACAGACAATCATGCTTTAACCCAAGTGATGGTAAGTTCACCATATCTAGGTTGTGTTTATCGTATCTTATATTTTTCTTAGCAAACTGTAATAACCACCTAAAATGCGGCGGTAATTTAAACTAGTCGTTCAGTTAGTGCTCATATTTCTTGCTATCACTTTTGGAAGCGATTCTTTATTTTTATTGAGCAGGAGAAGCTTCACAATTATTATATGTCTTAGCCGTAAATGCTACCACAAAACTTCAGAAAAATGGGAAGCTGTGGTTTTTTTTAACGATCAGTGACTTTTCAATCCCATTATTTTGTTGTAATATGCTGAAGAGGAAATAAAGGATGGGTGTGGAGCAGTGGTCATAGGCGCCCTGCAATACCCATGGGATCAATTCCCGCGTTCAAGGCTCACCAAGCCTTCCACCCCTCCCGGGTCGGCAAATTGGTACCACATTTGTCTGAAAGAATAGTTGTACTGACTTGTTACATCGGTAGGCCACCGCGAGTCATTGTAAAGGCCAGATATGCATTCAATCACTTCCAAACGATGCTTGGTGAAGTCGAATGCATAGCGCCTCACTAAGGGCCTGATCACTGCCGAGAGCTTTATCCTTTATCGTTTTTATTTATGCTGAAGATCACCTTTGGTAATGCTTTTTAAGGACCATTTTTGTTGTTCCGGTGTTTGAAAGTTTCCAGAAAATAAACAAAATGTACGGTTACTAATTGACTTCTTTACTTTTTCTTTTATAGAGTGTTGTCTTATGTCAGAAAGATGTAACGATGGGAAGGGTTTTAAACGTATTTGTGATTTTGGACACTTTTAGCCGTCCGATCACGGAACTGTGGTAGCGAAGTACCCGTACACCAATGCAGACCAAATTCACGATGCAATCGATGTTGCCCTGGAAGCTCGCATCCCATGGGAAAGGAAGCCATTGAAGTAACACGTTTTGTAATTTGTAAGGAATAACTGCCATTTTGTTTTTTGGTAATCGCTGTTATTCGTTTAAATATCGCGGCTCTTCATATGTTGAACATGTCGATCGATCACAGAGTGGAAAAAAAGCTCGGCATGAGAAGAACCTAGATGTTTGTAGTATTTGGTTGTAATTTTATGTTTTCCGCTGATTTCTGACTTTTGGAGTTTTCAGAGAGCGAGCAGATATCCTACTTCATGCAGCGGATCTCGCAGGAGGAAAGTATCGAATGAAGCTGAATGCGGCGACCATGCTCGGACAGGGCAAGAGCATAGTGCAGGTGTTTTTCATCTTGCACACGTCCCCATTTCGGTTAATGTACTGATATTTAGAGCTGAATCTGTTGGTCCTTTATGAACATTACTACTAATGTCGTCATTCTTTATTTACTGCCCGCTATTTTTTTTAATGGCAGAGTATTATATGAAGTATAACCACAATGATGCTGAGATATTTGCAAAACTCCGGACTGTGTTGTCTGTGGTGGGGACCGAACACGCCACTACCCTTTCCGGGGTAAGCGCATTCACCACCATATAATGCTGGTCCTTCGTTTCGCCTTTCTCCACCTTCACCGTGGTGGTGAAGGCGCTAGCCCCGGAAAGGGTAATTGCGTGTTCGGTCCCCACAGCAGACAACAGCGGTCCGGAGTTTTGCAAATATCTCAGCATCATTATGGTTATTATTACTAATTTTTGGGCATATATCTATTCGTAGGCGAGTTTTTGTTTTCTTACCTCTTCGGGAAAGCGCATTATTCCTATTTATAGGCTGAGATTGATGCTGCCTGTGAACTCATAGACTTTTTTCGTTTCAACGCTATGTATGCATTGCAATTGGAGAAATACGAACCAATCAGTACAAAAATTAGCACCAATACGATGTGCTACCGCGGAATGGAGGTATCTGACTTTCTCATAAAATCCGCTGTTATGTGGCCACGCACTGAGCTGCAGATCGCTCGTTGTAAGCGTTCGATGGCAAAGATATTGGTTTTCAGGGTTTCGTTGCGGCGATTGCACCGTTTAACTTCACAGCCATTGGCGGCAACCTGGCATCAGCACCTGCTTTGATGGTTAGTACTTAATTTCCTCACTTCTTGCATCCAACAGAAGTTTGATTTCGGCGGATGTCTATTTTGGACAAAACAAAAGTTCTAGGGAAATGTCGTGTTGTGGAAGCCCTCTGACACTGCAGTACTTAGTAACTACATCATCTATGAGTTGTTAGAAGAAGCTGGTTTGTCATTTCGAACCTGTTCACTTTCATTCTGATTTGTGCACTGCATCCACTGCCATCCCGTTCAGGTATACCACCTGGTGTGATCTCATTTTTACCTTCGTCTGGTCCCGTTTTTGGAGAGATGATCACTTCGAATCCAAATTTAAGGTACTTTCCGCTATCAACACACAATTTCGTTGCTTATTTTTGATTAATAGAACTAATTTCTTTAGTGCCATCAATTTCACTGGTTCAGTTGCAACTTTTAAAACGCTATGGCGAAATGTTGCTGAAAACCTGGATAAGTACGTCACATTTCCGAAACTTATTGGAGGTATATTTTGCATTTGACCAACTCTTTGAGTTTTTTTTTACTAATTTGAGAGAAATTTGGAAATTCCAACCTTTCAGAAATGTCCTTCTATCACTGTTTATAGTGTGATTGTTTGTTTCTTCTCCTAGCTTTCACGTTATGCGAACAACTGGAACTTTCCAACTTTTCCTTGTTGAGGAAAGCTTCAGCAGCCAAATAACTCTTTAGCAAATTTGGATGCCTCAACTTCAGAAAAGGGCTGCGCTATTTAAAGAGTGAATCCTACTGATGGGCCCCGCGAGCAATTCGTGCCTAATATTATTTCAAATTGTTGAGCTGATACTAGGTTAGTATAAAAATTTTTATTCGGCTAACGTTTTGGCGCGCCTTCGCCTTCTTCTGAGCTGCGTTGTACCGAGTCGATGGTCCCAAGCTGGTAATCGTTGTGATGTGGGTGTTCGTAGTCGCATTGAATCCAGTATAGGAATCACGAAATGGTAGTCGCTGGAACTTAAGCCGATCAATAAATTTTTATACCAACCTCGTGTCAGCCCAGCCATATAGAAAATCATTGATGATCATAATCAAGGTTCAATAAAAAAGTTTTTTAAAAGATATTTGTGGCTATTTTCTGACCAAAAACCATAGAAATGAAAGTTCTTGACCAAAGAGGGTGGTGCAGTTCATTTCGTTTTCATCCGACAAGAGCCCACTAAGCACCTGCTTTCCCGCGCAAAGGGACGAATGAACTTTTTTGCCGATTCCCTCGTGGTACTCGATGAAACAGAATTCTGGGTAACAGAGGATAAATGATTTTCATGCTAATCAAACTACTGAAAATTAAGGAGCTAAAAATTCGCCAAAGAACTCAATAGCATTAAAAGCACGGTGAGAAAGGGCATTCAAGTAGCTTTCGCAACGTATGTAAAAGTGAAATGAATAAACAAATATTCACTTTGTTAATAGGAAAGTATTTTTTGGAATTTCACTTGTCATTCCTGTCAGCTTACTTCTGTTCGTGTGACGCAATAGTCGGAGGCGACCTGCTGTGCACACAGAGGATTGATCCCGCCCCCGTGGTCCACCAAGCTTTCCATTCCTCCGGGGTCGGCAAATTGGTACCAAACTTGTCAGAGAGGATAGCACTGCCTCGATACATCGGTAGGCCACCGCGAGTCATTGTAGAAGACCAGATATGCATTCAGTCACTTCCAACGATGCTAGTGAAGTCGAATGCATGACGCATCCCTCAGGAATTGGTCAACGACGAGAGCTTTACCATTTGTTCTTTATGCTACTATTCCTACATCGATACAAGTTACTCACTATTCTGTTCATAGTGTTTGAGTTGTTTCGCTAATAAAGTAACCCGAATTTTTAGAATGTGGTGGAAAGAATTTCCATTTTGTACATCCTTCAGCTAATGCCGATGTAGTGGCCGCTGGTGGGTGTTTTTTTTTAAGGATTTTCAGCTCTATTTTTTCGTATGTGCGCGAAGATTGTTGCGATGAAATGATATCAATGTCCGATATTAAAGTAAACCCTTACTTGGGTTAAAACTCAAATCTGACAATGTTCTCTGCATTTTCAAGATCATTTTAGTGTGAACTATTTTTGTTCTATACGTCATAGCGTTTTAATCTCTCACCACTATTCAGCATTGTTGTTCCCACACCCTTCTCTTTTTGGGTACTGCTCGCTCTGCTTGGGAATATGGCGGTCAGAAGTGTTCGGCCTGCTCGCGTATCTACGTCCCGAAGAGCCGTTGGGACGAAATCTTCCAAAAGATTAAGGAGATCCACAACCAAATCAAGCTTGGTGATGTGAGTCTACAAACGTTCACTTGATAGTAGTATATGATATCCATTCTATTGTTTTTTTGTATTCAAAATGTAGTCGGCGAAGTGAGTAGAAGTGCCCTGCAATACACATGGGGTCGTTAATTCGATACCGTGTCCGAGCTTACCAAGCTTTCCATCTCTCTGGAGTCGGAAAATTGATACCTAGTTTCAGAGGATAGCAGCAGTAGCTTGGTGCATCGATAGGCCATTGTAAGTCATTATATAGGCCAGATATTCACTGATTCGCCTCTAATGATGCTTTGTGAAGTCTAGTGCATGGCGCACTCTTCAGGGCTTGATCGCCACCGAAAGCTCGATCCTTTGTTCGGAATATATTAAACACAGCTCATTTTGTTTTTAAATTCTTCTGAAATCTTCAGGTTCGAGACGGAACGATTTTCTTTTCTGCAGTGATCGATAAAAAGTCTTTCAATAATATTAAGGGCTATATAGGTGGTTTTTTGCTTTAATTTAGGTGAAAAGTTTTGACTTTCGGTGTTATTTTAACCTTTTTTAGAATATGCAAAAAGAGGTGGTGATGGGGCTAAGATTCTATTAGGTGGTAACTGTGACGATTCGAAAGGATATTTCATTGATGCTACACTGATACAGGTTACAAATCTCAGGAGCAGACTCATCAGCGAGGTTGAAACCTTTTGTTGTCCAACGCGAGTTTAAAATTAAGTCGTAGTTTTAAGGAAATATTTGGGCCCATCTTGACTGCTTATGTTTACGAAGACGACAATGTGGAAAATATTCTTAGCACTATAAAGGTTTGAATTCTTATTTCTTAACCTTGTAGACAAAACTGGGCCTACATTTATTCTCTTTCTCGATTTGTATTCAGCATTTATTTCTTTACTGAACACTGTGAAGCTGAATATTAAGTGGTCGAATTTGCTGGTTACTTAATATACTTCGCTTTTTATCTAGGAGCACAGTGTGTATGGGCTTACTGGTGCTGTATTTTCGGAAGACAAGGATTTCTTATATCAGTACGTGGGATTTATAAGACGAGTGCTATTTAGTAACCATCGGCTTCCTGAGAGATATTTTTGTTAGTAATAAGTAGCGTTGAGCAGAGATTTTACCATTTTTAGTGCTCGCGATGTGTTGCGTGATGCGGTAGGAAACATGTACCTCAACGATAAGTCTACTGGTTCCGTTGTAGGGCAACAACCGTTTGGAGGAGCTCGTATGTCAGGTAATTTTTCTTTGAACAACCTCTGCATATTTTATGGTTGATTTCGCATAATATCCTGCCGTAAAAATTGTAGTAGGCAGTAAATAAAAAGTTAACATTGTGATTTTGACTATACCGTCAGCATAACTGGGTTCAGTGCCGATTTGGGCTCTCCAGATCAACCCCGTTGATAGTTGATTGTTGATGGCACTGCTAAATAGAAAACTAGCTGAAAAAAGGCGAAACGAAGATTCCACATGGTGTGATGGTGAACGGGTAATAGCGCGTTTGTTCTTCACTGCAGTCACCTGCGGTCGGGTGTTTTGCAGATATCTCTGCATCATTGTGGCTAGATCATTCTCTACATATGTTTTCTTACGTCTTTTCGTTATGGGGTATTACTGTCTGTCATTGTTATAAAGTATCATGTGCTAAGTATCATGCCGTCGTTCATTGTTCACCTTTTCTTAGGAACTAATGACAAAGCAGGCGGCCCTCACTATGGTATTCGATGGTCGTCTCCTTTAACCATCAAAGAGACAACTGTGCCTCTTACTGATTGGCGTTATCCGTCAATGGATTGATGTTGGTTCTACGGGAATGTTTCGTATTTTCAAGATCATTTGTTGTAATGACAGCATTGTTGAAGACATAGGTTGTTGCAACTACCATCTTAGCGTAATTAATTTACCCGTTGGGTATATAATTTTCTCTCTGTATAGACGATTTAAATGTCATTCAGAGAAATTTGTAGTGTATAAGGCTTTGGGTAGTTTAGATCCGGTGTTCAACCCTATCTGGTCACCATACAGCTTTTGACTAGGTCTCAAGTAATTTCTCATATCGCTTGTGTTTTATTTTTTGGATTGAGGATTTAGTGGATTTTTGTATGAGTTCATTTTTGACGTGCAAGAATGAAGCTTTTATCGTGCATTTGTATCCAGAATTTTTCCGCTTTTGGTCGTGCTAATCCCATTTTTTTCGTTTTCTGTTTTCAGTATTTTGTTGCAAAAAAAAGAAGTTTAATTTAATCTAGATTAGCATGAGTTTCGCCATAGAGGACTGGAGCAATGTTTCCTTCGAGAGTGGGTTTTGTCATACAAATTCCAAAAATGGTTTTAATTCCTTTCCATTTCTTATATCTATCATACATTTTAACCAGCCCATTGTACCGAAGGTAGCATGTGCTACCTACATTGATACTTGCATGGCCCGTCTGCTCTCAGGTCGTCACCACCACAGGCAGTCGCCGACTCTGTGGATTAGAGGGAGTTATGCCACAATGTGACTGTTACACAAGGACGGTGGTGAACCCTGGTATTGGTTTATTCTTGACTTCCTGTTGAAAGCGCCGAATTCTTTTAGCCTGGGAGATCCTCCTGGGGGCATGAATTCCCCCGCTTTACATCACAGCCCAATGCTCAGGAACACCCAGCCACAATGAGGCGAAAGACTGTTATGAGGATCCAATGAGCATATCAGATCCAATGATTTTGTATGGTTCATGCCATAGGAAGTTGAATTTATCTGCCGTTGAACAATTTTAATTAGTGTATGGATGCTTAGACATGAGCAAAACTCTGAATCTCAATTAGCCATCACCAGCCACCACGCGTTTACCCTTACCGAGGGCCCACTTGCTGTGGATTACACCAGCCGAGTTTTACTGTTTTCTCAGCATCGTTGTTGGTATTTTGACGTTGTTCTCTCCCATGAGACGTGTGTAGCGCAGTGGATAGTGGAGCCCTGAAATACGCATTGGATTGCTGGTACATCTTGTAACAGTTCCCATGTTCGACTTTTCTATTAACCTCGGCATTGGAATATGAATGCGTAGTTTTCTTGTTCAGCAATGTATATCAGCATACCCTTCCAGGCTCTGAAGAAGGCGATACTGCCGAAACGTCAGCTACTGTTGTGTTGTATTGTATTGTGTGTTTTTCTATGGAAGTAAATGTATGCTGTATAACAACCTCGCGATTGCTGAACAAGAAAACCACGCATTGGATTGATGCTGCTTACTAGGTTCACCAAGCCTTCCATCCTCCCAGAGTCGGCAGAATTGCAACAGACCTATCTGGGAGAATAGCAGCACTGACTTGGTACATCGGTAGTTTACTACGAGACATTGTTTAGAGCAATTATGCATTCAATCACCTCAGGCAATGCTTGATGACGTCGAATGCATGGAGCTTTCCTCAGAAGTTTGTCAACGCTGAGAGCTTTATCGTTTTATCCTTTTAAGGTGTTAGGTGGCTACACTTGTCGATAGCTCCGATAACGGTATGGCCCCATTTTTATCCTTACCCTGCCGTGCGAAAGAATAGACGGGAAATAAAACTTGAACTTGATTAACATGTGTCTATGTACTATTTTTATTTTTATTCTACTTATTTTTTCTCTGTTCGCATCTTTTCGTTTTCGCTGGTCGTCGTCAACTTCGAGAGTGGCGAGAAAGAAACAGCCGACGAAGTGAAGAAATTGTTGAGTTATGGGAACATGTTGTAAGCCGGTCATTGTCTTTCCTCGGTGATGAACTGTGGATAATATATGAGCAGGTGTGCGTTCTACTACTTTAAAAGCCTGATTGTTGTTGGTAGCTGCTGTTTGAAGACCTGACCTGTCTTTGAGGTATGTGTGGCCGCTTTGGACTGCGCAAGGTTAGATCTTGCTGGTGAATGCATATCAGCCTTGAATAGTCGTTTTCCTCGAAGCAATCGTGTACTCAGATTGCAAGCTATGCACTACGAAGCAGCTGAGCAGTTCGTTGTATTTGTGAAATTCTTTCTTTTTGGCTGTCTTAACCATATGGCACGACTCTACACCTTGGAGGGAGACAAAGTGTCGAGTTGTTTCCTTTCCTCCAATCGCCGATCGCAGGTGGACGCACGTAGGCCCATCTGATTACCGTGTATGGAGGCCAAGGGGGCCAGTGCCTGTTAGGGCGATTTCAGCTCATGTGGGGTCCTTTGAGGTCCACACGCATCTCTTTGTGATGATGCTTTTTACTTAGACCTCACCTGAGCCTAAAACAACTTGAAATGCAGTGGTTCCCATCCGCGGCAAGTAGATCGGGCTGAGTACCTCCACCCGCGAGCAGAGGAGCGAAGGCGTCTTGACACCGTACCTCTCTTCCACAACGAGTGATAGAGTCGTATCGTAGCTATATTTTGAGAATACTGTTTGCAAATATTGCTCTCTGTAACATGTCAAGTTGTCGCTAAATACTTGTTTTTTATTTCTTACGTTCTGACTTATTCCACCTTGTTCTGTCTTAAGCTTGTTTAGATATGACAGTGCTTTGACTCTCTATGAGCGTCTTATAGAGGACGACCCCACTAACAATGTTAGTTCTTATTTTTCTTTCCACTTTTCGGATTATTAGAGCCGTCTTGTGTTTACTTTGATTACTCTAATATCAGCAACATTTAGTCTTTCCGAAAAAGAAAGGTTGCCCTTTTGCTGGCACAGGGACTGCGACTTGATGCTATTCGTGAGCTCAATGGGTATCTGAAGGTGTGTGTGGTTTTGATTCAACAACTCTTTCTTAATGTCGACAATTTTGTTTATGTTCTAAGTCATTGAGATGTTCCAGATATTTCTTAATGATTCCGAGGCTTGGCTACAGCTTAGTGACTTGTTCCTTGCCGAATCCGATTTTGCCAAAGCTGCCCACTGTTTAGAAGAATGTGTTCTTGCTGCTGTGAGTTTTAGTATTTCATTTACGTGTCTGGAATCTTTCGCTACCGCATGAGTCGCATGATTCATGTGTGATGTAAGGTATTTTAAGCTTTCAACTTAAAACACCCTTATCATTCCGCGTAGCAAGCTTAATTATTTGTAATACTTTCTTGGATACTTGGTTGTGCCGGCCCAGCACAATCTCCACTTTTTCGGAGTTTTGCTGGTTTAGCCATTGTGGTTTCCTGGAGTTCCTAAGTCAGCCAAGGCGAGGTCTGCTCTAGCACGTGACCACCACATGCAGTCGCCGCCCCTGTTGATCAGAGGGAAATTTGTCACCATGCAAATAAACTGATACCAGGACGGTAGTGGGTCCTGGTATTGGTTTACTCTTGGCTGGTTTTCCTGATGTAAACGCCGGGTTGCTTCCGTTTGGGAGATCCCGCCGTGGAGATGAATACTCCCGCTGTACATCGCAACCCGACACCCAGGAACATCTCCCAGCGATGAGGCGTTAAACCTTTGAGAGGAATTATTTGTGATAACAGCAGTTAAATCTACTGTTGTGATTTGCAGCCTCTCAATACTCTCTATCTACGACGTCTGGCTGATATACGATACAGTCAAGGTGGCTTAGAGAATATCGAGCTTGCGCGTGCATATTATGAACAAGCAGCTAAGCTGAACCCTACTGATCTTCGTGCATTATATGGAATCGTTCTTGTAAGTGGCTCACACTTTTAGTTCAATGAAATCATTTTTTTATTTGGTATTCTTTTTTTTTAGTGTGCCACCTACCTAGCAAATCATGTGAAAGGCTCAGGAGGGGAAAAGAAGCGGAACTTAGTGGCTTCCGGTGGAGCAGCTGCCGAAAAGATACTTGCTAGATATGAGGAGGTATATGTGTTTGTAGTAGTTCTCTGGAATGAGATCTCGTTCTGTAGTAGTTCTCTGGAATGAGATCTGAGAGTTTCAAGAGTTATAGTTAGTTGTGTTTATATTTTCATATGTCGTGGTGCTGTTATGTTGGAAAACATCTCGCTGTAGGGTGATAGTCTCATCAGCTCAAAAAGATCAGTGGTAGCTTATTATTTCGACCTAATAACATCTGGGTAATCTTCAAGGGACTTTAGAACATCGACGGAAACCATAACCCTTGGCATTGGTCAAATCCTTTGTTGCAACGGACTTCATTGATGTCGAATGAAGAAATAGCTAATAGGCAACATGGAAGCGGCTTATTCCTCTTATTGTGAAACACTAGCACATTTGTTTCTGACGCTTGTTTTCACGATCTTCTACAATTCGCAAATTAAGTCAAGTATCAGCTGATCGCACTGTAAAAACGGAATAGCAAGTAGAATGATATGTCGTCGCCAGCATATTCCCCACGGTGCGATGATTCCATTACGAGAATTCAGTAACGTAGGTTTTGTCGTTCAGTGTCCATCACGTGAACTGTTATGAAGGCATTGGCGGGAGGTTATGCTCAGTGAACAATATCTTTATGAAATTGTCAAAAACTCCAGTTTCTGAATAGGAAAGTATAATGAGTGCGAGAGGTTGAAATGAAATGGGAACTTTCTCACTGGGCTTCTTTATAGCTCGCCCTCCCCCGGACATTCACTTATAAAAGAAAAACGGTGAAAATTAACACTGTCTCATAAAATCCTCAAATGACAAGAACCATGGGAAAGTCAATTACATTTTCACAAATAAAAGGTGAAATCTTTCCTGGTACCACCGTTAGTGCCAACAGTGTTGGATCCGATCATGTCACAATTTGGAAAGGGACTCTGTTCACCACCAAAGGTGGACCTCTTGTAAATGGTTCTGGAATCGTTTTTATATTTGATTGGTAGGTATAAGTGTGCGAAATCGAGGAGTGTGAGCAGTTGGCTAAAAGGCTCTAATACTGTTGCATATCCTACGGTTCATTAATCATGTTCGGATCACACTGGCACAAGAATGTCACGTGAAAAGGGTCTCACTGCATCAGAAGTTTACCCCATTTAGAACTCCATGTTCGATGACTTTTACTGAATGACATAGGACATCACAGAAAGAAATAACTTTCAGAGCCATTTTAAGAAAGAACTGGTCTAATGAAATGTCTTTGAGGTTTTTGCGAATGCAATATTCTGCTGCCGGCCATCTTTTTTTACTATTTTAACCAACGTAGCACGGGATTCGTGATGTAAATCTGCAATTTTTTGTGTTTTATAAACCCCAGGAGACATATTTTCGAAAATAGTGGATATAAGGCAGACTTCGCAGATGGCTATCCTGCTGTTTTTGCGACTACCGCGCAATTTTCTTTTCTTTATAAGCTCTTGTCAGGGGCGTTAAATGAAGTCAAGTAGATTAGAAATTATGCGTCCTAATGGAGCTGAAATTAATTCTGCTTGTCTACAAGCCTATCAAGTGCCAAGTCCCCCGATGCCCTTGTTGTCGACAAATTATCGTAGTCAAAAAACCGAACTCGTCGCTGATTAGGTGCACATACTATCTGTAACTAGGTATTCAACGGATACTAAGCGGAATACAGCGATCAGTACGAACAAAACTGGCACTTCTGAACATTTCAGGTTGAATCAACCGATGCAAATCCTAGCATATCTCTTGTTATGGATGCAGTAAAGCAGATGAGAACTCAACTGGCTACCTCAAAATGAGTTTTTGACATTTTCTAGGGGTTTTCTTTTCTTTCTTATCCAGCTCATCTTTGCATTGCTGTTGGGTTAACATCGTGAAGCTTGTTGTGAATGGCAGGCCACTTACTGCTGCTCCTTACTGGTGCCTAATCTCAGCTCTGGCCTTCCGAACATTATTGTTGTATAGAATTTGTTTCGTATATTGTGTAGTTTTTTTGGACCATTGATGGTAGGTAGGTGTATCCCTTACTACAACACATTCCAAAATTCTGTGAAAAAAGCTATTTTATATAATCTTGTGTTCTTTGATTGCCTTCGTCTTATCCCTTCTCAATGGTTTTCTTCATATGAACTACTTATCTCAGTTCGTCGTTTTAAATTTGTTCTTCGGCGGGGTTTGAAAATCACTGACATCAGAGATCCTTTTTTGCTGGAACCGGGCCCCTAGTTAGAAATGCTTTTCTACGTAGGTTGTGCGTTTTTTTTTTCTAAATGTTGCATGAGTAAGCTGTTCTTAAGCACTGTACAAATATGTTAGAGATAAATGAACAAGTAATTTGACTGTTCTGCAAGAGTTTGAACCACAACCAGAGCAGTTTCTGAGAGAAGGCGATAAGGTTTTTTTTTTGTTTGGTGCATGCAAATGTGTTTTACACCATGCCTTGCCATGAAAAAGTAATGGGCAGTAGGTAAAGAAGTTGTATATTGTGATTTCGACCACATTATTTGTTTTATTTATTTATATGACCCGCATTCACGTCTACTATGCGGATCCCAGCATTTCTAATATTCGATTTGTTTCCTCGCGTCCACTATCCACGAAAATCGTCCACTTTTTCACGTGTGGCTTCGGCTGCTTCTTGAGGATTTTCATTTAATCTTGAATGTCGTAAAATGCTGATCGAGCAATTCTTCCTGGAGTCCTGAGATAGGCGGGCTGGAGTCTTCCCAATTAGATTGCAGAGAATGGGTTTTTTCTCCAGACAAGTCAGGTACCGATTTCTCGATCTCGGAGGGATGAGAGGCTTGGTTGAGCCGGAGCGGAATCGAGCTAGTACCATACTCGTGATGGCGAACATCACTGTCACTGTGCTATGCGCCCCTTTATTGCTCTGTATTATTCGTCATTTCGACTACAATCACAGCTTAACTGGGTTTAACGCCGATTTTTGCTCTCCAGATCATTCCCGTTGACAGGTGATTGCTGATGGCACTGTTAGGATAATATGACTAGCTGTGAGAAAAAGTCAGAACGAGAGCTTCAGTGGTGCCGTGCGTAACACGTGAGCTCTCGAAAAGGGAAAATAAACAATTTGTTAGAATTTCATAAGAAATGTTTTGTGTGTACCCAAAAGCAATGGTAATCATCAAGAAAAGACTGCAAGATCACTGTCATATGTTGAGGAGTGAAGACTGGTGCATGAAGGACGACAAGAAATTTACAGCTCAATGAAAATCCATTGGATTTTGCGTAGCTGAAGTTCTGTAATGAAGTACAAGCAAACATGGATATGTAAAGAATTATCATTGTAAGAAGATTGGACGTTCTAAAAAGATGGCTTACCTTTTGTAGATACTGAGTATTTATTCTTCTTGCTACCTTGAACCCTTCCAAAGGTTTACCACTTCATCATGACTGGGAGGTTTTCCTGAGTGCGGACTGCGATGTAGAGCAGAGGGTTAGCAAGTTCTCTCACGTTGAGGAATCCGATGTTTCCATCCGAAGGCCCAGCTAATAGTAAGCCAGTACCAGGAATCACGCTGTCCTAAATATCAAACTAGTCGCATCGTGGCAAGCCTCTGGTCCACAAGCTCCGCCACTCCGTGTTGGTGGCGACCTGAGGGAAGTTTTGTCTAGGCTGACCTCGAGCCTCCAGGAAACCACAATGGCTAAATCAGCAAAATTCCTGCCTCAGTACCCCGTACATTGGATGCTACCGTCTACAATATCGGGCCGTGACACAGTCGGTGAGGGGCGATAAAATCTCGGGTTGCACAGGGTGTCATTGGAAACGGACAAAACGGTCACGCCGATGAGGTGCCACAGGGACTGCTTCTTGGTCTGAACCGATAAAACTGGGACAGTCTCTTCAGACGTAGACTTTCGTAATCATCTTGAGGACGCTGGTTGGATCAAATTCCATGTGATCGCTGTAGAAGATAAATTGATGAAGGCAGAAAAAGTTGTTGGAAACATCTTAAAAATGATCTGGCTTGAAGAACTGCCATGGGGATCTATGCGACAGTAATGTTCCGCTTTCCTCCCTGATGAACGAAGATGGTACTAGCACTACAATCCTCCATGATTTGGAATTTATAGCGGAAAAGTTCTTCACCCATTCCTGAAATCTCCACTGGTGAAACACCTCCCCGGATTCTACCATTTGATGTTCGAGTTGAAATAGAAAGCATGAATAGTGCATAGCTCCAGGATACGATAATATAACCGCCGATGTCTTTAGAACTGAAGGCCACAAATTACATGTATTTCTTGCGATCCCTTGGGCCTCCCTCATGGAGGGATCTCGTGCCGCTTAGACGCGAGGCAAACTGGGGCGTCCCCAGGTGGCGGATAGGAGGTTAATCGCGAACCAAAAGCGACGTTTGCTTTCCTGAGATGCAGGTGTATCCAGGGGATGGACTCCCTGTTTCTGCTTTGCCGTTTTGGCATATATTTTCTGTATTTGCTAGGTGTATTCACGCATGCGTGTGTGAGTGCGTTCTCGCTTTATGCCGATTGTTTTCTACAGTCAATTCGGCAAAAGCCTGCATCATCATGATTAAGTGACAAGAAAGTATATGGATGGCGGTTAGGAGTCCCCTCCAACAAATATGCTCTATGCCCACTCTGGGAGAGCCTGGCAAGCTACCCGTGAGTATTACCAGCCCCCACGTTCAGAGCCCAGCAAGCTATACGTGGGTATCAAATATGCTACATACAGTAAAAAAAAAACGGGCCTCATTCCCCAGACCCCGAAAGAGCCCCTAATTTCGCAGCGTTGGGTAGGACGAGTACGGAGAGGCGGCTAAAATCTCAGGGCCAATGGAAGCTGCCTGGATCACAAAGAACTATGGCGACGATCTGTACCTACAACGCACGTACACTTGCATCCGAGTCCTCGATAGAGGGCTTGCTCATGCAAGCAAGAATGATAAGGTACGACGTCATCGTTCTGGCCGAGGCAAGACGACGCCACCCATTCAACGTTGCCTGTGACACCGGAGAAGAACTGTTCCTCGAAACATGCGACAGTAGAGGCGTAGGCGGTGTCGGCGTTCTCGTCAACACGAGTTTGTCCTTGAACATCGATTCTTTGGAATGGCTTACAACCCGAATCGAATGTTTACGATTAAAAGATGTGGATCAATACCGGCTTTGACAATCTTCGCCGTTTACGAGCCTACATCAAACTATGACGAAGAAGAAGTCGAAGCATTCTAGATGGACTTTGAGAAGTTCTACAGAGAAGACTATACATTCTTCATGGTCATCATTGGAGATTTTAACGCCTAGATTGGACCTAGAAGAACGTCTGAGGAACGTCACATTGGAGCCCATGGATGAGAATGGAACAAGGAGGGCGAGCGGCTTTGTGTGTTTATCACGACAACCGAGACCATTCTAGGTGACTCGCATTTCCAGAAGCACCACCCGCAACGCTGGACGTGGGAGTCTCCCAATGAAGAGTACTATAGCGAAATAAATTACATCATAGTAAATAGAAAGTTTTGCCTAACCGATATCGCAGTTATCCGAAAATTCTTCACGGGAGCAGACCATCGTTTCCTTCGTGCTAAATTCTATTTCTTGCGGAAAGGAGAAAAAGCCGCTAAATACAAAAACCCAAGTCCTAAAGCCACCATAAACGGAAATATTCAATTCATTAGTCAGCTGTTGGGAAGATGATGTTGTCGATAACATCGACGAAGAATACGGTCGGCTCATTCAACATCTTCACGTTAGTGATGATATTTGAGAGCTCGAAAGACGTCGGTCTCCAGAATTACACTCGGGCTCCAGCGTGGAATCGCGCAAGGTACAGGCAACCACCAACTCACATCCGAACTTCCAAAACATTACAGACAGGCAATAAAAGATCTTAAAAAGAGAAAAGCAGTAGTTATGATCAAAGCTGCATAGGCTAGGGAAAACATTCGTACGGCTCACCGAAACTTCGCCAGTTACAAAACCAAGGTTTTTGTACTCCGACTCCTTGACGGAACATTTATCGCTTATGTAAAGGAAGTGGAGAAAACCATTCACGATTGCTACTCAGATCTCTTTAATAGCCACGTCTTCCTGCCCTCAAATGAAGTAAAGGGGGATGGGTATGTCATCCACCGATTCTCGCTTCCGAAATCCTGCAAACTATTTCGTTGGTGAGAAATTCGAACAACGCGCTGTTCGAGGCGCTGGAACGTTAGCCGAATAAAGAATTGTAGCAACCTCGTGAACATTTATGAACATAGATCGATATGTATTACTGTCCTTTCTTTTTGCATCCTCTCTTAGTCAATATGTGGAAGGACATGTGACAGGTATATTATACAAGTTTACACAGTTTATAGGGTGCTTATGGGGCACTGGTCGGAGGCCCCCTGTGACACACGTGGAATCGATCTCTGCGCCACTATCCTACCAAGCCTTCCATCCCTCCGGGATCGGTAAATTAGTACCAGGCTTGTCTGGGAGGATAGCAGCACAGGCTCGATACATCGACAGGCCACCGCGAGTCATTGTAAAGGCCAGATATGCATCCAATCACCTCCACACGGTGCTTAATGAAGTGGAATGCATGGCACATCCCTCAGAGATTGATCAACGCCGAGAGCTTTATCCTTCGTTTTTATTCTTTATACTCGTAGTCATGCTCGTAGAACGGTGTAATATTTTAGAAAACAGAAACGAATACAACGATATATTCCGACGACAGAATAATAGTTGTTACCTGGAGATTCAAGTACGGCAGCCATGATTGGTTTCACATGAAACGCCCAGCATGCATTGGATTCAATGCACCTGATGCAAAAATATTGTCCGCTTCTATCTCCCATCGGCTTATCCTAGTTTGTATTGAGCTTTGTTTGTTGAAATGGAAGCCACTACGATCTACGAATTTGTCGTGAGAATGCAACTTATTCTTTTCCTTCAAAGTGAAATCCTAATTCTCCGAAGTCCATGAAAGATAACTTCAATGATGCTGAGATATTTGCAAAACATCGGACCAAAGGTGTCTGCGGTTGGAAGCGAACGCGCTATTATCCTTTCCGGGCTCAGCCACACCATGCGGGTCTTGCGTTTCACTGGATATAATTGCGTTAATTGCCTATTTGGGCTCCCCAGGTTATTCCCGTTGACAGATGATTACTAATGGCAAAAGATCGATAGAATTAGCTGAGAGACAGGCTAAACGAAGGACCCGCATGGTGTGGTGGTGAACGCGTTACTCCGCGGGATGCCGTGTTCGTTCCCCACCGCAGACACCTGCGGTCCGGAGTTTTGCAAATATTTAAGCATCATTGAAAGTTATATTTCGCAATATACTTTGCCGTTGAAAGAAATAGGCAGTAAATAATAAGTTAAAGTTGCTGAGATACTGGCAAAACTTGGAACCTGTGCTAAATCGAACCACGATTTCCCTTTCCGGGTCTCACTCACCCGAGGTCCAACTTTTGCGAATATCCCAGCATCGTTGTGGTTGCAGTTCATGTCTTTGTTGCTTTTTGGTTGGGCGATCGTCTGAATATCGCAGTAGTTTGGGCAATAAGCTGTTGGTGACGATGTTAGCTGAATCCGACAGCTTCGGCTACGTGGCAATCATTCTCATCCACGCTTGCACGGTCGAAGCGATCCCCGTTCCTGGTTTTACCATGCCTTTTTGTTGACAAGTAAACACATTTTGCATTATGACTGGTCTTCAGTTTTACAACGCTATTTAGTTGTCCTCATACCCATTTTTTGTGGTTAATAAAACGAACTTTGATTTTGACTTCATTAACTCGTTCTTGCTACATGTCTGGGAGAAATTCTCATAGGAACGAAGAACGGGAATTAAAGCCGCATTCGAAAAGTAAGCGACATAGCAATGCACTGTAAAGAGGCGCCACATGACTTCGTATTATTGTCCTCTAGGTTTCAATCACCCAGAACGGCAAATATTTTAATAATTCCATGATTTGCTGACGTTGAACTCGCCTTTGAACATGACACCAGCACAGAAGTGATTTTGGGGTGGAGACGTTAAGAGGTAAGCAAGCACCCTAACTTTATGTGGAATCATTATCTAACTTGATAACTTGTGATGACTTCCGTTCACTATGTCACAGCTAAGACACGGCGCTTTTAGAAGAAGACGTGAAAAATAAGTTAAACCAAGACTAGTTGAAATCACAATATTTTACTTTTTATTTTCTTCCTTCTACAATTTTTACGCAAGATATTATTGCGACGTACAACTACAACGATGCTGAGATATTTACAAAAGTCCGGACCGCAGGTGTCTGCAACAGGGATCGAACGCCATACCTTTGGGGGCCTAACGCGTTCACTGCCACACTGTGCTGATCTTTCGTTTCGCCTGTCTCTCAGCTAGTTCTATCGTTGTACATCGTGGTTGTACGTTGCATAATACCCTGCAGTAAAAATTGTAGTAGGTAGAAAATAAAAAATGAAACATTATATCTGTTTTCCTCAGAATCTTGCTTAAACTGCACGCTAACCGTGTGTCTACCATTACGTTAATAAAAAGACAACGAATCGGAAAACAAGCGCTGAAAACTGGAAACAGATTTAAACACCGGACAGATCAGCAAAAGAAAATCATAGGGATGGCCGTTAAATTCGCTTTCCAAAAACAAAAAGTATTACATTAGCAAAGAATCTCCACAGCTACTCCGGAGACTCCTGCAAACTATCCGCGATTATATTCACTCCGTTTGGTAGGAATTTGTAAATCATTTGCGATACTTTTCGTCAAAAACAAGTAAATGGGCTCGTCCCACTGGAACCTAAAGAGCTACTAATGCGGTAACGCTGAGGACGAAGAGGACAAAATGATTGCTATTTTTTAAGGGCATTCTGGCTAACACGTTTCAACTTTTTCATCTTTGTAGTGCAGGAGTGATCCGAATCAGTTCACAATCACTCATTCTTCCCATGTTGGGTCTGTGACCGCATTGAATCGACTCCAGCACACTCACTAGGGGCATTGATTACCCCGATTACATTTCAAAAATACATTGGTCGTCCATATTGAGACTAAAAGAAAGTAGAATTATTGTTTGACTGTGTGCCAGTTCATGTAACATCGACTGCTACAGAATGGAATGTCGTTATGAAAAGATGTAATTCTCAGTCGGCAATCAATCAAAAACCGTCCTATGTAGAAGGGCACCGCAGAATTGGGTTACCTCATTATAGTGGTGCGTCATTAGATTCGACACGATGCGATTTAGAAGACCCATATAGGAAGATTGAATAAAAGTGGACAACAAACTCGGACCAATCTGACTGTGCAAAAGACGAAGATGTGAAAGTGCTAGCCGAATGGAAGTTTGGTAACAACTTCGTGTCAGTTTATCAATAAGAGAAACAACATTGATCACCCGTATCAAGGTTAATCCTAAGTCGGCTGTACAATTATTGGAATGGTTAAGTTGACGGATTGGCTGTTGGTGGATGTTGAGACTCTTCACAGCATGGTAAAACCCGTTTTGCAACATCGAAGAATGTTTCAGTAGATATGTGGTAACAGACTACCTTACTCTCTCAAATCGCTGCCTGCACAATTATCCGCGATTATTACTAGCCAAAACGTTAACATAAAGGATGTGTGGAAACGTCGGCGGGATGAGTGCGGTGAGTTTGAATTTGACGACTTTCCATCCAGTAAAAATCTAGAGTAGCTTTAGTGATAACTCCACTAACACAAGACGCTTGTTAGTCGCAGAAGCTTTCTATCAGAAGTTGGTATTTTACTTAAAGGATGATAAAAAGGATAGAACTCGGCGTTGATCAATCCCTGAGCGACTCGTCATGCATTTGACTTCATTAAGTATCGTCGGGGGTAATTAAAAACATATCTGACCTTTATAATTTCTCGTGGTGGCCTGCCGATCTATTGAGCTAATGGTGCTATCCTCTCAGACAAGTCTGGTACGAATTCGCTGACCGCGGAGGGATGGAAGGCTTGGTAGGCCATGTGCCCGGGGATCGATTCCATGTGTGTTGCAGGGCTCTTCCGACCACGGCTTATGCTTAGAAAAGCTCTACGGAGTAAGCCATGATTCCTTCCTTTTTTTCCTTCAAAATCGTCATTTTACATATTGAATGAAATTAGTAGAAGTTTTGAAGAACTTTACACCGCGCACTAAAAAGGAACGGGCATGATGTTTTCTGTTTAAGTGCACGGTAAACTAAGTATGAAACGTGAGTACACCGTATGACGGGATGCTATAAAGCATATTTTAAAAAACCTTCCCTTTAACCTCGGTCAGTATGTATTCTGACTGGTCAATGTGTCTTTCACTGATAAGCTTAAACGAGGATAAAGGAAAAATTTCATTGGCTTAACGTTTAGGTGCCTTCTTTTCCAGAGCCGGATTGATCCGAGTTGATTGTCCGCAGTTGTTTCTTCTTCCGACGGGGGTGGTCGTGATCGCATCGATTCGAATTTAGTGAAGTTCCGGAATAATCTCACTCGACAGCACTCTCTTATGCAGTACGGTTGCTGTTGGTAGGGGTTGTCCTTTGATAAAACACGAGGTGTTATTTTATTGCTCTATTCACGAATAAGCTGACGTTTCGGCGGACTTCGCCTTCCTCAGAGCCTGGAAAGGCCAAGTTGACTGCAATCTACATGGCCAAACACCTCCATAACCAAACAGAGAAAATGCCAAACCAAAATTTCAATCACATTGAACACAGAGTCTTTGCACACTCACCGCTTTCTATGAGCCTTCCACTTAATATCTAATATGTTATGTGGAGACCAACCGCGCAGTGTTCACATGGAAACGTAATGTGCCCGTCCCATCAAAATAGCAGTCTTATATACTGCCCAATATCACGCGTGATAATGAGGCATTCCTCCCTGCGGTTCATTTTCGGATTCTTGGAATTAATCCAGAATGTCTCGAAAGTTTTACGCGCTCGTGTTCTCGATTCTTGTGCGAGGATCGTAACCTCTGCTTCAAAATCTTCTCCGTTATGTCTCTGCGTCCTATGCGTGTCTAGTGGAGTATTTGGTTTACGTTTGCCGGCTAGGTGTTCTTTTATACGGATGCAGAGTGGTCTACCTGTTTCGCCAACGTATTCGTCTCCGCACACTTTACAAGAGATCAGATGGACTGTACCCGAACTCATGCAGTCACCGTCTCTACCATTGGGGTAAATCATGCAATTCTGCGTTGCACATGCAATTTTTTCGTTACGCCTTGGCCCATACCACCTACTATAGCTGATTCTTCGGTGCTTTCAACGGCTCCTTGTCGAAATTCATTGCTGACTTGACTAGTCTGGAAGCCTCTCAAGTATAAAATTAATGTATTAATAAAAAAGGCAAAAAAGTATGAAGCACAATGTGTGCTTCAAAATGATGGGCTGAACATTCAGCAGTGAGAAATGATATTGACAATGAAAAAACTACTATCACTTTTCATAAGTTGAATCATTCATTTCGTTCTGAACAACCGGATCATAATGAAAATGACGAAGTCATTAAAAATGAATTTTGAATGATTTCGTTATTGCCTCTAAATTTTCTTCGTAAATCGACTTCGACTGGCACTCTGTATGCAGAAACTTCCAGTTTTCTTTCTTTGATGAGCTTAGACGAGGTAGGTAAACAGTTCTATTCGGCTAACGTTTCGATGTCTTCGTCTTCGTCATAGCCGATGATCCAAGTCGATGTTTCACGCCTGTTCTTCGTCTCGATGCAACAGCTTCCCCTTCGTGTCGAGCCAGGTCCTCCTCAGCCGGCTCAGGTCTCCTCGAATAAGGCATACTCACTCGGTGATGCTCTTTTATGCAGTATACTGATATTTGGTAGTAGTGATTGACCGGTGATAGTAACTTGTTTTCCCCGAACAATCAGTCCTGCAGAAGTCGGTATCATTATCAGCTAACAAAGAGCAACAACAATATTTCGAAACTCGCTTTCCTTTAGCCTCGGTATTACTAAATCAACTTCCAGTTCAGTTTTTATATGGAACCAAACGCTGCAAATTCAGAGAAATGAAACCTTGAAGGTATGATTAATTTAAAAAGCACTGCTTCTGTAGCCACATTTCTTGCAGATGCTGCTGTTGACAATATTTAACTGAAATGCATTCGCCCTATCAGACCTCTTTATGGTAGTGCTCGGAGTAGGAGATAAGAGAAACCGAGAGCTTGAAGATTACTATAGCCTTCCGTTCCAACAACATCATCAATGCTTTCCTAAACCAACTCTCGCTTATCCTCAGCGTAAGTAATCAATATATTTTTTGGGTTTGGCAGCTTACACAACGCTGTTGTAAAACTTCTTATTCGGTTAACGTTTCGACGTTTGCGTCTCTCTCAGAGTAGCGATAATCCAAGTAGACTGACCACAGCCGTTGTGGGCCCTTGTAGTCACATCGACTCGAATCCTCTGGTCTAAAGGGTCATTAAACTCGATGAAGAAACACAGCGCGTGAACGCACAGCTGTCGACAATCTACTGGGGCCATCGGGGCTTTTAGCAAGACGAAGACTTCGAAATGCAAGCCGAATGAAGTGCTTTCTCAATCTCGATCTCGTACAGTCTAAAGAAACATCAGCATTCTCCTCCTTTTACCCTAGTAATCTTACTCTTAACGCAACATTGTTCAAAGGATGCCTCAGGACAATGAAACAGCTGCGGTCCGGCAAAAAGATCTATAAGGAGCTAATTGACTACTGCACGATCAAGATTTTATCATTCCATTTTGAAATTGTCATCGGCGTGGAGACTGGGTCCTGCCAAGGTGGTATCATTGCACTAAAATTACTTACGGTCACTATCAAGAACGTTGTGCGAAAACTGCAATAGGGAAACAGGAAGTGTGAAATTCGATGATAGGCGAACACAGCATCTCCATTTACTGATGACTCTCTCCTCATATGTAATGTTGTTTCTGAATGGAATTTGACAAAGCGTGTGTCAATTCGTCTTCATCTGAAGGCTACGGATGCGAAAGGTTTTCATAAGGATCGGCAAGGGAGCACATGTCTAGAATGTGTAGATGAGAATTGGATACATCGTTCCACAATGTCACAAAAGTTCGCTGCTGCTCCCATTCATTGACCTTGGATTTACTCAGGCTATTGATTTGGAACATACAGTACTCATTGTGTCCTACGCTGGTTAGCTTTTTTCAAAAGTGAAATTATTGAAAGCTGGAAAAATGCCTGAATGGTGGGAACGTCATATCCTTAATCAATGTGGGTGACCCTGATGGTGAGATCAGCCTGCAGTTTTGCATGGCTGTTCGACATCTAAGAACTTCTCCAGGAACTGGATTAAATATATCACGTTTGATACCAAGAAAAGGCTATAGGAGTCACAAGGCATAACAAAACCCAAGAAATTTGCTAGCGGTGACAAATCAATATGGAATTTATCAAGAGAAATCCCAGCTGTATACAACACTCGGAAAACAGCATAAATACTTACTTGATGTTTTAGTGCTGTTAAAACTTCAGCAAATGTTTACTTTTTTATTTACTGCCTAAAAATTTTCATGGAATGGTGTGCGAAATTAAACGATGCTGAGATATTCGCAAAACTTCGACCCCAGGCCAGATCGAACCACGA
Source organism: Angiostrongylus cantonensis (assembly GCA_009735665.1). Classification (NCBI taxonomy): domain Eukaryota; kingdom Metazoa; phylum Nematoda; class Chromadorea; order Rhabditida; family Metastrongylidae; genus Angiostrongylus; species Angiostrongylus cantonensis. The sequence continues at coordinate 685,475 of MQTX01000132.1, forward strand.
CTTTCCTTTCCGGGAGTTTTGCGATTACCTTTTCATCGTTGTATTTAATTTCATGCAATGGTTCACGTGTTTATCTAGAGCCCTTAGAGATGAAAAGAATCGTGGTGTGCGTAATCATTTCAAGGTCTCCGTTCAACGCTCCCTTGATAGCAACTTTTGAAGTTGCTATCGCTCACGACCAGTTCTGCTCTATAGCATTACGTTTTGCGAAAACAGTATGAAAGGTCTTATCAAAATATCTATCTAGAAAAGGCCAAATATGCCAGCAGTGTGCGAAACCTGCGACTTCGACACGGAGACGAGCTTTACCGATCCGAATTGGCAAAATCTGATGCCTGTCTGTTCGCGTGGCAACCGCCTTCGTGATCTTATAACCATTATCACTGTGCTGGTTCTCGCCATGTTGTCAACGTCCTTCGATTTTCAGGCACCTCTTCGTCAGTCGGGCGTTGCATCTTCGTATTCGTCGTTTCGCTCGCCAACGTCGTCGTTTTTCGTTCAGTCGGCGGGCGTACGGTAGCAAGTGGACGGTGTTTACCGCAGATTCCATCGTGTCATGTGACTCGGTCTGTTCTTCCTCTTCACCAACGGCATTCTTTGACGATATTATTTTCGTCAGTCCGCAAGCGAATCCGGTACTTGTTGGTGAAAAACTGTTGTAATAATCATCGATCGACTCGCAGCGTCTTCTATAAATGTGAAAAAGGAGTAGTAACCCTAGAACAAACAGCGTTATGGCGGTCATTAGTCGATTTTGCTGAACGTGTGATTTCTCTGCGGACAGCATCTATAATTACTTCCTTCTTATTACCTTCAAAGTAAGAAAAATAGCATTCTTTTTTTCTTCAAAATTATCTGAAAGCATCATTGTTATGAGGATGCTTCAAGTTTTTCTTCACGTATAGCATCAAAGAATGCCGATACTGATTTCAAGCTATTAGCTGGATCATGGATCTTTCGGGAAGAAGCAAATCGCATTGGACATGAAATAAAAGGCCACGATGAACCCTTTTTCATTTTAATCAGCCCAAATCATCAATGTCTTCGCCTCTGCTTCAGCGTGATTCTCACACTACTTTTTACCTCATCCTCATCTACTCCTTTTTTACCTTTTTACCTATTTCGTATTCCATTCTTTTCTTTCTCGATGAACTAAATTTCTTTTTCGCTCTTTTTTCCTGTTGTTGAAGTAGCTCAATTTCCAATGAATGAGATATTTTCCTTCAGTGCATTTTCTTTTGACTGGTCCAAAATGTGCTATGGAGAGCACAAAGAGTCCTCTAGGCGAAGCTTGTATCTTAAAAAAAAAGAAGATTGAAAGATAAACTGGAATCCCCAACTAGTTCCGAAATCTTGCGACGACAGCGCTCTTCAATGAGTTCATCGGTCGTCAATCTTATGTGTAACGAAATGAAATCCGTGGCAATGTTCCAAATACCGGTTCCCATTACACTTTAGCAGAAAAATTGTTCACACTGCTCACAAATCTTGCATAATGCAAATAAGCGATGGATCAATCAGCTTTGGTTGCTGAGAATTGGTACGCTTACCGTTTCAATTTTTCTAATATCAGATATGAACTGACAAATTCCACGGTGATTGGTTGATTGGTTGACATCGAGGTGCTTAAATCTGATGTCGTCACTGCTCTTCATTCAAAGCCGATCGCGTGACCATAGCGAACAAGTCGCTCAGGCTCAGATAGGGCCTCTCTGAATCTTTGCAGTGTGATCCCTGACTATTTCTGAGCCTGCAGGCTATCTGTTTAGCCACCTTTTTTCCGATATTTTCCTTTTTTAGCCCGTCTGCTTCATTCCTTCTTAATTGCGAAGAGTTTCGGTCATTCGCTCTCTTTTCTGATTACGCAACGTGTAGCTTTAATTTTTCACTGAAAAAATTCGCAATAGCCTCTTACAGAAAAAAAAGACAGAAAACAAACTGCAGAGAAAAAAAGAAAAAAAAATGTAACATGACGTCTACATGGTTACGCCTCCAAATGAAGGTATTTAACTCGTTAAAGTGTGCAGGTATGTGTAGGCTAGTTTGCTGTTTATATGGGGAATCAGTGAAATGATTCGAATTACCAATGGAGAAGCTTTCTGCCCAACCGAGAAATCTGCGCCCCGAATACTGCGAGAACGCTACCGTATTCTTTCCAAATCCTTCACAGCACGTTCGGATTTTTAACGTTAGAAAAAGCACTATGGATTGTCGTCGTATCAGAACTAGGCCTCAAAAGTGTGTTGAGAAGATTGGCGTGATTTTTCCGACAATTCCTTATTTATTGACAAACTTGCACGGCTTTGTTGGAAATCTTTATCATTGCTAACGTTTCGGCGATTTCGCCTTCTTCAGAGTCGCGACGATATGAATGAATTCTCCAAGCAGTTGCTTCTCTCTGTAGTCTGGATTTTCATAATGGTCTTATCGAGTGAAATTGGCTTGACGGCCTATCCCAACAAGGCCTTTCTATACAAGACGATTCTAGGTCGATTACTATATTCAGAATTATTTGTTCTCATGGTGACAGTCTATTATACAGAAGACGGTTTAGTGTGAGGTGGTATTCTTGATGCCTTTTCTCGGTATAGATTGCTGTTGTTCTTATTGCTGTCTCATCAATTTTAGAAAAAAATACTTTTGTAGACTTTGTCTTGGTATTTAATCCTTGCCACTTTTAACGGACGCGTGTGCCGCAGTGGTTGAAGGCGCCCTGTAACATACACGTGGAATCCACTTCCACGCCCACTGTCCATTAAGCCATTCTATTCCTCCGAGGTAGGCAAAATGGTACCCAACGTGTCTGCAAGGATAGCATCACTAGCTTGATACATCGGTACGACACCACGAGTCACTGTAAAGGCCGGACATGCATTCAGTCACCTCCACATGATGCTTAATGAAATCAAAATCATGGGACATCTCTCAGGAATTGAACAATGCCGAGAGCTTTATCCTTTATCCTTTTATCCTTATAGAAAACGGATTTGTAAACGATTAATTATTGGATTAGAATTTAACCAGCTCCTGAGATCTGAAATGCAGTCCAGTTTTTTTTTAGTTTATTTTAAGCCGAGATTATCAAGTCGCCAGGAAGGTTTCCACAGAGTTCACAGCCTATCGAAAAGAGTAGTATAATGAAAGTTTGAAGATCAGCGAAAGGAATGCAGAGACATTTCCTACGGTCTGTTAGAATTTTTCTTCGCATCACTTTCTTCTTATATTCTCCTCATAAGTGCAACACAACGTGTTCTATCCTTTTTCTCTTTCTTTTTATCTACATCTATCTTACGCCTCCGATTCCTCCCCTCTTGTTACCAACCTTTTTAAATTTCGTCGGAATTTTGCCTCTTCTCAAGAATCGATTGAGACTTTTCCTTCTCATCAGATTCCCATAAAGACAAGTACCGATTGAAAATGATTGACACTCTGCCACCACTCGTGAAAAGTTGGTTTTTTTTTCTCATTTTTTCGTTCTAAAACCACTATTATTCGTGTTTTACATGAGATGACGCAGTAAGTTTGAAACGGCAAACTAATTTTTCTACCAAAAGCCCGACAAGCAAGTTTGAAGGGCTTTGTTTCGGAAGTTGCAAGGCCTTAAATTTATTTAAAAAAAATTGAGAACTTTTCCCAAAGGAGAACCTCGACTTCGCCGAAAGCGTCACAAAACCGGAATCTGAGATTTTAAAAGAGGTTCGTTTTAAGACTATATTTCTTACGAATTCACATTGATTGGGGAAAACTAGCAAATTTGAGAGGTATTGGAAAAAATTAAGCAAAAAGAGAAACTGAATAAAAGTGAGTGAAAGCGATTGGGAAGGAATTAATTGCGTAGTGTTGTAAAAATTTTAATTCGCAAGCTCCATTCGAAGTGTGGGCATAAGCGGCTTCAGATGAGGGCCATTTTATTGTCATTCACTTTTTGGAAAGGTCTGATTTAGCCTCATATAGTTTTACGTCCAAATTACTTGGCAAGAATTATGGTTTTGAGTATTTCTAAAAAATGATGGTCGTGTGTGGTGCAGTGGTCGCAGGCGCCCTGCAAAACACATGGAATCTATTGCCACGCCTATGGCCCACCAGGCCCACCAAGCCTTCCATTCCTACCGGATGAGTAAATTGGTACCAGACTTGCCTGGGAGGACAGCAACCGCCGCGAGTGATTGTGAAAGCCAGATATGCATTCAATTCCTTTAAACGATGCTTAATGAAGTCGAATGCACGTGACTGCTCTCTCAGGGATTGACCAACGCCAAGGGTTTTATCCCTTATCCTTTTTATTTCTAAACACTTTTTGAAATAGGAAAATACTCCGTCAAGTAAGGAGAAGGTAATCGCGGCCTCGAATCTGACTTGGGCCCAAAGTTTCGAATATCTTAACATCATTATAGCTCCATAGAAAAATTTCACTTAAAAGGCTATTTTTTACAAGCGTGCAAAATGCCTGACAAGTTACTGAGAAGTTGTTGATTATGAGATTAGTGATCCAATAAGACTCAAGAACAATGGAATTTTCAAGGTGTTCAACAAGCACGCATGTTTCGACGAGGTTGGTGAGATGATCGACGCCGTCACTGCGAAGTCACCCGAGCTCGGCAAGAGGATGCGATCCGTTCTGGCCGAGAACTGCGTCCGGTTGGACGGAATGAGTCCGGCCGCTGTGGAATACAGCAAAAAGGTGAGTCTCCAACACAGTTGACCACCACATAGTCAATCTTGAGATGGTTTGCTCGGAGATGTAGGGTTAATTTTTTTTATTTCCAAGTATATGATAAGGTTACGGTGAAACGCTGGCATACGGTACCTGCAGGTGAGAACAACCGGAGAAACTCAATCGTGTCCCTGCAGTAATCGTATCTGAAGACACTTTAACATCTGAATACGTGGAAGAACGCTTTCTAATTTTCAATAGTTTCAATTTTAACCTATTTTTTCTCCTTATTTGTCTATTCATTTAGCAGATTTGTTTTGTTGTATCAAAATCGTCTACAAAAATAACTGCTTACACAGCATAACGACAGTAAGTTCATTTTGACCGTAGTGATTCAAAACCCAACGACGAGCTAAATAGAGTTGCCACATCTCGCACTGAAGAGCATTAACTTTGGAAAGATACATGTCTTTGATATCCTATACAGTAAATAAAATGCTGAAATCACCTTTTTTCTAAATACTTCACCGTGTTCATGGAGCGGACAGCATAGTAGTAGTAGTGATGCCGATTATCAGAAGCACGGTGTTGGTTCGATCTTTAATCACCAAGCATCCCATCCCTTCGGAGTCGGAAAATTGGCACGGACTTGGCCGGAAAAAAATCACTCTCTGCATGTAAATTGGGAACATTCCAACCCGACTATCTCAGGATTTCAATGAGAATCGACTCGAACAGCATTTTGTGACAATCAAGATGAAACGAAAATCCTCAAGCAGTGACCGAAGCCTCACGTAATAGTTGGAAAACCTTCTCGGACGATAGATGCGAGGAAACGAATAGAATGTGAGAAGCTTTGGGATCCGCACAGCAGACGTGGAGAAGGGTCGTATAAAATTAAAAATATCACCTGTATCACCTATAGTCCTGTTGATCGTCGAGTGACTCGAGCGGGCGCCAGTAAATCCTCCATTTTTTCCTATCGCGTGCAAGAGTAGCCCAGTGGGTTCTCCTCGCTTTAGGGACCCGTCGAGCATCATATCGTTCTTCCAGGCTTTTCATGAAGAACTCTGACCATCGGGTCGGTGGCCTTCCTGCAGTACGTTTGACATCCCGAGGAATCCAGTCACTAACAGCCCTTGTCCATCGGTTATCATTCATACGCATTACGTGTCCGGCCCACCTTATCTTCGACTGTTTGGCGTATAGAACGGCATCTTTGATTTTCGATCGTTGACGTCGGTCGGAGCTTCGGATCACATCCCTTGTGTGAAACGGGATACTCCTAGCATCATAGTTTCGACTGCGCGTTCGATAACGCTGACTGATCTTTCATCCTGCTTGCGTAGCGACCAGGTATCTGACGCATACGTTAGGGCAGAAAGAACCGTTGAGTCGAAAAGGTGGGCACGGAGTCGGGTGTTCCTTGTTCTCTTCACTACATCCTCGATGCTCTTGAAAGCTCCCCAAGCCGCTCGTTTCCTTCTGCTCAGCTCTGGAGCTAAGTCGTTCATCATATTAATTTCCCGACCTAGATAGACATAACTGGAACATTCGGAGATATTCGTTCTGTTGAGCGTGAATGGGGCAAACGAAACCATTCCGTTCTTCATGAACATCGATTTCTTGAGATTTAATTGAAGACCAATCTTTCCACACGCTTTACCAAAGTGCGCAAGCATACGTTCCGCTTGGCTAATGTCTGGTGTTATAAGGACGATGTCATCAGCAAAGCGAAGGTGATGTCTCCGCCGACCGTCGATTTTCACTCCCATATTATCCCATACCAATGCTCGCATGGTGCTCTGGAGGGTGGCTGTAAATAGTTTTGGCGAGATTGTATCGCCTTGCCTAACTCCTCTATTAACGTCAACGTTAATATCGTTGTAGGATGGTGAAATCTTGGTTGTGAAATTATTGTACAGCTCACGAAGAATCTTTATGTAGGACTCTTTGACTACCAAGGGCTTCCATGACTGCTTCTATCTCAATTGAATCAAAAGCTTTCTCGAAGTCGATGAAAGTGAGATAGAGCAGTCTTTTGTACTCTCGCAATACTTCAATGAACCTTGTTATTGTATGAATGTGGTCCATCGTAATAAATACTTTTCGAAAGCCTGTTTGCTCACATGGCTGTCCTTCATCCAGTGTTCTGCCAATCCTGCTTAAAATAACTCGAGTGAAAAGTTTGTAGACGACAGACAGCAAGCAGATTGGGCGATAGTTGCCTATAT
>MQTX01000132.1:693770-714590 GCA_009735665.1 Angiostrongylus cantonensis
ACTCGAGTGAAAAGTTTGTAGACGACAGACAGCAAGCAGATTGGGCGATAGTTGCCTATATAATGTAGGTCCTCCTTCTTGAACAACAACACGGTCTTGCTGGTCTTTCACTGAGTAGGGACCATGCATTCAGACCGGTAACGTGTGAAAAGCCTAGCCAGTGTGCTTACGAGGACTGGCGGAAGGCTCTTCAGATGTTCTGATCTTATCCTGTGCGGACGCTGTTCGATTATTCACCCACCAAATGGCATGTCGGATTTCGGAAGGGAGAACCGGTGGTACAACATATCCATCCTCTTTTATTTCATAAGGCGGGAGGTGGTCGTGGCTATCGAAGAGATCTGAGTAGTAATCGTGGATGATTTTCTCCATTGCCTTTCTGGACGCTGTTATTGTTCCGTCTGGGCGTGTTATTGTTCCGTCTAGGCGTCGGAGTGCAATCATCTTGGTCTTGTAATTGGCAAAGCTACGGCAGGCTTTGCGAATGCTTTTCTCTGCCTCTGCAGCTTCGACCATTACTGCTGCTCTTCTTTCTTTAAGATCTTCTTTTATCGTCTGCCTGCATTGTTTCGCAAGCTCGGACGTTAGTTCGCGGTTGCCTGCAGCTCGTGCGAGTCGACGCTGGCGTATTAGCTCGAGAGTTTCTGGAGACAGACGTCTCTTGGTGACCTTCGAACTCTGCTTTAATGGCGCTAACGTGAAGATGTTGAATGAGCCGATCGCACTCCTCGTCGATGTTGTCGACAACGGCATCTTCCCAACAGCGCACTAATGAGTTGAATAAGGCCCAGTTTGTGGTTGTTCTGGGACTTCGGTTTTTGAATTTAGCGTCTGTTTCTCCTTCCCGTGAGAAATAAAATCTTGCACGAAGGAAACGGTGGTCTGATCCCGTGTAAAATTTTGGGACAACAGCGATAGCAAATACAGAAAGTATGTGCCAAATCGGCGCAGCAGAAACAGGGAGTCCATCCCCTGGATCCACCTGCGTCTCAGGGAAGCAAAGGTCGCTTTTGGTCCGCGATTAACCCCCTATCCGCCACCTGGGGACGCGCCACGTAGCCTCGCTACTAACCGGCTCGAGATCCCTCATGTGAGGGAGATCCGTGGATAAAATTAAAAACATAGTAGTAAAAACTTTATTATGTTTGGAAATATTGAATAGTTGAGGAATACTGTGTTCATGAGTGAACACAGGAAGTACGACTATTGTAATTCGAAGCAGGACCTTGCTGTGTTGTTTGCCTTCCCGACTTACAATGCCGCAGCGTAAAAGCCGTTTTTATGGGAGAATTCGAACGGCCGTGATTCTAACTTTCTATTTCAGGTTTTGAGTTTTTGTTAAGGTGTGGCTTCAACTTTATAAAAGGATAAAAGGATAAAGCTCTCGGCGTTGATCAATCCCTGTTGGATGCGCCATGCATTCGACTTCATTATGTATTGTTGGAGGTTACTGAATGCATATATGTCATTTGCAATGCCTCGTCGTGGCCTACGGAGGTATCGAGCCAATGCTGCAATCCTCCCAGACAACTCTGGTACCAACTTGCCGACCCCGGAGGGATGGAAGAGTTGATGGGCCATGGGCGCAGAAATCGATTCCACGTGCATATCGCAGTGGCGCCTCCAACCGCTGCCCCACACGCACCCCTTCAACTTTATGCAAAATCATTATAACAATATAAATATGCTGCGAATTTGATGAACAACTTAGCGCAGTGCACTTCTAAGTCAACGCTGTGTTCTAAAATGCGATCTTTTCCGGCTAATTCATTAACGGTCAGAAAAGTGCTTAACGTCCATCAGGTTACTGCTTGACACTGGAAAAAATTGTGTAGTTGCTATATGAGATGTAACCATGAAGATGTGGAGATGCATGCAAAACTTGGATTCCAGGCCGGATTCGAATCCACGAATACCCTTACCGGAGACTAACGTGTTACCCACCCCACCACTGAGACCCTTGCATCGCCTTTCTCTCAGTCTGTTTTCTATTAAGCGCTGCCACCAACAACCACCCTTCAACGGGAATGATCTGGGAAGCACAAATCAGCATTGAACTCAATTGTGGCTGTGGTTGGAGTCAAAATGCTTAACTTTTTATTTGCTACCCATTTTTTCTTTCCTTGGTGTTACAGTTCACTTTTCTGCTGCAATGGGTAACACGGGACCACTGGAATGTGTAATCGTTGGTTCGAATCTGTCCTGGGGTCCACGCTCTGCAAATATCTCAGCATCATTGTTACTGTATCTTACGTAATACCCTGCTGTAAAAAATAATAAGCAGCAAATAAGAAGGTAAATATTGTGATATATGACAAACTGTAGGACGCCTTCTAATAAGACATTTGTTAGCAACTCGCATTTAACTCTTCTTCTTTCCAAAAAATTTGCGGCTTTAAAATATCTCTACCGTTACTATTCAAGACATTATGAAATCATATGAGGTGGTGCGCATTGGTCAGAGTTGCCGTGTAAGGCGCGCAACATATCTGCTGGTTTCAACACACCTTAGGCCATTTAAGCCCACTTTTTCCTACTGTGATGGTGAAATGGTACCAGACTTTTCTGGGAAGAACTTCCATACGATCTGGCTGGCAGATTCTCGCAAGGAAAACTGATGAATTCGTCGTTTTCTTTCTCAGCAATCGCGAGGTTGTCAAACAACGAATTAATAATTTAATGCCGAGGTTAATAGAAAGCCGATCCTGGGAAACTGATGAAGTTCTAGCAGAGCTGTAGAGTTAGTTCAACCAACATTCAACGACGAGGACAAATTCCTCAAGTAAGAACCGTACCTGTGCACAACTCCTGAACTCATCGTGGAAGACATGTCCAAGATAGCGAAGTTGTGGGATTAAAGTTTGCCGTTTTGGTCTGGCTTCGTTCCAATTTAATGGAATTCCCTATGCAATAACACAACTAATGGTTAAAAGCTTACGCAAAATATTTACACAGCCTGGACATACCTGAGACATCTCGCACGAACTTCGGCACTTTTTCCATTTGTTTCGATGTCCTGCAGCCTTCTTGGATGCTGATTATTGGGTTTGTGTATAGGTTTTGCTGCAACTCCAGAATCCGTCATCATCTCTCCTCATTGGCAGCTGAGGGCCGCTCTACCGTTGCCGGATCTTTCCTGAGGTCATCCCAAGCGTGTTTCTTGGGGACCATTTGTTAGTAGAATAAACAGTTTCTACTTTACATGACACGAACTTCTTCTAATTTGACAGAAACTCGTTAAGTTCATCTCGTAGGCGAATTTCTACTGAGATAAGCCGCCAGCCTTGTCGTGTTCTTTACCGTAGAAATTACCTTAGAGTTAATTTTACTGTGAAATAGCCGTCTTAATACTACAAAAAGCAGCAATTCCATATTAGCAGAAAAGTAGTTATCTTATACTTGGGCAGTTTGTCTTTCCTTCTATGAACAATTTTCTGTCTTCTGCTTCATCAAATTCCATACTGCTTCTGCCTTCGAGCAGCTGATAGACACCACAGAATTTGTCACTATAGTTTCATTCTTTTGAAAACATAACTTTTGCTTTAAAGTGCCACTGAATTGTTAGTTTTCTTATGGAGAACTCCAGGTACGATAAGTCACTTATTTGTCTCATCACATTCCTGTGAGTGTTAGCATGTCGAAGGCCTAAGTAATTCATCTTCACAGTAGGCACATAATTCGTTTTTCAAGTAGCTTAGAATGTTTATACAGTTCCAACACAACTTCTTGTTTACATTTACCACTTTTGATCTGTTCTCGAGGCTTCGTTGACTATTGAATAACAGACATTCAGGTCATCCACTTCGTCACTCATGTGATGTGCAGCCTAACTCTCGGGAAGCAGTTCTGTTTCGATGAGGCTGTCAAATTGCACAACGAGTTCCAGGTAATGCACAGCGTAACCTAATTAAAGGTCTCACTTCTCAGTCAGTTGTATACATATATAGATGTAGATTTTGGAATTAAACAGCCATAACTCCGAGATCTAAGACAGTTTACAAGCCACTGATGACGTCAACTAGAATCCTGGAAACCGTTTTTTAAATGGCATCTCATAAACAAGTGTTTTTCCGTAATTTCGAATGGAATGGCGACAGACGTTTTATTGGGTTTGTAAAATCACTGAAACCAGTGCATAGTTCTCAGTCAGTTGTATACATATATAGATGTAGATTTTGAAATTAAACAGCCATAACTCCGAGATCTAAGACATTTTACAAGCCACTGATGACGTCAACTAGAATCCTGGAAACCGTTTTTTAAATGGCATCTCATAAACAAGTGTTTTTCCGTAATTTCGAATGGAATGGCGACAGACGTTTTATTGGGTTTGTAAAATCACTGAAACCAGTGCAATGCTATAATTTCTGCTAAATAGACTTGATAGGGCATGTATGGCGCAGTGGTTGGAAGCACCAGTGCGACACACACGTGGAGTCGATCCCCGTGCCCATGGTCCTTCCATCCTTCCGGGGTCGCCAAATTCGTACCAAACTTGTCTGGGAGGAAAGGAGCACTTACTCGATACACCGGTAGACCACTGCGAGTCATTGGAATGGCCAGATATGCATTCAATCATCTCCAACGACACCTAATGAAGTCGAATGCATGGCGCATCCCTCAGAAGTGAGAGGGAGACAACGCCGAGAGCTTATCCTTTTATCCTTTAATATATTTGATGAATTGAAACACATAAAATGGAGAATAAAATAATAACAATAATAAACAGGGAAAGGGATAAAACTCTCGGCACCGATCAATCTCTGAAGAATGCGCCATGCATTCGACATCACTAAGCATCGTTGGAGGCGACTGCGTGCATATCTGACCTTTACAATGACTCGCGGTCGCCTAACGACGTATGCAGCAATTGCTACTATTTTCCCAGTCAAATCTGATACCAATTTGCCGACCTCAGATAATGGACGGCTTGTTGAGCCTTGGGTGCGAAGATCGATCCTCTGTGTATTGCAAGGTGCTTCCGACCACTGCTCTACATGCGCCATAATAATAATAGTAGTCATAGTAGTAACCACCTGGATCACCTGTAGTCTCGTTGATCGTCGAGTGGCTAGAGCGGGTGCCAGTAATTCTTCCATTTTTCCCTTCCCGTGCAAGAGTAGCCCAATGGGTTCATAGTAATAATAATAACAATAATGACAATAACAATAGTAAAGTCTAGTGTTGTCTACTCGGTACAATTCAGAATAACGTCTATTTTTAGAAGCTATCTGCTGAGGACCAAGCTGCTCTGAAGAAGAAGAATCCGGATGTGGAATTCTGAGTGTTCAACTTGTTCCTTTTTTCTATTACTTTCTCTAACACTGTGGCCAGACTGCAGATTGTACTTAACAACTACTGTATGCAATCGGAAGAAAACCAATGAAAACCCAGGTTATCCATATTCACTTGCGTGGTACTTTCTCCTAATGTTTTTGGTACTTCGTGATTAAAGCGTTTAGCTAGGTTTCCTCATCGCTAGAAGGCTAGAGAAACACCATAATGACGTCATCGATTTCGTTGGTTGGAATAAATATTTTGGCATTCCGCCGGCTATCAGCATTCGGATAATCTTTCCTGTAGGAAAATTTGAAATCAACTTGATTTACAATGTTATCCACAACAAAACTGATGACATCTTGAAGTTTTCGAATTGTGCATTGCACGAATATTCAACGTGTTCAGTTCGAACTTCAAGCCCACTGCAATGGGCGGGGCACAGTACGCAATTGCAGCGCAGTTGTTGAAAAGACGCAGATCGTGACCCGATCGACGATACGGTAGCAGAGTTATGTGACGGATATTTATTACAAATTTACAACTGACGATCGATTAATCTATAAATCATGTACGTGCTTCATACTCCTGGAGCATCGTTGATCGTGACGGTGTGGATCTGCAAGCACATAACTGATTCTAGTTCTAGTCAGAAGACTCGATATTAAATGGACACTAAATCAACAGCGGTGTTTGTCTTGCAAAAGCCGACATTCTGCTGCTGCTGCTGCTAACATCTTAGATAGACACGTTGGATATAATATTAAGGCAATCCTATAATATCAAAGACTTTTTTCAAGTTTGTCTGAAAACTTTACTATGTGAATTTGGGTATACGCCCTGTACGTTGTCCCTTTATTTTACGGGTTCTTATTTGATACTTGATATTTTAATGGCAAGTTCTCAGTGGTTGTGTGGGCTCCAGTATAATCTCTAATTTTTGGAGATTTGCTGGTTAAGCCATTGTGGTTCTCTGGAATGCCGACGTCAGCCTGACCAAAGTCGGCCTAGATCTTCACCACCACAGGCAGTCGCAGCTCTTGTGGATCAAGGAGAGATTTGCCACCGTGCGACTTTGATAGCAGAATGTGGATCCTAGTATTGGTTTACTCTTAGCTGGGTTTCCTAATGGAAACGCAGGACTCCTCAGCTTCCGAGACTTTGCCATGAGAATGAATCCCCCGCTGCACATCGCTGCCCGACATCCAGGACCACGTCCCAGCCACGATGAGGCGGTAAACCGTTAGGAGGATTTTATGGGTCCAGCCCAGTTATGTAGTACTTTTTAGTTATAAATAAGATGTACTTGAATACTCGTTTTTATCACGCTAGTCGGTTCTCCACATGTAAATAATTCAAAATCACCCCGACCTAATGCTAAAAATCTCATGCACAGAAGGATGAAAGCTATCGTTCAATAGTTTTCATTTACTTTGTTTATTAACTGATGGTATTGAGCAAAATGATTCGACTTGGGCATAACGTCTTCAACATTTACAGCAAACGAAGCGCTCAAACGGTCAACTAGGTTGACCTGGCAGTTATGAGGAGATGGACTTTCTTGTTCTTCAAAAAGTGGTCATGTTTGAGATATGTAATGGGAATCGGTAAGAGGTGAAAGAAATAAATAACTGAGAAGAGTTACCTCGACGTCTCCGTCGATCTCGAGCGTCTTGATGTCGGTGGGCGATCCGCGATGCGAAAACGAGGCGAATCGCTTGCCATTGAAGAAGATTTGGAAAGAGAACTCCTCGTTGATAATCGTCAAATCAAAGCTGAAACAACCAACCATTAGCCAGAGGCCGAAATTCACAGCGGAATTCAGGTGCAAGGTGCATCATCACACTTCTTTCAGTACTTTTCAAAATTGCAGGGATAATGGATTGAGATTCGATTCGTTCAGCACGGCATACTGTGGAGAGGTATAACCCGATAACTAAGCCACCACTCTATTCCTCGCAAATGAAAATTGATGAAAATTTATTAGCCTCTAAAATATAAAAGGATATGATGTTACTAGGATGAGATCTAATATGCACTGCAGACTGTGATCACAACTGCGAGTGTTCCTCTAACTGAATGATAGTGTTCCTAGAAAAACTGGATGAGGTACAAATTATGATCCCATCTATTCTTGGAATTCAAAATATGATACCTTTTCTTCGAATAAAAAAGCCTACTACTTAGAAAAAAAAAGAAATTTGACTGGTTGCATGTTTATTGGACAAATGTGGAGAGGCAGTTGTCCCAAGGGCTGATGGCCCTACCGGGGACGAGAACCGGGGACTCACACTTCGCCTTTGCTGATCGGCATGTTTCCCTCCCGTTCCTCTTTGCCCCACACATTGTTGTTCATCGCGTTGCGGACGATCGCGCCTTCGTTGAATCGGATCGACACCTGAATAAGCCCGACGCCGAATCACCACCATCGGCATGGTCTTGATTTATTTTTACTTAAATTCGTAAATATTCTGACCAACTGTTCAAAAAAGGAAGATCTTCCTACCAAAATATCTCAAATTTAGCGCTGACCTACAAAAAGAAATGTTATAAAGATGGGTTATATAAGTGTATCCCTTTTTAGAAAAATCATTTGTACTACCTGCAGAGCGTACTCTTTGTTTTCGCGATAGAGATTGATATTAACACGCTTTCCTGAAAAAAGAAACATTGTATTGGCGCAAAAACAAGTTCGGCTTTGCCCTTCCTAATAGAAACTGCTCTAATATTTCCCAATGTAGTAGACGCAACTACTTGATACTTGAAACTTGATACTTGAATGGTCCGCCTCACTGATTGTGCGTGCCTTAGCACAATCTCCATTTTTCGGTGATTTGATGGTTAAGCCGTTGTGGTTCCCTGGAATCCCGAGATCAGCCTAGCCAAAGTCTGCTCCAAATCATCATCACCACAGGCAGTCGCAGCCCTTGTGGATCAGAGGAAGATTTACCACCGCGCAACC
Source organism: Angiostrongylus cantonensis (assembly GCA_009735665.1). NCBI lineage: Eukaryota > Metazoa > Nematoda > Chromadorea > Rhabditida > Metastrongylidae > Angiostrongylus > Angiostrongylus cantonensis. The sequence goes on from MQTX01000132.1 coordinate 702,010, forward strand.
TTGATACCAGGATGCGGGAGGGTCCTGGTATTGATTTACTCTTAGCTAGGCTTCCTGACGGGGACGCCGGACTCCTTCTCAGCTTAGGAGACCCTGCCAAATTGATGAATTCAACTGTACATCGCAGCCCGACACTCACGAGCACCTCCCAGCCACGATGAGGCGGTAAACAGTTGGAGGGTAGACACAATTACCGAATAATAATCAGCAAATATACCTCTGTGCCAGGTAAAGTCGTGACAACCAAAATATTTCCGTCTTTGAAGTCACCTTAGAGTGATTTAGAAAAAGAGCTCTCGAGTAAAGACCATCTATAGGTGCTCATCGGACCTCGAGAAGTGAATGTGGCTTTGACAGGATTTTCCTCGCATTAATGAAATATTGATGGACTTTTATAAGGTAGACACGTCTGGCTCCAGTATTCTTATTCCTAGAAATTTTTCGATGGATTTTTCTGGTTTCTGGATAGAATTTTGTTTTCCACACTCATCAGTTCTAGTGATGTATTTACCACATGAAATGCGTAGTGAATAGAATTGGTGCGACTTTCTTTAACAGTAGGAACATTGCTCATGCATTTTCCTAAACAGAAAACAAAACTCCAACTGAAATTTCGATCCGTTTATAACCCAATAGTTAAGCACTTCAAACAAAGATATTACCGCTTTTCCTCTTAAGAATCCAGCATTAGGTTTTTTCGCTCCTTTTTCGATGAAGTTGATAGAATGTTATTATAGATAAGGACTGATTCCTTTTAAAAGATAATTGTGTCTGCCAATGTCATTTTGTTAGCCAATTCGTCAATCTCGAAGAAATCACAAGCAGCTTTTAAAGAGAGTACGAACCAGTGGGCAGTGCAGAGATGTCGAGACGTTTTCCTGGTTTCAGCTCAGCTACTGCCATGTAAGGATTCGGGAAAATGCGACCGCCGTAGTGGAATAAACGTAGTTTCTCCAGATCACCGCGGATTGACACATGATCGATCTGAAACGTGAAACAATGGAAACCAATCAGTTAGTGCTCAATAAGGAATAAGATTTCATGGCTCTCTAATTTCAAAAAAGGTTTGTTTTTTGCGGTTACAACTTGATGTTCTACTTCGACGTCTCTCCCTGTTCGCCTCTTCATAGAAGTCATTGAAGTATTATGAGAATGCAGAATTTGGCTACCATGCTCTTCTGGTATATAATATGTTAACTTGTACAGAAAAGTGAATCAGTGTGGATTCGTTGAGTAGGAGACCACTCTCTGTCCAAAGTTCTTCAGTACCCTATTTCAAATAGACCTTCCAACGGTTTACCGCCTCATCGTGGCTGAGAGGTGTTTCCGGGTGCCGGGCTGCGACATACAGCTAGAGGATTCATCTCCCCAACAGGGTCTCCTAAGCTGAAAAGGAGTCCGCCGTTTCCACCAAGAAGCCTAGCTGAGAGTAAACTAATAACAGGATGCACCACCGTCCTGGTATCAAAATCGCATAGTAGCAAACCTCCCTCTGATCCACAATGGTTGCGGCTGCCTGTGGTGGTGACAACCAGAAGCAGACTTTGGCCAGGCTGACCTCGGGATTCCAGGGAACCACAGTGGCTTAACCAGCAAGTCTTCAAAAAATGGAGATTGTCCTGGGGCCCGCACAACCAGTGACGACGGGTCACTCAAGTACCAAGTAACAAGTATTTCGAATAGAATGTGCTCAAACTCAAGACGTCGAAGCATATGAATAAACGCTCTTTAGCATCACCAGCATTAACTGGCCTGAGCCAATATTCTCTATCACGATCAGAAGCATGTAGAAACCTTTTTACATCTTTCTTTTTCAGGTGGCATTCACCTGAACTTACTGACTATCGCAATATTGTGCAGCTGTTGCCTCGCCGCTCGGCCACAAGATGCACTACATTCAACGACCTGGGGCAAAGGTTGAATAGGAAAATGCAAATAGATTCATGTGGAAGGAGTAATGAAAAGAAGGAAGAACGAGAAGCTCGAAATTCTCTGTTCCGACTTCATAATTCTCTACAGACGCGTGTAGCACAATGGCTTGAGGTATTTTCTGAATAAATGTGGTCATTGGCTCGAAGCTACATCGTGGACTAAGTGAGCCATCCGTCCTTCCGAAGTTGCCAAATTGGTAGTAAAGGTGTCTGGAAGGGTAAATACACTGACTTGATATATTCATTTATATGATCTTATAAACTGATCCTGTTGAACAGATGCGAGGTTGGTATAGGTTTTCGTTGTTGTTGTTGTTGTTGTTGGTATTGTTGGTCACTGGCTGAAGTTTCAGCGATTTTGCCTTCCTCAGAGCCTCGCTGTTACGTGTGGGGTTCTACTCTACTGACTCGATACAATGGCAAGCTCTTGTGAGTCATTTGTGTCGACAAAACATGCATTCAGTCGCCTCAACAATGCTTAATGTGGTCGATAGGTTGGTGAATTAACCATTTCCAAGTCCTCTGTATGTTTTCTATTTTGAGAGACATTTGAGAGATGAGATGCGCTTCATAAACATGAAGATAGGGCGATTGATTGACCTTTCGAAGGAACGAACGAAGTTAGTCAGCAATATTAAAGACAAACGTTCCGTAGAGCTTCACTGTCCGTAGGTAACCGCACAAGGAACGCAGCCAGAGGTCACACTATTCAGCAATGAGAGTCGTATGTGGCTCTGCGGAAAAACATCTGGTAAGTAGTATCATTATTTTATTCTAGTAAAAATGATGTTGCATTAAAAGATTCACTCATTGATCAACACTGGAATTTGGATGGTCTATCACTGAAAGACATGTTCTGTGAAGGTTCAAAAAATATTCGGCAACTGGGTTCGATTCTCAATTGATTTTTAGCAAAATAAGAAAAAAAACTCACTCCATCAAGTGGTTGACGCTGCTCGAAGACGCCGACTTCTACTCTGTTGGCAAATACCTAAATACTTCAGTGATGAAAACGGAAAATGCATTTTCACTTGGTCGATGGGTAATTTTTTTCCAGAAAACTAGTGATAAGCTTTTGGAACATCAGCGAAAGTTAAAAAGATGAAGAAGGTCTAGCGAGGGCTTCCATGATCCACTTGAAAAACACTCCATGAATACTTGTAAAACCGACTCAATCGATGGACACAATTTGGATACAAACCGTGGTGAAATCAGTTTTGATAGCTTTATGCTGGTTTGAAACACCAAGGTTCTTTGAGTGAGATTCTCAGAGCTGAAGGAAGAAGTGAACTATCTGCTCAGCGATAAACTAGTAAAGGTAAAATATTTAAATCCCGCAAAGAAAACCACTTTTTAATCTATGTGAATTTACTAGCAATGGTCTAAAAGGATGTGACTTATTTTCAGGTCTCCGAGAAGACGGAAAATTTTCGCAGTGCGGTTGGAGCAATAAGGTTTCTGTGCATACGGTATACACTAAGGTCAGATAAAACTAATTAAACAAGGACCACATGGTATTTGTGTCTCGAAGTCACACCTGGAACTTCCCCTCGAGGATTCTCACTCGAAGATCAAATTCTTGGCCGGCTTTGAACGGATTAGAAATGCGTTGCTCGTTATCCGACCAGTTGCCGTCTTTGAAGGTGTTGTAGACAACTTTTCCAGAGAAAAATCCTGAAGTCAGCAAAAAAATAGCAATGAACTACGAACATTAATATATTTCATGTGATACTTTTTGCTGCAACAAGCTTTTTAGCTTTTGCTTTTTAGCATTGTTCAGGAGTGAAGCCGGTCAGTCTAGTTAATATCGTCAGTTGGTCGAACAATCACAGGAATAGGTCCTATTCTGAACGAATCTCTGTCGGAGAGCAGTAAAGCCCCCACGGATTCCTATGTGGCCGTGGTGAAGAGCTGATGACGCACCAGTATGACAGTGTGAGGAACTCACGGCAAACCACACTCGTATAACATTCAATACGTCGCTCATAAGAGAAGGGCACAAACCCTCAAGTATCAAAACATCCACACAAGAACCTAACCCTCACGTGCATGACAGTTGTAGGACAATGAAGCGAATAGAATTGCTGAAGGCCGCATACATTGTGAAGAAAGGGTGATCTAACTACACAACTAGGCATCATTCAGAGTACAACAGCTTCACCTTCGTCAAATCGGATGGAGAAGTGTAATGGTAGGTCGGCATCTTTGGCAGCACCTTTGTGGAAATTGAAATCGATCCTAAACAAAGGCAGTTTTTGGAACAACGACCAAAAAAGGCCGGCAGAAAATGAGAAAAAACTTGGTGACGCAAGAAATAGAGGTCGACAGGTAGTCAGAAAAAAAAGTAAATGACGCAAAGCAAGCAGAGTGGAGAAAATTCGGATCGAACATGCGAACGTTGGAAGAGCAGACAAAGCATTTTTCATTTTAATTCCTTTTGCATGACCCGTCGTCATATCTACTGCGTGGAACCCAGTGCTTCTTGCACTCGATTCGATTCGTCGCACTCATCATCCAGAAACGTCTTCGAAAATGCAGAGTGCTCTTCCCGCTGATGCTTGAGGATTTTGCCTCTATTAAAAAATGTCGTAGAATGCTGGTCGAGTCAATTCTCCTTGCAATCTTGGAGATGGCTCAGCTAAGGCGTCCCGACTTGAATTAGATGAGAGCGTTGCTCTTTTTCGATTGCCGAACCAGTACCTCGCTTCCTGATAAAATGCATAGCTATCAACAAACCTGAGAGGTGAGATCAAGAATGAGAAAAAAAAGAGAAAGAAGATGGAATAATTAGATGATAAAATAAGAGAATAAAGCTCTCGGCATCGATCAACCTCTGAGGCATTCGTCATGTATTCAGTTTCGTCAAGCATCGTTAGAGGTGATTGAATGCATATCCTTCCTTTACAATGACACACGCCGTCCTTACGATGCATCGAGCCGGGGCTGTTTTCCTCCTTGGCAGCTCTGGTACCAACTTTCCGACCCCGGAGGATGGATAGCTTGGTGAGCTAGGGACTCGGGATAAAATCTACGGGCATTGCAGGGCACACCACCGCGCCACATGAAATAACTATGAATAAAAAATAAATATTTCGAAATAACAAGAGAGATATTGACATAGAAAAGTGAATATGAGGAAGGGGAACAGAGGGAAAGAAACAGGTGGCAATAGAAAACAAAATGTGCGGAAAACAAGCACGAACGACAACCAGAGCAGCGAGCTGTCTGATGGAAGTCTACACAAGAAATCTTTTTTTCTTTTGTATCAGCTTGTAGAACTCGTGACTATTTCACCACTGAGTGAATACTCACAAAGAGCTTGTATAGGCAATAGGGTTGACCATAGTTGAAAAGACTAGAATTGTTGAACAAATAATAGCTAGTGCACAAATGAAGATATTTCACCAGCGATATCCATTTCCATCACCTCACTTTCGCTGATACGAAAGAAAAAAATAGATCAATGTAGATGAAACTCTTCGTTTAGTTCTATTGGATACATTTTCATAAAGCGTTGTGAATGTAAAAAACACGACGACTCCAGTTATCCATAGTGGTCAAATGTCTGGATGCCGTGAGAGTGGTTCAGCCTGACTATGGTCCTACCTGGTTGGCTTCTCGGTGAGCGTTCCGACAGCATGAATGGTCTGTCCGACGACGAATGCCTCACTGACGCGAGTCTTGAATGGAAGCTTCTGAAAACGAATCATCTTGAACTATCATTCACTCTTAAACTTTTCCTTACTTCCATTGTTATTTGACAGCCTATTTAACGTGTTAACTAATATCTGTATTTCGTTTCTCATAAGATTTCATCATAGGGCGAATAGCACAGTGGTCGCGATATCCGTCATCACGAGCATGATGCTAGCTCGATTCCGTTTTGGTCCAACCAAACCCCTCATCCACTTGAGATCAGGAAATTGGTACCGGACTTGTCTGAGAAAAATCGCTCTTTCCAATCCAGTGGGCAGCGCTCCAGCCCGGCTATCTCAGGACTCTAGGGGAAAATTGCTGGACCAGCATTTTACGGATATTTAAGATGAAATGAAAATCCCCAAGCAGCAACCGAAGCCACACGTAAACACTTGGAAAGCCTTCGTGAACCATGGATGCGAGGAAATGGATGAGGGAAGTGCTGGGATCAGCGCAATTGAGGTGAAGACAGATCAAATAAAATAGAATAAAATCAGATTTCATGACACTTTTGAATATCCAATAGCTGGTCTTTCTCAAATACAGGGCAGTTTCAAATGCCCGGTTGTTTTGTCCAACTCTATTACTGTGTTATATCGTATTTAATCACTTTCGTATATAAAAATCAGTGCATAACATCGATAATCTCACGTAGTCCTTCTCGCCAATATATTTGCGGTAGTTCTTCTCCTTGGCTTCCTCACTTGAATTATCTTTCGAGTCATCGGCAAAAGCGCACACTATGGTAAGCAACAGCAACACTGAAAAGTACTGATAAACTGATGACTGATGACTGCACATGGACTTCTATTCGATGAGGGCAGCTGCTGTGACTTTCTGACGACTGGAAATCGCTCACCCTTCATCCTCATCCTAGCGGAAGTGCGCTCTGAAAGCACGCATATCAACTAAAATAGTTTTGTGTAGCTGCAATTCCGTAAACATATCGATTTGCAATGAACAGATTGATACTAAAGAGTGTAGCAAAAAGAAATAACCAGCAAAGATTTGCTAAGCCCATCTAGTTCTCGTCTACATGCTAAAAATCTTAGCAGATTGTTTAATCTACACTTTTCCTAAGCTCTTAGACGGTGTTGTTGTCTACAAAGCCCAGCAATGAATTTCAGGACAAGATAAAAGTACGCTAAGAATTCAGTGAGGTCAGCTAGGTGCAAAACGAACCCAGTAAAAGAATCTTACTAAATGGAACTGAGCAATGTCATTGTGCGAGATCTCATAGGAACGGAATAAATGACGCAATTGCTTCAGCAGAAGTACCTTCTGCAATACGGAATACGAAATAGAGGAAAAGAGAAAAAGAATGAAAGAATGCAAAAGGAAGATGATCCTTGACTAGCGATCTCGTGTAAGTGTGTCGAAGAATTAGCGGAAATAGTTTTGCATGTTAGAACGCTGTTCGAAACACTTCATTTCCTAACAGCATTTATTTCCTTTGTAAGTCGTTGATCGTATTCTATTGTGGACGGGAACTGAAGAATAAACGAATCCAAGGATGAGAAGAGAAGAGTTGTCGTGACAAGAAGATAGCACTGCACTCTGCTGGTGAGCGTGGGGGCAGCCGGCACAGATGTTCAGCTGGCGCTGAGAAGAAGATTTATCTAGTCTGCGACGTCCATTCATCACAGCCAAGCATGCCATCACATGACCTATGAGCACAGCCTGCTGACACAACACGGCATCACGGATCCTGCTGACACTTAGCCCATCAACCATCATGCATTCCATTGGTATTCAACCCTTCAGCACACATCCACCGCCGCTAGCCAACGTCTACGAGAGGTTAACGACGAACGACAGCGAAATCGAGGAGATACTCATTGACGTCGCACCAAAACTTGGGACGACCTCTTATAATTACAACTTTGCAATGTGGCGGTAGCTGCAGATGAAGGAATACAGCAACCGTTGAATGCAAAGTGCAAGCACAAGTTTACTGAAATCTTAAGAGGTTCCACCTATAACTTTCTGTACATCCTTGAGAAAATTAATAAATGTACAATTCGTACATAGATATTGAGCATCTCTTTCACAGCACAGTGGACAGAGCTCTTTTCGGTACCGATGTATCACTGAAATAGACGTCGAATATGGCCCGTGAAGATATGGTGCAATAAGAGTTGACTGAAATGGTCCGTAGGAAATTGATGAAATCACTCACAAAAGTGTGCTGGCCAAGTTCACAAGTTTCATATGCCAATACCCTGAAACACAAAATGTGAGCTCATTCCGCATGTCAACATTTCAAGATCAGCCCACTCGACGTATAAGCGCCTCTTTCTCAAGCCAGTCAAATACTAATTTTTTAAATCCCACGACCGACTTTCTAATAATCTCGGCATTGATCAAATAACTCTTCGTATTTTTTTTACTAATTTTTTATAACGAATTAATGAAGAGTGCAGTTGGTTTAAAGGAAATGTGAAACAGACGATCGAGTGCACGCAAGTGGAACGTTGTCGCAATTTGCTAGACCGCCTAGAAAAACTACAGCGCATAATGGGTAGGCTCAGAATCGAAGTCGTCTACGCTAGAAGGAACACATTCCAAACATGCCTAATAAATGAGAACTATCTAACCGTTTATCAGTATTCCTGACGAAAATGAACGTAGAATTCATTACTTCCAACACTTTAGATGTGAACTGTCAAAAGAAAGGACAGTTTGTCAACGACTAGAGGGATAATTCAACGAGGGATAATTCTGGAACGAGATTTTTTGGCTTAACCATCAGTGAAATTTATAAACGAGCAAGAAAATACGTATTAAACCATAATGAAACTGTGGTAAGGAGTATAGAAGTTTCCACTCAGAGTAAAACAGAATCAAATAAAGTGAGATCAGCGCCGATAAGCCAAAACACGATAGAACTGACAGCGCCTAGGACGGCTAGCTACGACGTGACCCTTTCAACTTCCCATGCTGGCACTAAGAATGAGTAGGAAAGGAAAGAAGGAAAGAAAAGTGAAACCAAAAATGAAAGCTTTAGCAAAGGAAAAAAAACGAGACTAGAAAAAAAAGTTTAAAGAAGTCTCAGTTCTGCAACAATACACTTTTGAACATTTACCTAAATAATCTCAACATTAAAAGGATATGGTGAAATTCTGCAGAAGGTTTTTTAATAGAAGAAAGTGAAAGCGAAAAGCCTGTTGTTGTTTTTTGTAGATGAAACTAGCAGTCACAACCAACAAATATACTGATGGTATTAAACCGGTCCCATTCATAGTGATCAATCAGCGAAGACGACACTTCATGGGTGATGTCCGACCGCGAAAACTGAGCGAGCGCCGAACGAATCGCGCTGGCCCGCCCTGCGCCGTGGATGACCGTCTGCCATTCAAACGGTGAAGAACAGCAAGCCGAGCCGGACTCCAAGGACCCAACGGATTCGTGGGAAAATGTGGGCAAGGAGAATACCCGCCACAAAATCGAACATCAATGCGTGTGTCCTGTTTATGGGCAACAGGGCCGTTTTGCATAGTGTCAGGATGAAAAACCCGTCTCCATAACCGCTAAGGAAAGTGAAACTGAAACGATTTACAAAATCACTAATCATGTTGCTACAAAAACTTTATAGTGGCTAACGTCTTCGTGCCATCGCCTCTTCACAGCCGCAATGATGCGAGCCGACTGTCCATGGCCGTTCGTCCTGAGTCTTCGTTCTCACGTCGAATCGAATCCAGTAGAGCACCGATCGAGTGAGGTAGCCTCTCTCGGCGGCGCCCTTATATAGGACAGTTGTTTACTGATCAATGAAACGTTGGATTCTAAAAAGTCGTCATTGTGGCTTCAGTGAGGGTAGAGAATACAGATGAGCAGAATAAAATTTCCGGAGGCCGAAAAACGACAATCATGAATAGGACTGGAATTGTCACGATAAGTACTTATGAATGTACTAGAAGAAAACAAGAAATTCGTCCATCGAGGAATGGCTCGACGACCAGCTGTGGAGAAACACAGTGAATTTAATGGCGTGTGAGAAATTGGACACATTGAAGAAAACGGATATTCATATACACACATGCCATCGTGCTAACATAAACGCGTCTATACATATGTAGCGCACATATATGTAAACATAACTCAACAAACGACATTCTATAAACCTCGGCATAAGTGATCGATATATTTATTTATACGTTCTTATAAACTGATCTTGTTGAGCTGATGGAGGTTGGTACAGTTTTCGTCGTTCCTCTTGTTGTCGTGTTGCTACTGTTGTTGTTTTTGGTCGATGGCTAGCGATGATTTCGCCTACCGCAGAGTCCTGTTATGAGTGGAGATATATATGTAGAACATAATAATGTTCGTGTTCACGAATCCTTGCAAAGCTAAATTTCGCTCTGACAACTCACATGAGACGAAGTCAGAACAGTTACAGCTCTTGAAAATTGATTAGTGGACAATGAATCAAGGACGCGAAGGCGGTGGAACCTTAACAGAATAAAAATGGTATAGAAACCTCGTGGCAGCTCAGCCATCTAAGAAGTTTTTAATAACTGTCATTCGGATGGGTGCATGTAGTAGCGCAGTGGTTAGAGGTGCCCTGCAGCACGAATGGTTTCGCTCGTCTACCTCGGACTCACCAAGCCTTCCATCACTACGGAATCACCAAACTGGTGTCAAAGTTGCCTAGAAGGATAGCAGCACTGGCTCGATACATCGATAGGCTTCGAGTCATATAGGTTAGTAATGGTCATATAGGTCAGACACCTCTAACGATGTTTATGAAGTCAAATGCATGGGGCATCACTCAGAAGTTGATGAACACCTAGTGCTTCATCCTTTATCCTTGTAATTGTTACCGAGGTTTAGTAAAGTTCGGTTTCTAAAATCCTGCTTGTCCGAAACAATTCTTTCAAGGTAAAACATTAATTAGTTTTGTATCGTAAGTTAGAAACCGTGACACTTCCGGGAAAGCACTTCGAATGTTCTTAAAGCATGAGGTCCCGAAAGCGTTTCCGAACGCGCATTCACGAATATATGGTCCGAAAAGCTTGGTGGTGAAGAAATGAGTTCTGATAACTAAGAATATCATAGGTGCCTGTCAGCTGCTGACGACGACTATCTGATGACAACAAACGAAGATGCTCGAACCAATCGGCCACTACATGCCCAAAAATTACGACAAATACTTTCAAGGAAAAATTCAAGCAACCAAGCTCTGTTGAAAACACCTTCAATGGATTCGTCTCTTTCTAAATTTCGAGGTTCTATGAAATCAGAATTCTCACCTTTGCCGGTAAAATGCTTACGTTCTAGTGGTAAGTTATAGTTGAGCAAAATTATAGCATTTTAAAGCTGTCCTTCAGAATCGTCCATTATTTTCGCTTTTACTTAGCAGGTAGTAGAAGCGTTGTGATGGCAGCTTGAATTTACAAAGCGTCATTGACCGAAAACACCATTTACTGAATCCCGCTGCCACAGTGATAATGTACCACGGTAAGGGAGACCCTGGGCCATCTACAGCAATTATTCCTCAAATATTTCCCATTTTCTACATTACCGTATACCCCTCGTGTTAACTACGCTTACTGATAGCCACATTTATCCTTGTCTTCTAAACTTTGTACCTTTTTTACATAGGCACTCTGTATAAGATCTTGTACCGTTTCCTCATGCACTTTCTGTAAAAGCTATTATACAAACTATTCTTTCACTTTCACCTGAACTTTTTGTGAAGGCCTTTGTGTCATTTCCTAGATGAACTTTCCGTACGAGCTGCTGCGCGATGTCACATGCACTTTCTGTGTAAGCTATTGTGTTGACTTCACGAACCTTCCGTGCAAGTAGCTTTATCAGATTGTACTAGCTGAGAAACTTTTAGAGCCTCTCTCTGAGCACTGTCTCTAGTTTCCTCTATCAAAGCCGCACCGATTGCAGAAGGAATGCAGGGGTACCATTAATCACTGGGTCGGTGCCGAGGTCGCAGTCCTAGGTCCAGTGCTCCTGTGTTTACGCATTCCCGTAGCTCGGTCCCCCAGTGTCCTAGCTTCAGGGTTCCGTTGCTTTGCCCAGCTTCTTTCAGGTGTTTATTCATCCCTATTTTAATTTCGCTTCTGCCCGTTCGCTCAACTAACCATCGTGAGAATGTACATTATTGGTATAAGCGGTTATAACTCAAGCTTGAGATTATTCTCTGTGCACACATCAAAATGTCGCGCATGGGTGAGCCCATATCGAGCATTTCACTTCGGATTAGTTTTTATTCTGTACCTAAAAGTGACCCGAGGTCCTCTATTCCATCACATCAACTATACACTGACTATTGTTAACTTTTAAAATTATCACATAGGACTTCTCAACATTAGATAAAGAAACTCGAAGTATTTCATAACAACCTGGGGAAGTTCTGTGCGAAGAATATATTAAATACTTTAAATTAAGTAATCATTAGCGGCACTATAGAAAATTGGCCACGGATCTCCCTCATACGAGGGATCTCGAGCCGGTTAGTCGCGAGGCTACGTGGCGCGTCCCCAGGTGGCGAATAGGGGGTTAATAGCGGACCAAAAGCAACTTTTGCTTCCCTTAGACGCAGATGGATCCAGGGGATGGAATCCCTGTTTCTGCTGTGCCGATTTGGCACATACTTTCTGTATTTGCTAGGCTTATTCATGCATGCGTGTGTGGGTGCGTTCTCACTTTATGCGGATTGTATTCTACGAGTCAATTTGGCCAAAAACCTGCAATCAAGTGACAGGAAAATCACATCATAGTAAATAGGAAGTTTTGCCTAACCGATGTCGCTGTCGTCCCAAAATTTTACACGGGATAAGATCACCTTCTCCTTCATGCAAGATTTTATTTTTCGCGGAGAGGAGAAAAAGCCGCTAATTTCAAAAACCGATGTCCCAGAACCACCACGAACTGGGACTTATTCAACTCATTAGTCGGCTATTGGGAAGATGCCGTTGTCGACAACAACGACGAGGA
>MQTX01000132.1:714606-793355 GCA_009735665.1 Angiostrongylus cantonensis
GCCTTATGAAATAAAAGAGGATGGATATGTTGTACCAGCGGTTCTCCTTTTCGAAATCCGACATGCCATTTGGTGGGTGAAAAATCGAACAGCACCAGGTCCGGACAGGATAAGATCAGAACATCTCAAGAACCTTCCGCCAGCCCTCGTAAGCACACTGGCTCGGCTCTTCACACGTTACCTGTCTGAATGCAAGGTCCCTACTCAGTGGAAGACCAGCAGGACCGTGTTGTTGTTCAAGAAGGGCGACCTACACGATATAGGCAACTATCGCCCAATCTGCTTGCTGTCTGTCGTCTACAAACTTTTCACTCGAGTCATCCTAAACAGGATTGACAGAACACTGGACGAAGGACAGCCATGCGAGCAAGCAGGGTTTCGAAAAGGATTTGGTACGATAGACCACACCCACACGTTAACAAGGCTGACTGAAGTATCGCGAGAGAACAAAAGACCGCTTTGTCTCACCTTCATCGATTTACAGTAGGCCATTGACTCTATTGAGGTAGAAGCAGTACCACCGACCCGATGGTCAGAGTTCTTCACGAAAAACCTAGAACAAAGATATGATGCTCAACGAGTCCCTAAAGCGAGCAGAACCCACTGGGCTACTCTTGCACGCGACAGGGAAAAATGGAGGATTTACTGGGGCCCGCTCGAGTCACTCGACGATCAACGAGACTACAGGTGATACAGGTGATAGAAAATTGGCGCTGGTAACTAACAGCATTTGCTAGGACTTGAAAGATAAGAGATAAACGGTGGATTTAGGAAGAAAAGAGCAGCACCAGTTGGAAATGCTTCAGACGTAAGAAAGAAAATCGGGAATACCTGATGAGATATCGCCAATTACCACGAAGAGATACTACTGCATTAAAACGCATAACAGAATTGTGGTCCTTGACTTTTACTTCTATTATACTATGTTCATATTTCTTCATATCATCAGAAAGGATGACATAACCAGTTGTCTTTTTTCCTTTGTGCAAGTCTTGCTGCTTCGTGCAACAACACAGTTTTCCTGACTTGCAACTGATTGAGAATGGCTTTCAGTGATGTGCTCCTCTTTATCTGTGTATTCTAGGTCTTTCAAGTTTACCTTTTTTATGGCTGATAATCGATAAAAGAGCATTTCGAATGCTAGGAAGCAGAACTACAAAGGTAACGTATCTATCTCACCTGACGTAATGTGGAAGCAAGCGCACATGAAGGTGATTTGGGTGGCACTCGTATATGACATTCTCAGCTGCCTTTTTGGACACAGCAGCTATTCTTCCAAGCCAAGTAGCATTAACCAAACTTTATTTTTGTCCACTACCAGTTATCTCCAAGAGAACAGAAATTATTGCCTTCCTGTTTCCAATCGTGCGTAGGCTCTTTTCCTAGCAACAGCATCATCTATATGACAAAGAGAAACTGCATTGTTCAAGACCTAGTTTGCATCTATTCGGTACAGTACGAAAATTTCATTATGTGAAAACATGACAATAAGAGGCAATAACGAGCTATCATATATCGTGCTTGCCTTCCCCATAAAATCGTCCTCATAACATCAAAGATCCACCATGGAAAACAATTGCTGTCTCGGTGGTGGCTGTGAGAAATCCGGTCTGCAAATAAACATTTTAAAAAACTATGTTTATACTGTAATCACTTTCTATTTACTGCCTAATCTTTTTCATGGCATGTTGTGATGTAAAGTATAACTGCAATGAGGCTGAGATATTGGCAAAATTCCAGACCGCATGTATCTGCGGTGGAGATTGAACACGCTATTTTCCTTTCTAAAGGTCCACCACTATACAGTGCGAGTCCTACGGTTAGGCATTCTTTCAGCCGTGGTTTAATGGTGCTACTAGCAATCACAAGTCACCGGAATTGCGGGAAAAGCCGAAGCGAAGAGCCCGCATGATGTGGTGCTTAACGCGTTAGCGTTCGAAAAATGTAATAGCGCGTTCAATCGCCACCGCAGACTCCTGCGATCCGGAGTTTCGCAAATATCTCAGCATCATTGTGATTACATGTTTATACTGTTTTTAGTGACATTTTCACTGACGTTTAATGGCATGGTTTTCTCCGAGTGAGTGAGGGTAGATTGACGGAAACAGCACTCTACCTTAATGACACCACATCCATTTAAGTGAAAAAAGGATAATGTATTTGATAACGATCTGTTCCTGAGAGACATGCCATCCAGCGCACTTCATCCGGCATTCTAGGGACGACGAAATACATATCTTGTCTGTACAATGACATTCTTCGATCATTGAGCTAAAAATGACCAGTGTTTTTATGTTCCTAGACAAGTCTGCTACCAATTTGCACACATCGGAGGAATAGCGCGCTTGCTTAGCTCCAGGCACCGGCTTGAATTATCACGGCAGATCCTGGGTGTATTACAAGGCGTCCCTCTTCATATCCATTCATGCTCTCACATCATTGTCATGCCTACGTGAGCACCTGTGATTTTGCAGACATGGATGAATGCTACACGTGAAGTTGACCTGAGTCTTGCGAGAATGTTAGTGGAAATGTTTCAAGCAGTTCACGTTAGCTTCTGGCATGTGAGCTCTTCAGGCCATGATTAATCCTGTAGAAGTGCGCCATGGTTTTAGTTCACCACCCCCTTCGATGATTTTCCGGGCAATAATTTTTACAATAACTGGAGTGAAGAGTGAAGAAATACGTGTCCTGAGCTCCAGAAAATCAGGATTTTATGGTAGTAAAAGGAAAGAACCTTTTTTCTATTAGCAAGCGTTTATATGTAGATGCTTCACTGTTCGATGAAATTCACTACTGGATGAGATTTGAGACTCAAATTTGAAACTAGCCACTATTTTCATAACATATGACTCTTTTGGAGGTCACTTAATTACATTTGTCTCTTATATACTGATTTGCACAGAACACAGATTAACCGAGGCATGAGATCAATGCTTTCCTCTTCCAGACAACCCCGGAACCACTTCGTCAACCACATAGTGATGAAGATGCACAGGTCGTAGGTCCGAACTAAGGACCACCTTCATCGTAAGTACGCCCCTCATCACTGTACTACATGTTACCTCTTTCTTGCAATACTACAGTTGACCCTAACAGTTCAAATCCTGATGCGTGTCGTTCATAATTTGATCGAATTTGATTCATTAATACAAGTGGAAATGATTTTGTGAAAGTTCGGACAAATGATGGAATAAAACACAATGATATGATGAGGCGTAGAGTAAACGTTGTATGGAAAACGGGATGGGTTGGGAAGAACGTTATTCTTATGGTCGACAATCGCAGGATTTACAAATACACGGAAATTCCAGTTGGTAAGATGGCATGCAAAGCAAACTGAACTTGCAGAACAGGAAGATCAGAATGTGTATCCAATGACAGCAGAATCACGGGGATCTTATTGATATTAGTAATATACATCTATACGGCGCAAAAAATTAGTACCTAAGCAGGGACGGTTTCAGCGAACAATCACAATGGATAATCAGTACTGTAGAATGGTACCAGTGACTATAAGATTAAGGGAAAACTATGTGATAATAGAGTTAGCACTTTACAAATTGTATGAGAACAAAGATAGTGCAGCAACTAAACTGGTGAGCGTCGATGTGACACACACGCTACCCCCATCGCTACCGTTGCTACCGCTAGAGATGTCGATTTTACTGTTGCTGTTGCTGTTGTTGTCGTTCTTTTTGTTGTCGTCGCCGTCTTCGTTGTCGCGCTTGGGATCGCCATTATAATCCGTTTCCTCGCTGAAATTACATTCTTCGAGCGTTTTCAGTCGAAAACGAAAGGGGTTTCGGTTTTGAAATGGTGTCGAAACAATGCGTTGTTTAAGAGAAGATAAAACGAAAAACTGAGACATTAAATAAACAACAATCATTACGAAGAAAACACCAAATACCTAAAACACATAAATATAGCACTCCTTAAATTAACGTAATCCTCATGCTATCCTCGTATCCACAGCTCCAGATTTCCTCCATGGTTTTTTCCTTTTAGGTTCAAAGACAGTTCCATCTCTCTTACAGCTTTAATGTCCAGGGTTAAAGGTAGTAGCAGCAAGTTCATTCAAGATTCTGTTTACCACTTACCTGTACTAATCCTGTAGGAACGGAAAAGCGCCGAACCCGCTGTGGAAGTGGACAATGTGGAAGCGCTGTTAGAATGGAAATGATCAGGTAACAACAAATGCCCAGTCCAGCTTTTTATCAACTTGTTGGACAAGCGTAGGCTGAGCAAAAATGAGCGAAAATTCTAGAGAGGAATTCTGTACAGTTCGACTAATAAGAACCCTCAACAACAGCACTTGGGGACAGGATAGCCCAATACCCAATGTGCAACTGGAAAAGCGGCACACGTGGTGAAATTGTAAAAATTGGTCCCGAAGAAATTGACCTTCCAAAAGAAATGCACACTTGAGCAGTCTCAAGAATCGGAGTCAGGCAAAGATTTAAACAAGCCAAATTATTCTCCATAATAAAAAAATTTAAATGATTAGTGATGCTGTCGATCAGAAAGCAGAGGTGCTGGCTCGACCTCCAGATTACGTGGGAATGCGCTTTCCTGTCTACAACCAAGACAAGGAGGATAAAGTCGACCAGCATTCTATGGCATTCATAAAGAACATAGCATCCTTAAACAGCAGCCGAAACAACATATGAAAGGTTTGTAAACCATTGTGGATGACGAATGCAAGGAGAAACGAATTGAATGCAGGAGGTGCTGAGATCCGCACAGTAGATGTGACGTGACATGTCGTGTGAGACAAATGTAAAAAGAACAACAAGCGGCTAACTCGAGAATGTATTGAACCACAACATTAAAACATCGTGACTAACACGTTTTGAGTGAGACATCTACAAATTGGAGAGATTCTATACTAATGAACTTCCCAACGACCACGATGCCCAGACGAAGGCTAATAATTCGAACACGAAACTAAGCGAAAAGAGAGCAGGTCAACATCTTAAAAATCGACTTTCATTAAACTTCGGTAATAATAATTAATAATTTTCTACATGCTTGCACAAAGACGAGGTCATCATGTCATGCTGAACGAAGTCTTGCTTCAATAGTTTCCTACATGATTGAGCTATAACGAGTTTAGTATAAACTTCTATTCAGCTAATTTTCGGCGCCTTCCTCAGAGCCGCGTTGACCCGAGTCAATGATCCACAGCTGGCCGTTGTCGCGATGCAGGTGTCCCTTGTCGCATCGATGAGATCGGTTGAATCCATTGAAGGGAGCACCGCTCCATTGGAATTCCCATTCCAATGGGTTCGACTCGATGCGACAACGGACATTTACCTCGCGACAATGACCAGCAGTGGGACATCGACCTCTGTACAACGCGGCTCTGAGGAAGGTGCCGAAACGTTGGCAGAATAAAAGTTTAACACTAACCTCGTCAAAGCTCAGTCACGTAGAAAATTACTGAGGTAAGACTTCGTTCAGCATAACATGGTGATATTCTCAAATGTATCGACTATGTCTGCAGCTATCGCTTCTGCACTGAAAATTCCAAAAATCCGAATGTCGTTACCAGTTTTTTTTCCAAGTTTTTATCCCAAATACCTTTGGATAGAAAGGACATTGTGTAAAAATGTGTAAAAATTATATGTATATATGTATAACTTCCACGACCGACTTTCTATTAACCTCGGCATTGATCAAGTAATTCTTTGTATTCTTGTTGAGCAAACGCGAGGTGTTATTATTATTCTTTATTCACAAGTAAGCTGACGTTTCGGCGAACTTCGCCTTCTTCAGAGCCTGGGAAGGTCAAGTTGACAGCAATCTACACGGTCAAACGCCTCCATAACCAAACAAAGAAAACGCTAAACCAAAATTTCAACCACAATGAACACAACTTTGCGCACCCACCGCTTTCTATGAGGCTTCCACTGAATATGTCTAGTGGAGACCAACCGCACAGAACTCACATGGAATCGTAATGTGCCCTTCTCCTCAAAATAATAGGCTTATATACTGCCCAATATCACGCGTGATAACGAGGCATTCTTCCCTGCGGTTCATTTTCGGATTTCTGGAATTAATCCAGAACGCCTCCAGTGTTTTGCGCGCTTGTGTTTTCGTCTCCTGTGCGAGGATCGTGACGCGTACTTCAAAGTCCTCCTGCTCATGTCTCTGGGTCCTATGCGTGCCTAGTGGGGTATTTGGTTTACTTTTGCCGACTAGGTGTTCTTTTATGCGGACACAGAGAGGTCTACCCGTTTCGCCAATGTATTCGTCTCCGCACGCCTTACATGAGATCAGATAAACTGTACCTGAGCTCATGCAATGCTCATGCAATATATATGTATAATTAGTAACTAAAATGATACTAAGACATTTGTAAAACTCCGGACCACAGGTGTCTGCAGTGGGAATCGAACTCGTTACTACCCTTTCGAAATCTCACAGGCACCAACACAAGTGTGGCATGTGGATTTTCAGTGTCATGCGACCATTTTGAGCGACAGAAGTACAGCCGTTTGACAATAGTCTAATTGCCGTTCTTAACAAAAGAATAAAGCATAAAAACCACTGGGTTCACTAATGTAACGGAGCCCAAAGTCAACATGAAGGAGCTGCAAGAGCTCGACTAAGTCAGAAGCGGTACCTGATTGCATGTGTGTAACACAGCGTTTTTACAAAGTTTCTACGACTTTACTCAGGATTTAATTAAATTAAATAATAATATAAGTTAAATAGAAGCTCTTGAAATTCCAGGTTGCTGGAAAGAGATAGTTACGAAACTAAGAACCATTAAACGCAAACTGTTATCTGAAGAGGTTAAAACAGCAAAAGAAAAGACTGAAAATATTTCTACAAAAGAATGGAAGGAATTCGAGACGCATCGAATGTACACAAAAGAAGCTCACCTTTCCTGATAATACTCCTCCCCATAAACTGGAGAGTAGCGAGGTTGCTCCTGAAACCAGTAGTAAAGGCTAAAGTCCACGGCTTCTTTTCTTTTATTTCACGCAACCTCGAAATTTTGGGATTTGCGCTACAAAGTTGTTCAGCCAACCTCTTCTTCCTCATCCGACTGTTGTTCTCTCGACTTTTTAAGGCTCTCTATTGCCCCTCCATTCACAGCACTTTCCGGATTGTTTTCCACAAGCGAGTCAGTGGTATTCGAGATTGACTCTTGAGGCACATTCTGAATTTCAGAAAATAGTTACTGAATAATTTTCAGAGTTCCCCAATGCTCAACCACCTTGGGACTGGAAGAAGTCGTTGGGTATCGACCATTTTTGTACTGTGTCTTCTATCTTCTAGCAAGCTGGGAAATGGTTCAACATTTCCATTTGGAAGACTACCAAGAACTGAACTTACGCTACCGTAGAGCCCGGAACACTTTTCTAGTTAATTTCTTGCCACAATACTGTAAGAAATAGTCCCCCTAACCAAGAGCACAATGGTCTTGGTGTGATTAGTGAATAATACTAGAATATATCTTAATAATCTTGAAATCGCCATCTCCGATCACGTACCATTCACAAATTCGTCGCTCCAAACTGATTCGTTTTTATATTTAAAAAAATGCAATAAATGTATCCTCGATACAGTTTACCGCCTCATCATGGCTGGGAGGTGTTCCTGGGTGTCGAACTGCGATGTACAGCGAGAGGATTGATCTACCTGGTAGGGTCTCCCAAGCTAAGAAGGAGTTCGGCGCTTTCACCAGGAAACTCAGGTAAAGGTAAACCGCTACAAGGATCCACCCCCATCCTGGTATTAAAATAGTCGCATGGTGGCAAATCTCCTTTTGATCCCACAAGGGCGACGACAGCCTATGGTGGTGACGACCTAGGGTGGCAGACTTTCGCCAGGTTGACCTCGGAACTCCAGTGGAGAACTGGAGAAAAAAAGAGAATGGCTAAACCAACAAAACTCCGAAAAATGGAGAACATGCTAGGCCCCGATAATCAGTGAAGATGGGCCGTCCAAGTATCCAGGTAATGAATGTATGTCGAAATCAGCATTATTTTAGCAAGTTGAGATGAAAATACAAAAAAAGGTAAGAGAGCTACAAAGTTCCCAACATCGTAAAAGACATTCAGGAAATGAAATGAATACGGATAAACTAACGAGGAAAAAAATTTTCGAAAAAGTATTATCCACACTACGATCTTTCGGATAAAAGACAAAAACATAGTATCCCAATAGAATCTTCATGACCCCTTCCTTTCAAGTCCCAGTTCCCTTCCCCCTCCTTTTCCTTTCTGTCTCATTTTGTCCTCAAACTGTCGTCGCTGTGCAAAGGACTGAGATCTCATTTTATGGACAAATAACATAGCAAATTTAAGAAACAAAATAGTAGACATCGGAGAATTCCGGTGATATGAATGAACCCACCTCCGATGTCGTCATATCGTTAGCGCCCTCTGTCTCTGACGCGCGGAAAACCGGCACTTTACGTGAAGGAATTATAACCCTCTGAAAAAACAAATGACGGCATTTTCTTGCTTCTAATTCTCACGGTCCTCATTAAGTCCTTGAAACTCAACTAATATCAGTCATTAATTTCACAATACTACATACGCAGTCATTAGACATACATTCCTAATTATTTCGGCAACAATAAAGCAACGATGGAACTTCATTGCCATTAACACACTTTCAATGAATCTGGTTTTTGAGAATGGCCGACATTTTTTCAATAACTTAAGAACTAGATAACCTGAGGAATTAGGGTTATGTAAGAGGTTTTGAACCATCACTGTAAAGGTGTAAATAGTCACCCAAATATTCTATTTTAGAGATGAAGCTCACAGCGGCAATGATGCCACTGAAAGCGAGACCAGGGCGTTGATTTGATCCCGCGCTGAGGTCACGAACCCTCCCATCCCTCCGGCATCGTGATTTTGATACCATACCCATCTGGTGGTACGAGCTGGCTTCGTTCAATCCACAGGTGATAGTGCCTACTGATGGAGATCTGGGAGTGGCGTAGCACAACTATATCCTCAAGCAGCAGTCAAAACCAACAATCGGGAAGAGTTTCGTGAATGCGAGGAAACGAATCGAATGCAAGTTGTGCTGGAACCTGCGATGTCGATTCATGCAAAAAAGTCGCTTTCATTTCAAACTTGCTTAATATGTAAATTTACAAAAAAAAACTAACAACGATTCATTAGAGAAACCACTATGTCCTGCGCTATGAAATCCTGAATGTTCAATCGGTTTGGCGTTTAAAAAACCGACTTTGACAGAAAACGTGACGAAAGGAAGAAACCTGGTGCAGAAACCACAATTTTATCAGTTGAGGGTGAAAATAAAGCCCTCTGTTAATGGCAAAGAGCTATAGGTTCTAACATCTTTTATTTGCAATAATACCTTTTACTACAAGCCGGAATATATTGTGTTAAAGATGATAGGAACAATTATGCCTGAACAAGAATGGATTGAAGTCGATGCACGTCATCGCAAATGTTCCAATGCTAATGCTACAAATCCGAAGCTACCAAAACCATGTTTGGAAGACCGTCGAATACCTGTTTATTTTAGATTTCAGGTGAAATTGCTAAAAGGCCAAGCGTTGTGCAAACGAATAACCGGTAACGGTGCAATGCCGACATCTATTTATAAAGAACAGTAAGATTTATTTGCAGCTCAATACCAGAGTAAAGAAGAGAGGTGTGAACTGGCTGTTCCAGAATAGTATTCATGGAAAGCAGGTGCAGCAGGCGACCTGAGGACCCGTCCCTATTTAATGATTTTTTATTATTCGACAACCTCAGATGAACCATTTATCAGATAGGCTCTTCTGTTGGTTGTCTAACCGCGAGATTCTCTAACCAAATTGGTACACTTGACACAAAAAATTGCTTTGTAGTCCTGATGTCGAAGAGATCTATTGAACCACCTTGAAACAAACATGATGGAAAAGTTAAAGACGAATTAGAATAGAATGATTACAATAAAGTGACTCCACTATTCTCCAGGGTAACCGTTATTAGAATGCTGCACTTGGTAATGGAAAACATTTGTACTCCCAGGTACACAGCAGCTGGAGAGGTTGCGGTCGGACGAAGATGAACCAGCACCTCCACACATAAAAATTGAGAAGGAACGAAACAAAAGAACGATGATATGATAGAGAGCTGACTGTATCAATACACTGAGTGTTTTCAGATAAACACAACTTTGAAATAGCTTCGTAGATTATCAAGCTTGGACAACTTTGAGTGTTTAAAAAGATTTGTAGTCTCGTAATGGCAATGAATACCGTACCTCGTTAGTGGACAATATTCGAGCGTTCTGTACGGCCGGTGCCACATCTATCGCAAGATCTTCGTCGATCACTAGTGCACCTGAATAGCGATGGATTAAAAATCGAGAGATTTTTCTCCGTTCCTATATCCTTTATAGACGGACATGAATGAGGTCGACGGTGTTATTCCTCCACACAACTTTTTTTCTCATCTGTTTTACCATATAACAATGATAGCATTGTTTTCATTTTTCGAGAGAAGTATGCGCAAGAGTAAAAATTGACAGAAACCACAAAGTCTTCGCGACAACACCAGATGAAGTTTTATGACGCATTGTGTCTTTCGATGTTGTATTTCATTAAGCAGACACGAGGTTGTTATTATAGAGTTTATTGGGATATAATAGCTGACGTTTCGGCGGTTTCGCCTTCTTCAGAGTCGTTTAATTCTTGCAAAGTTAGCTGGTGGATAGCAGCGGCACAGAGTACACATGGGCGAGGATAATAACAACCTCGTGTCTGCTTATTGAAATAAAACATCGAATTATCAATCAATGCCGAGGTTAACAGAAAGTCGGTCTTGGGAATTACATTGTGTCTTTTTTTTTCTTTTTACAGACTACATCTGCAGCGTTCTTCCCAACGATTTACCGCCTCATCGTAGCTGGGAGGTGTTCCTGGGCAACGTTAGGCAGAAGGATTCGTTCTCCTAGCAGGGTCTCCCAAGTCGGGAAAAAGTCCGGCGTTTCCGTCAGGAAGCCTAACTAAGAGTAAACCGATACAAGGAGCCACCACCGTCTTGGTGTCAAGGTTGAATGGTGGCAAATCTCCCCCCGATCCACCAGGACGACGACTGCTTGTGCTGGTGAAGACCTGGAGCAGACTTTGGTGACCAGGTCAAACTCATGGTTCCAGGGAACTACAATGGTTTAACCAGCAAATCCCTGCTAAATGGAGAGTATGCCAAGGCACACGCATCCAGTGAAGACAGGCCACTCAAATATCAAGTTCAAGTATCATCTGCAGCGTTACAACTGAATATGAATTGTCAAGTTATTTTATGAAAATACGTTGGACTCTGAGTCAACTAATTCCCATCTATTTTAAGCAAGCTGAGGCGCGCCCAGTACAATGGATCCAAGCGCCCTGCAATGCACATGGGTTCAATCCCGCCCCCCAGACTCACTTAGTTTTTCGTGCCTACGGGGTCGACAAATTGGTACCAAACCTATTTGGGAGAAGAGCAGCACTAGTTCGATACATCGCTGGGCTACCGTGAATCACTGTATAGGCCAGATATGCATTCAACACCTCCAATGATGCTTAATGAAATCGAATGCATGGCATATCCCTCAGGTATTAATCATTGCCAAGAGCTTTATCCTTTTTTATCCTTTTATGTATATCGACTACGATCGAGTATCTAACCTTCTCTAAATGCTCCTACAACTCAGAAAGTAATAGTATAAACAATAGACCCACTTGTCCAATTTCCAGCGGTCATCCTGTATTCTCCGTCACGGGGTAGTGGCGCCATGAAGATGTTGGTCGCGCAGCGCGTGTGGATCGAATCCGTGCGACCCACAGGCTCGGTGGTGTGGACGAACTGAAAACAAACACCACACATCAGCATTCCAATTTTCCTCTGTCTCTTTCTCTTCGGTGGACTTTTCTTTCCTTTGGAAAAAAAAGCAAGTGATTTTACTTAGCCAGAACTAGTACTTCTACAGGATCGTATTGTTTCACAGCAACGTTTTCTAGCGTTGTTGAAAAAAAAAATTAAGGCTTAAAGGGCCACTAAAAGCAAAACTTTGTATAAAAATAACTTCATATGGTTTCTTTCTTCCGATAACATTTTTTTATGTAAAGGACAAACAAGCACTACGAAAAACCTCGAGTAAAACAGCGGTGGGATTAGATAATTTGACGCGAAGCGCCCGAAGTAGGTTTTTCAACAACTGGCGGGCCTTTCTCGACCATCAGAATAGCAGAGGGTTTGAAAACTGCATCCATTTGTAGGACAGGGTTTTCTCCATCATCTTAATCGTATGTATAACTTTCATACAACATCCAGTCAACTGCAAACATGTTTAGAGTTAAAATTTTCAGCAAATAGAGTGCGAGATTTAAATGCCCGTAATTCCCAACGCAGGAGCGACAACTACGAACACCAGTGAACCCTGGTGAGCCCCACGATGTCCCACTGACGAAACACCACTTGTTTGTTTATTTTTATGATCGAAATACAGTCTTTGTTGCAAAAGATGTGAAACCAGAATGCCATGGTCTCTAGAAAATCAGAATTTCATTTTGGCTGAATTAGAAGACTTGCATGTTGTACGTGAAAAGCTGCAGATTATTCAATGGTCTTCATCTAAACTAAGAATGTTTAGTGTGGACCGATATATACTGGTTTAAACTTGGAAGCCGTCATTAGTTTCATGTGAAATGCATTGTACTCAATGCATGTCGGACGTTACGTGATACTAAAACGCTGCACTTTTTCACCGCACAATCACACAATAGACCAGGAAAGATGTTTCACCCTATTTTCCCTTCTACGACTGGAAACGTTTAACTCCTTCTATTGCTCATTCCGCTTTAGGTTTTGTTTTATTTTCGTTGAATCTGCTGTTAAAAATAATTCCGAATATTAAACTCACATCCATAATGAAAACCGGCCGAGGAGGATCGTTCACTCTAGCGACAATGCCATACCGCGAGTGGAATGAACAGATGAAGGCCGTGTCGAAGTTATCATCATCCTAAAAAAGAAACTCTCCTCGTAATTCTTTTCTAGAGCACAATTATCATTCCCTGCAATTGGGAATTTTCTTAACGAGAAACACCTGGCTCTTGAAGAGCACAGCAATGTAGCTGAGCGGGGACATCATTGCGATATCGAGCGTTACCGTGCCGTTGTCGTATGACCGTGCCTAGAAATCAAAATCGGTCGATTGCTATACTTTGCATTGGCAATATATGGGCGTACACTGAATGCCGCATTACAGTCGTCGAGGCAGTTTCGTGGACTCGCATAGCAGTTACCCTCAGGAGGACAGCTGAACAGCACGACGCCCTTCTGAACGGTCCGAAACGGTTGGACTTCTATACATCTTCACTAACTTTTTTGTCTATGTTTTTACCTGATTTCGAGAATGGAGATGCTTTTGTCGTAATAGCTCTCTGGGAACCCACAGTAACTATACTTGGTATGAAAATTTCAATGCTAATATCTCCCTCATTTCCAAAGTTCCTCTTATGGCAAGATTAACAGGGGCGAATAGCACAGTGGCGAATAGCACAGTGGCAGTGATGTCCATTCTCACGAGCATGGTGCTAGTGCGATTCCGCTCCGGGTCAACTAAGCCTTTCATCCTTTTAGAGCCGGGAAAATGGTACCGGACTTATCTGGGAAAAAATCACTTCCTGCAAACCAAGTAGGAACGCTTAAGCCCGGCTGTCTCAAGACTCCAGAGAAAATTGCTCGACCAGCATCCTACGACATTCAGGATGGAATGGAAGTCCTCAAGCAGCAACCGAGGCCACACATAAACACTTGGAAAACCTTCGCCGACGATGGATGCGAGGAAACGAATTGGATGTGGGAAGTGTTGGGATCCGCACAGTAGACTTGAAGAGGAATCAAATAAAATAAAAAAAAATATGACGAGAGCATCACCTATGAAATAGTAATACAATGCGATGCAACCCACCGACCATATCTCTAAAACTGGTGGAAAACCTTTCATCAATGCTTACTGTTGACAAAGGAATTAGGTGGGTTTCTACAACAACTGGTATTGTTCACTTTACAACACGAAAGCGATTGAAGTGGTGGCAGGACGGTATAGGCCGCTTATTGAAAACGAAAATTTTTCCCACATGTAAAAAAAGACATTATAAAAAGATCCCCCTATATCCATTAAGTGTCAACAAGCAACTCACCCAACACACAAGTCAGCAAATCTCCCCGATAGCAGGTTTATTAACTAGATTAGCAACAAGAGTATCGTTATTATGGCAAGCTTTCACTGAGGATTCGATCATGAGCGTTAGGAAGATGAGGAGGACTCCATTCATCGTTCTACAACGACTTGAACATCGACCAAAGTACGTTCCGGAGAGCGAACTCTATCAAAGATATCCTTAAAAATATAATGCAGAAACCAGAATGGATTGATTCCAGGTGGAAACGAGCGACTTGAGGCGCTTACAAGAAAGTGTAGCTGGGAAAATGGAAAACACTCAGCACCGCGGTCATTCCTTCGACTCCCCACTTCTCATCACACAAAGTACATCAAGTTGCCGAAAATCAAGTTGCCCGCATACATGATGAGTCCTGACATGACCGATGGAAATCCGTCAGAAGCGGAGTTGCAGAAGGGGACGAGAAAGAGGAGGAGAAGGAGCGGAGGAGAGGAAGGGTTCAAATGCACAGCAAGGAAAGTAGTGACCGATAGTCAGAATCGAATTCAAGATTAAGAAGATCCTGAGCAGCGAAAATGATGCTCTTCGTGTTAATGATACTTGCATAAGGCATGGCGCAATTTTCCTATGTGACAAGGAGAAGTGAAAACATTACTGGTGTCTGCTTTGAACATTTTGACGATCTGAAGGGGATTAAGTGATAGGATAATAATAGTAAAACCATATGCTTACGTCTTTCCCAAAAGGAACACAAGCCGTTGGGATGAATATAGTGGAGAGGAGGAGGATTGGAAACAACATCTGGAAAGGAAACGGCAGCGAATGACATGAAACGCAAGACAAGTGGAGGTAGAAAACCATGAGTTGATAGTGGGAACATAGAGAACATAACATGAAGCAGCAATGGAATCCAAAAACGACAAGGACCACTGCAGAACAGAAACGTGAACTGACCGAACGACCTCAACCTGGGACCGGAGCTCCCGCGCTAATGGTGTAGATCACAACTACGATCTGAACACCATGATCGCCAACAATTCACGAACCTACGCGTACAGGATTTCGGGACAACTAGTGCGTTCTTTCTCCGGAAGAGAATGATTTCACTTTTGATGACATAGGGATCGCATCCATGACTAGTTCTTTATGACTTGTGCTTTGTCGTCAAAATTAAGGAAGATCGTTGTATTTTTAGTGAGCAGATCGATCACTACCATCTTAATGTAGCGATCTGAATTATAAAAGGCCAAGGATTTTCAGAGAACAGCTATTCCTTTACACCTAGGAATTCTGCTCGCTATTCTTCAAATATTCGTTGCGTCCGAGTCTTCAATTAATCGGAAACCAATGTTAACAAGCTGTGCTTACTCATTCAGATAATGCAGTTCCAGCGTGAAATGCTCTGCTCTCCACTCATCGAGTTCCGAACTAACAACTCTGCTACAGTTCTCTTCTTCAATTCTCCTTTCTCTATGTTTCCCCTTTATTCGTCAAACAGACAAGTCGAAATCTAGCCGCTACAGAACAAAGAAACTGATTCTTACCCTAAAAGCTCTAACGCTCTCAGTGTTGATCAATTTCTAAGGTATGCTCCATGCATTCGAAATGGCTAAGCATCGTTGGAAGAGTAGCTCACGATGGCCTACCGATGTATCGAGCCAGTGCTGCTATCTTCCGAGGCAAGTCTGGTATCAGTTCGCCGACCCCGGATAGATGGAAAGGTTGGTGGGCTCGAGGTGTTGGGATCGATCCCATATGCATTGCAGGACTCCCTCGACCACAGCGCCACATGCGCCCTTGATTCGTACTAATATGTGTAAAACGGGTTGAACAATTCAATACATCTTCTAGGAAAGCTTCGTTGTTTTTCAAACCTCATTTCTACTTTGCAACAATACTCAGAATACAAAACAATTTATGAGTACGATTAAGTCACCGATGCTTACGATTCCACATTAATGAAAGCTGAAAGTAAGGAGCCACATTAATGAAAGCTGAAATGTCGGCATAGTCCGTGTATGTTGAATGATGTGAGACATATAGTCACATTCATATTCCATCCGTGAATTCGTCTGTGGAGCTGACGTGGATTTGGGCTGAACGATAACGAACGGATTCACTGATGGGATAGTTTTCCTCATCCCTAGCAAGAGAACTAGCTACATAATGGCTGACAGAAACAGAGGACACTCTTTTTCAGGGCAGGTCAACATCAGTCGTGTACGGTTGTATATTCTATGTGAACCTCATTATTGTTACCTTTATGAATGTAATAATAATTTCGTATAGTATTTCGGTGTCTGGCTGGCGTTTCTAGGCAGAGAATTGACACGTTGCTTGGGATTCGTCCTCCAGTAGGATCTGCCAAGCCGTTTCTTTCGATAGTATAAGTAAAATAGTACCAGGAATCAACAACTAAGGTACGCAATTGATTGCCTATAGGATTAGAAATATAGAGGCTAAAAAATAACTGAAGCGTTTACAACTTTATGAAACCAGTCTTAAGGAATCGCAAAGGATTTCGGCGGGACCACACCGATAAATTTAAATCCTTGACAGCGAAGTGTTTTCTTGAGAGCCTTCGTTAGCATATCCTTGGAACGTATTTAACCATAAAAAAGATAAACCTCCCTGCGTTGATCAAATCCTGAGGGGTGCGTCGTGCATTCGACGTCATTGAGCATCTTTGGACGTGATTCAATGCATATCTGGCCTTTACAATGCCTCGCGGTGGCCTACCGATGTATAAAGCCAGTCGTCCTATCCTCTTAGATATGTATGGTACCAATCTACCGACCCTGGAAGGGTGGGACATGGAATCGGGGATCGATTCTACGTGTGTGTTACAGGGCAACTCCGACCACTGCGCCACACGTGCCAATACCAACAAAAGGCCACCACATTCTATAAGGTTCCACTATTCACCTGATATAAAATAGGATGAATATTGGCAAAACGATCACGGTAGAGAAGAAAGAAAAGAAACAGGGAAAAGAAAAGAAAACACTACAAAATCGACGCAATCCTATACAATACTGCTGCGTAGCTATTCAAATATGGCCAGTACAAAAATTCGAACCTTTTTTATATACAGACAATGTCCGACCACATGTTTCACAATTAAACGTCAACTGATATCTTCCTTACAGCGGATCCTCACATAATGTAGGATTGGCTTCGTTTGGGTGTAACGGTACTATCAACAAAACCTTTGGAACATCTCAGTACTACCAGTACCAGGTAAAAGACAAGGCTTTCGGCGTTGACCAATCCCTGAGGGACTTAATGGACATAATGCTAACTACAAATGTTCACGACAGGGTATTTTGTTAAATGCAACCATAATGATGCTAAGATATTTGCAAAACTCCGGAATGCCAAAACTCGTCAAAACCAAACAGATCAAAACGTAACCGGGTTCAATACCGATTTGTGGTTCTCTCATCAATCCTGTTCACGGGTGATTGCTGATGGTACTGGTAGACAGTAAACCAGCTGAGAGACATGCGAAACAAAAGGCCTGCATGGTGTGGTGGTGAATGCATTACAGTTCGGAAAGGGTAACTGCGTTTTCGATCGCCACCGCCGACATCGTCGGTACGGAGTTTTGCTAATATCTCAGCATAATTATGGTTAGTGGACATCGTTCTTTCAGCCGTATTTTCCATACATACAATTACGTCAAAAAGCAGTTCTCGTGATAAACGAGACTCACACTGAATAACGAATAACATCATTTCATCTAATTTCTGTACCAGGGTATTCACGCCATTCTGTAATATTCTACGAATTCCAACGCTACGTATTCTAAATTTTATCACTGAAAGCGAGAAAATCTGTTTATATGTGTCGTAGACTAAATGCAGACAGGGAACAGAAGCGTACCGTCGATGGACATCTCAAAATAACGTGAACAACAGCGAAGCATGTCCTAAATATCGCGACTGGAAGAGTTGCTAAGTTATTCGGAAAGCAAGCTCAGCTTGAAGTGCACTTAGAAGTGAGGAGATTGGAAAGATGTTATCAGTTTTCGTCATTTATAAAATCGCCGGGAAGTAGATTGTCGGCTACCTACGAAGCAACAAGGTCCGATGGATTAAAATGTAATTTGAGAACGTCGACCTTGTTTATGCTTCCAAAGACAATGTGTGAAAATGTTAACGACACTTCCAACTTCAGAAAATGCTAAAAAGGCAGCATCGCAAATACTACATGAGTGCTCCCAATTTAGACGATAGTACCCAATAAGCGGTAATATTTCCAGAACTGGGTGCAAGTGGAGTGGTTACCGATGCAGTCTGCAAGGAAGCAAGGTGCTGGTTTGATCCTTTCCCCTACGCTTTCCTCCAAACCATGTGGACACGCCTCAGCTGGCCCATCTTCAAGACTGCAAGGACAATTGACTCGACCATCATTCTATGGCATTCATAAAGAAAACGAAATCTTTAAACAGCAATCGAAACAACATACGAGATGTTTGAACCCCATTCTGGACGATGAGAGCGAGGAAAACGAATCGAACTGAAGAACTGCTGGAATCTGCACAGCGGATATGATGACATGTCGTAAAAAGTGTAAAAAGAACAACAAGAGGCCAATTCGAGAAAATATTGAAACGCGACATTACGACATAGTGACTAACATGTTACGAGTGAAACATTTACAAGTCGGACAGATATTGTGCTAGTGAACTTCCTAACGACGATGTTCGGACGATGCCAGGCACCTTTCACTTGGGCGAGATTAAGACTTATGTGATAAAGTGACTTCAATAGGAATCATATGACGAAGAATTGATGCCCAATTGAAGTTTAGATCAACATATCACAGCTCATAAGGAATCTTATTAATTGAAAAAGGAACACTAGAACGTACAAATCTCATTCGAAGACCATTGTGAAAGTTGGATGCGTGGAAACGAATCGAATGCAAGAAGTCCTAGGATCCGCACAGCAGATGTGATGACAGCTCATGTGGATAAAAAAAAGTAAAATAAATATTAATGTTAACTTCCTATTCCTTTCAAATCTGACCTGAGGTCCAAGTTTTGCAAATATCTCAGCATCATAGTGAAGCAATTTGAAAACCAGAAGACTTAAGGGGTCACGAATGAATGACTTGATAGAACTGTAGAAGAGACTTTGCTCGTTCGCTTTATTCCCATGGATTGTATGTATACTATCATTTGCTCTAATTTACGATACTCGAAATATAAACACATTCCTACAAGCATACGAGTGTTTTGGAATTTATGGTCCCCGTTTAGATAACCTTTTGTACCCGCACATGTCATTCGATGACAAAACTCCTTTATACTGACTACGAGTGAAAAAACTGGACCGCCAAACAAAGTATTTTATGGTTACTTATAGTCGTTGAACTCGTTCGAAAAAAAAGATTCTCGTTTTGTTTTCCATACGTCACGCAGATTTCCCGAACTAACGACCGTCACAGTGTCCGAGCAGGAGAAACTATCGAACGATTAAAACGCATATAACGAACGGATTCTTTGAACCAAAATAAACCATCGGCAAAATGACGCTTTAGGAGGCTCTCTCTAAAGGGCTACATTACGCATGAACGTGAACATTGTACGGTTGGACTCCACTTGAGATACTCAGTGGAACACCCGCAGAAAGCAGTGACTGTGAGAAGCTCTTTTGCTTTCGATGCGATTGAAATGTTGGTTTTGCACATTCATTGCTTGGTTATGGAGGTGCTCGGCCAGGTAGATTTTAGTCAAGTAGACTATTCCAGGCTCTGAAAATAGGGAAATCTGCCGAAATCCGTCAGCTATTGTATCCTATGTGTATTTGACATTAGTATATCCTATCCTTACAACAGTCCTTCCCCTCTTTTGCGTTAAATGGTAGATTTTGTTGTTACTTCATATGTGCAAGGCTTTGAGAGAATGACTTCGTACCCGCAACATCACAAGGAAACCATAGCGATTGCACCAGCTCGCCTTACTCATAAGGACGGGTATTGGTTCGAACTTCAGCCTAGATGTTTGATTTTCAAGAAGTACAGTTGGATAGTGATCGTAAAACGCCCAGATTCGATGAGATAAAATTGACATTCGTTTCCAAAGAGGGTAGAAATCTGAATGGGTCAACACGTAAGAATTCTAGTCGGCAACCAGTGACAAGTTCACCAACATAGAAAGAGGATAAAAACAGTGCAAGTGCTCCGAATTTCATACCAAGATGTTAATTATGTCTCGTTCTCTTTACATTTATTGGTATTCGAAACCTTTACACACATGCCTAGGTAGCTCTCCACAGTTTCATTCCATTCATGGAAACTTCAAACTCTTGAGCTTCCTAGCATCGCTACAGACACTTTCAATCAAAGATGTTTATTTACTACACCGAGCAAAACTATTACATGAACATGCAAGTGTGGAGAGACCGGTACAACGGGATCTCATAGTCATAAAAAACATAGCACTCTTAGAGCACGGACGACATATATTACTGGCTTACACATTGCAGTACTGAATTCCTCAGTGTCATCACGATGCTCACCTTAGGTAACACGTAATCCTGGTCATAAAAACCTCGATGATCGTTGTTCATCAACTGACTGGATTTACTATGTAAATGCATGAAGTACATAGAATTTCATAGAAGTCCCGACAAAGCAAACAAAAGGAATGAAATACAATGAGATGATAGGGCAGCCGATATAAAGCTAATAGCACAACTGTACGAAGTGAGACATGAAGACCAATATTCCACAACCAATTCCGACTCTAGCCAATATATAGGGCACACATATACATAAGCGACGATGACGCAAAACGCCAAACCTATTTTTGTTCCTAATGTTAAAGTGCTACTGGACCAATTCCTTAGTGAATTAAGTCTAACTTTGGATCTAGCGGTGGTATGCATTCAGAATGCCTCAATGAGAACACGAATAAGATTTTCACAACTTTTTTCTGCAAAAAAGCACCCTAAAAAATTATAAGCTCAAAAATGAATAAAATACCTATATTATGAAGAAATCACACCAAGGATGATGGTGATATAGCGCCGATTTATTGCCGTAAAAATCACAATGTAATCCGTAACTATTCATATCACACTTTAAAGCAAATTAAGCTGAATGGCAGAACAACTGGATTTGGTGTGTGTACAAATGCTAACAATCTCATGAAAAGCACTGAAAGTCAAAGAAACCAGTAGTATGTCGTTGACCAACCACTCAAATATCGTCAGCTGGCGTCTCTCCTGGCGTGCGCCACAGCTATTTGTAAATATTGTAGCCACTCCTCCGCTTTTTTCTCATCGGTGGCCTAAAACGGTTTGCACGTTCTTCATGTTATCGTGGTGAAACGGACGGGAAAAAGTATTTATCCGGTGGTCACAATGCGAGCCAAATATGGTTCACATTTCACCCAATTTTACACAGAAAATTTTTCTGCGCTACTCTTTGAAAAATGACACTGTCATTTTCCAATGGCGGCGTAACCACTGCGATCCAGTAGAACATTCATGCATTTCGAAATGGATGGACAGTACGTCTTTCAATATTTATTCATTACGTTAACCGAAAAACAAAGTAGGTCTCTATTTGCAATTGGACATTAAGAAACGAAAGCATTTTCAGCAGATTCAGAAAGGCTTTTCGCCGCGACAAAGAAATTTGTGACAGCGTAGCACTCGAAAGGAAAAGTTATCCCAAACATGTAGAAGAAAATGAAGAACATTAAAACATCGAAACCGGTCGAATACTTCGTGTGGAGACACCATTTTCATTTCGAAACAAATCTGCGGCTCAATGGAATGATTTGAATGTTAGCACACTTAAGGCCGTAACAGGTAATAATTTTTGTAACCTACAATACATGTAATGTTACGGCTGATTTTCACTTCTTTTGAGTTTTACACGACAATGTCATCAACAAGTGATTAGTGAGATTTACCCCCAAAGCTTGTCTAATGACAACATCGTTCTGGATAATGAAGAGGGAAAAACGTCACAGACGTAGCCAAATTTAGGAGAATCTCAACTGCACCACGGTGCTGAATTGATAGCTCAACTAACGTTTTCTTGAATTCCTTTTCTAGTTTAAGAATACCTCCATATATTTAGAAAATCTCGTAAACAATAAGGTAAGACTACAGCTGTTCACAAATGAAACCCTCAAGAAGATTTTTTTTTACAGTTTCAACCAAAGCTAAGACTGCAAATGAAAAAGCAACTGTGGCTTCGCTGCCTCAAAACCAACTATTAGAAAACTAGTACTGGATATACTTCCAGACTATTCTTACTTTTACAACGACACTCTTAAACACGGCGATGAGTTGCTGGTAGCAACAAACGTGTACAGTTTTGATTGAAATTCGATGAAGCCAAGCCATATCCATTGTCTTAGCCGAAGCCTTAGCCATTGCGCAAGCCATGGAGGCCACACGACGACCGATGTACTGTTACAACCTACTTTTAGCGCAGTTTACAATCTTTGGCCTTCCACATAACTTGTAACTACAAAATTTGCTATCAAAAGTAAAGTTATTCATTAAGGACGCTATAAATTTCAACCACAAGTAAACTACGTCCTTTAAATGAAAGATTAAGTCTTCGAAACTAAGAAAATTCACCTTAAGAACAACCGACGTGTTGTCCGATGTGAAGATCTCGAAAGCACGCCGAAGCGACTTCCTGCTTTTTCGACCGCGACTCAAAGAACGCACAGAACGGATCGATCTCAGGTCAATCGCTGGCACAACTGCGCTGGACTCGCTCTGAACGAACTTATTGTCGAAGTGGTTCGCTATTGAAGAAACACTTGTGCACTTCAGGAGGAAACAAAAACAGATTTGAACCAAAGAGTATTTTGGAACGTTAAGGTTTCCGGTTATTAAAACGAAATAACTGTGCATTCGCGATGACCAACAAAAATGAGAATGTTGCACAATCAGTTGGTTAGTGGAAAATCAGAAAAAAGAAGAAAACAAGGAATGAAGATATTCGAATCGTTGGATCGATCGCGAAGTCGGATGATAAACGAGCAATTTATGAAGCTACAATTTCAGGGCATTAACAAAGAAACCATGGGCGCGTGTGGCGCAGTGGTTGGAGGCGCCACTGCGACGCGCACGTGGAATGCGCCCATGCCCACCAAGCCTTCCATCCCTCCGGGGTCGTCAAATTGGTGCCAGACTTGTCTGGGAGAATAGCAGCACTGGCTCGATACATCGGCAGGCCACCGCGAGTCATTGTAAAGGCCAGATATGCATTCAATCACCTCCAGCGATAGTTAATGAAGTCGAATGCATGGCGCATCCCTCAGGGATTCATCAACGCCGAGAGCTTTATCCTTTAACAAAGAAACCACGTGAAGACACTTGTTAAGTCTCTAAAGAGTAAACAATTTCTCAATTCGATCTTCGACTCAACCTTTCGATAAATGAACTTCTGCAATGAATAAATCCTGCCGTACACTTTTTACACCGCTACACTCTTAACATGAATCCTAAATTTAAATGATTTTGATATCCTAAATAATTCGACTCAGGAAAAAAAGCTGTATTTGGTATACATCACCGGTTCTTTAACTGTGTAATATTTGAGCATGGAGACGGCGTAGTGATTAAAGATGCCGTCGAACAAGAAGCAAAAGAAGCTAGTTCAATTCCCGTCTCGGCTGGTCCTGGCGCTCTTCTACATTGCATGTGGGAACGCCTTAGATCGGCTACTTCCAAGATTGCAAGGATAAACGACTCGATCAGCATTCTGCGACATTCATAAAGAAGACGAAATTCTAAAGCAGAAGCCGAAACAATATACGAAATGTTGGTAGATCATTGTCATACGATTATGGACAACGATTCGAATGTAAGAAGAGCTGGGATCCGCACAGTAGATGTGATAACGGGTCATAGAAAATAAGACGTTTACATGAGCACGTTTACTAAGAAGTTCCCAAAAGTGAATAAGATAGAAAATAGTGGAAAACAGAGCTGACCGCCTCCTCCGAACTGTAAGTAAGAGCGGCACTCGAAAGTGTGAAGTATTTCGTGTGCCATCGTCGTAGAAATCGCCACCGTCCTTTCTTCTCCTTTAATTGACCTTCTAGAACTCGTTGTGAGCCTCCCTCCTCAACAAACGACCTATAAAAAGAACTATTCGGAATTCAATTCTTGCAGCTAGAACAGCAAACCAAAGAAAGTCTTTCAAATTAAACAAAAGCCTCCACTTCATATTTGGTGTGGTGAGTAACACGCGAGGCCATGGCAAAATCACCGCGGGCTCGAACTCTGTGATTGCACTCAACTAAATGTAATTTTCCAAAAAAATTTTATTTCATTTCTGTTACTAAAATGTTTTACTACCAGAACTATCAAAAACTGAAAATGGAGCATAAATTCTTAGAGTCCCTAGCGCATGAACGGTAACCGTAAACATCGATAACGCATTCACTGACATCTTTGCTTTGTTGGATGAATTCGCGCTTTTTCAGCCGCTTTCGTGTTCAAAATACGGGCCTCTACTAGACAGAAAGCGATAAAAACATGTCTTATGGAAAATACCTGTAGACTTTAACAGCTTTGATTTCAATCAATAAAGCTCGCGATCAGCTGGTTTAACCTTGAAAGCGTCATGGGTTTCGCACCACAGAAGTGGAAAGCAACTGATGTCGCACTTTAAGTGATGAGGTTTCAAAGAAAAAAAGTAGCACAATGATGACGACAATATGAGTCCACTTAAGCTCATACCTACTCTAAAATAATACTTCGCCTTTCAGGTTAAAACAGCTATATTCAGGCTACAGCGAACACATTGCAACCTACTGAACCTCATGCTAATATTTTCTTCATGTACAGATATCAGATTGCTAATCAAAATATTTATTCATCGGTGGCCGACGTTTCCACGATTTCGCCTCCTGCAGCGCTAGTGAAGATTTAAATGATGCGCAAAAAAGCAATAGTTCTTCTGGCGGAATTATGAAATTTGAGTGGATTATGTGTCAATCTCAATTACAGGGAGTGAAGTGCAGCGCTCGGAGGCGCCTTGCAATACACATTGGATCGATTCCCGCGCCCCTGGTCCACCAAGCCTTCCATCCCTCCGGCGGCAAATTGGTGCCAGATTTGTCTGGGAAGATAGCAGCACTGGCTCGATACATCGGCAGGCCACCGAGAGTCATTGTAAAAGCCAGATATGCATTCAACCGCCATCAAACGATGCCTACTGAGGTCGAATGCTTGGTGCATCCCTAAGCGATTGATCAACGGCGAGAGCTTTATCCTTTTACCGTATATGCATCAATTTGAAATTTCCAGGCCTGAAAGAATATGAAACCGGTGAAACGTTAGCCACTTCTAAACAAATCTTATGTTAACAATCCCGTTTCTGCTTAAAAAGAAAACATGAAGTTATAGACAATAGAAGCATTTACTTTACACGGTCCGGATGAGAACAACTGAAACAGCTCCATCGATTCGATGGTCCGTCCAGTGAGAAACAGTCGAAGAATGATGCTTCCTCTAGTTCCTTGTATAACTTGTCTTGTTCCTAAAAAATATTACTGCATCGACGAATTGAAAACTTGTCAACAGTGAAAAGATAACGCATGAAGTTAGCTAGTAAATATTCTCGATTATTGGAAAAGTGCTACACTACATTTAAAACTACGACATCTATATTTGTTCTCAAATATTACACGTCTAGTAAGGCTTAGCAATAATCCGAATTTAGAAATGACTTTATCATAGAAATGCTGTACGTAGAGATAGTAAGCCTACAAGGCAACTAACCTTAACTGTGGGAAACGCACTGGTAACGAGTGTCACAAATGCCCTATCTTTAGTGATCCGCGCCGGAAGGCACTGCCAACATCGGGCTAACGTAACGAATGGAGCAGCTGACTGTGAAACCACACCGCATTCGTTTTCAATCGACGTTGACTGCATCTGAAAATAGATTGTTCGTGACAACTTTATCCGGACTTATTCCCACAACAGACCTGAAAAATAGGCGCTAAAAGAATTTTAAAAAGGATTGGTAGACTGTGAAATGGAAAATTTGAATGCATGGGGTCGTTGGTCATTAAGAAAAGATCCTTCATGAGCTACACAACAACTCAACAGTCAGGACTACACTACTCTACAACAACACGCTGTCACTGACGTAAGAAGAGTCCTACAAGTTGAAAACATCTCGTCAGAGTAGCTACACTACCCTCGCTCTGATGATGATATCGTTGGTTCAACGTCAAGCACTACCCATGTGGAATAATCATTAGACGAATTCGACGTTTGTGAAGAAAAAACTGATCTGTCAGGTGCCGATATTCATATAGATCGTTTGATTCTGATATCTCATTCACGGTCAGCACCATGAACATCACGATTAGTTCAACTAAATCCATTTTTTTCAGGAAGACAACACTACGAATGCATGCAGCAGATGTGCACAGCAGAAGTAAGCGGTTTGTAAAGGTCACAAAGACATCGACTATGTAATGTATAATACAAAAACAACCAGATTTGTACCCATCCTCGCAATTCTTCCCACCTTAACATATTTCCTGGAAATCTGGTCACTGTGCAGGATGAAGTATCTCGCATTAATTAAATGAGAGTGGAAATCTAAATCCGAAGCTTCAAGCAACATTGACCATCAGAGACCAGTGATGCAGCATGGGAGCCAAATATGTCAAAAATTCGATAGGTCAGAGATGTGGAACGTCTTCGTTGGTGAATGGATCTCATGTGAAATTGAGCAGCCATCGGAAATATCACAGATCTGACACGCACACTTTTTCAGCACAATCCTAGAGAAAAAGAAAAAGTTCAAATCTATAAATTTATAAAGCAAGCAGGACTCCTTCCGAAAATGGTAAAGACAAGATGAGACTGGTGGGATCAGCTCAAATCACCCGACGATTAACGCCAAGTAATACAAATTATTTCTTCAAAAAATGAAACCATTAATTTCCACCTCAAGCATGTCATAGTGAACCGTTGTAAAATAACGTGTGTATTTTTCTATAGCGGCCATCTTAAGACACATCATATTCAGAAACTTGAGAATAACAAAGCTCAGGAAAGGTCTCAATGGTTAAAATTTCTAAAGCTAAAATGAAATCAACGCCACTCTGCACGCTATCGGTAACGAAAACGTCCCACGGTCATGAAAAGCAAACCAGTAAGAGATGTGTCAAAGACATAGTCAGGTATGACAAAGAACAATGACCGCCAGAGGAATCATAGTAATAGAAAATGTTCAAAAAAGGATGATTTTTTAAGAGATAATTACTGAGTGGTTCGTTGTCAATTGGCGAGAAAAAATTAATTGTAACGAGGAGAATTCCTTTCGCTCACCTGCAGAAACATCAAGTGCAACCAGATGGCGGCAAATTTCGTCTTAAATGCGAACATATAGTCGTCGTGAAAGGCACAATATGCATTGTGAACTTGGCAAGAGAAATGCACGATCATTCGGTGCTTGGAGCCTTCAATATTGTAATATAATGAACAGGAATCATAAAGGATAAAAGGATAAAGCTCTCAGCATTTTGAGGGGAAGGGCACATTACGATTCCATGTGAACTCTGTGCGGTTGGTCCTCACTAGACATACTCAGTGGAAGCCACATAGAAAGCGGTGGGTGCGCAAAGTTGTGTTCATTGTGGTTGAAATCTTGGTTTAGCGTTTTCTTTGTTTGGTTATGGAGGCGTTTGACCGAGTAGATTGCTGTCAACTTGACCTTTCCAGGCTCTGAAGAAGGCGAAGTTCGCCGAAACGTCAGCTTATTTGTGAATAAAGAATAATAATAACACCTCGCGTTTGCTCAACAAGAATACAAAAAATTACTTGATCAATGCCGAGGTTAATAGAAAGTCGGTCGTGAAAGCTCTCAGCGTTGATCAATCTCTGAGGGATGCACCACGCATTCGATTTCATCAAACATCGCTTGAAGGTAAATGAATGCATATCTGGCTTTTACAATGATTCGCAGTGGCTTACCGATGTATCGAGTCAGTGTTGTTGTCCTCCCAGACTAGTCTGGTACCAATTTGCCAAACCCGGGGAGATGGAAGGTTTGGTGAGCTACGCGAGTGGAGATCGATCACATATGTATTGCAGGGCGTGTCCGACCACTGCGCTGCACGCTGCCATCATATCATTACATACGCGAAATAGCCATTATATAATAGAATGACAAGCAAATTATGGATCTTAAATGATTCGCAGGTAAAGTAAAGTCGTGATGACACGCAGACGGTCAACCGGCCTCACATCGCTAAAACAGTATGCACTATGCAAAACACTATGCAAAATCTCGTTTGTCTATCAGTCCTGCAGAGACTATGCAGTGCACACTACAAAGTGGTAAACGTCTGTGGGACAAAGAAGAAAGCAGAAAAGCTATAAAGCCACACAACATGGACTGATAACATG
The DNA here is from genome assembly GCA_009735665.1 of Angiostrongylus cantonensis. Taxonomy (NCBI): domain Eukaryota; kingdom Metazoa; phylum Nematoda; class Chromadorea; order Rhabditida; family Metastrongylidae; genus Angiostrongylus; species Angiostrongylus cantonensis. The sequence continues at coordinate 743,188 of MQTX01000132.1, forward strand.
TGTGAATCATAGGCGTACCAAATGGATTACGAACACCTACTTTTAGAGCCTTCGACCGTGCACTGTATAGGAATTGGGAATCGCGAAGCAATGTCCGAGACGTATCGTCGGAGTTTGTTTCGACGATGATCGACGAATTGAAGAACGACGTCCGAACGGTCTACGGATTTCTGGAAGGGTAGTTTTAAATATTTGAATCTGATAGAGAAAATCACTGAACTATAGCTGTCCCGCTCGTTGGAATGTAAAGAATTACGCTTTTTCTTAAATGAAAAAGACGAGAAGAGTTGGTAACCTCACAGATTATTATTACGACTTAGTTGGTAATCCCGATTTGTAAAAATCAAGAAGGCTGAATTTCTTCTAACTCTCAGAAGAAACGTACAGGAATGAAAGAGTAGAATGGATCTGTTTTCTACCGTAATCCTATCACAAGCTGAAAAGAACTTGAAATATTCCATGTAGCTGTTTAAAACTCAACACATAGTAAAATATGACGATGTATTCATTTTTTTACAATTATATAGTACAAGGGCCATTGAAAACTATGTCTTCGTTCTGTAATGCTTTACGGTTCCCAACTTTTTAAATCACAATCATCTTAAACAAATCTTAGGGACAGAAACCACCTTTTTCCACAAATTCCCCACAATTTCACCTTTCATCGATAATGGCCGATAATTTCTTGAGAACTAGAGCATTTGAAGAACTGGGAAGTTCACATAGCCAGAGAAGAAAAAGTGTTCTATCTCTTAAGTGATTAACATAACTTTTCTAAAATATCGGTTTAACGCTTAAGGGGTTTAAAAATCCATTTGTGCAACACTCTCAACAGAAATCAGGAAAAAGCACATATCAATCACGCATTTAGGGACGCCATGGTATTGTAGTGGAATTAATCCTGTTAGTTCAACAGCTCAGCTGTTCGAAATACGAACTTCGATGGAAAAAAAGCTCCCCCGAAAGAAGATGATCCGTAGGATTCAAAAGATCAAGAATTCGCCAAGAGAAAGCAAGAGAACGACACTTGCTAGCAAACACCTATAGACTCGAATGGAATGGTAGCCTTATAAATTAGCACACTTCACTATGAGCTCAGATACGCTTCTCAAAAAAAGGAAAGTCCAAATTATTCCCAGGCATGTGCGCATTTAAGCCAATGCGCACCGTTTCGAAAGTCCTCACTAAGGAGCTTTTTCAGTGAATATAACACTATTCATCATAACGACGAAGTGAACCAAAGTACTCGTAGATGCGCACGACACACAATTTGAGACATGTTTTAAAAAATGCGCCTTACTGAAAATCAGACCTATTATTGCATAAAAATGAGACTAAGCATGTACCCATCGTACATATATAAAGGATAAAACTCTAGACGTTGACCAATCCCTGAGGGATGCGCCATGTATTCGATTTCATTGAGCATCGCTTGGAGATGATTGAATGCATATCTGGCCTTTACAATGACTCGTCGTGGCCTACCGAAGTATTTCACAGAAATACTATGGGATGTACAGGAGACGAGTCGAGACACTAGCGAAATCCGCTAGACATAGTTGACGGTCAACAGGAAGAATCATTATACACACTATACGTGGTTCTTTCCTCTAGGAGGAAACTCTGGCTACTTCAACAAAAGCGATTGAAGTACTTCTATGGATTATGGGTAACAAATTCAAACTATGCATCGCATTAGAAGAATTCCTCTTAGTCATACAATCATACTGCGACACGCATGTATTCTATACGTCTGTGTAGTGGAAACTACTGCAGTAAAAAAAATGTTTAAAAAATGTCCCTACCAGCCACTGTCGTTCCTCTTCCTCAGCTAGAGGGTGCATTTTTGTGGTGGTCACAGGGCCAGAATTCGCCGGAAACGTGGTCTCGTACGCGGACGCCCAGTTGGCGGCCCGTCGATTGCCACCCATCGGACGAACCCGACCGTCTCTGCCGATCTAAACTGATGGCAACGATGAAGCAAGAGAGAATTTTGAACTCATTCTACTTGCTCCAGCCATTAATTTACTAGTGAAGTTTTTGCCATAACTGATAGAATACAACTTTAATGAAGCTGAGATATTTGCAAAACTCTGGACCGCAAGTGTCTATATGGTGGGGAACGAACGCGCTATTGTTCTTTCCGGGGAGTAACGCGCTCACCACCACAAAAATACTGTCCTTTCCGGGGAGTAACGCGCTCATCACCACAAAAAAATAAAAATACAAAATAAAATAAATAAAATAATAAAAATAAATAAAGAAAAATACTTCACCAAGTTCGCTGCATAGTTCGGAAGAACGAACTAACAGTTAAAAACGAGGGAATCTGCAGTATATCTAGGGCACTTAACTAATCACATAGTGTTTAAACTAGCTCACTGCTACAGAAATTGGAAGATTCTTCGCAAATTTTTCCCGCGTAATGACCGTAATTCCACTAACTGCAAAAAAAGCGTTTTGAGGCACAAGAAGAGTTGTCCGGCACCACTGTGTTTTAGGTTGAAACTAGGGAGAGCAGAAATCCCACAAAAATCATAGGAAAGTGAGGTTTCTTAGTGTCCCACATATAATAGATGTGACTTTCTTATTTAACAGAACCAAAATGACATTTGCATGCTCTGATGCACTAGAGCTTGAATGTAGATCACGGACCAAGCTGAGTAAAACGAGAGGGAAAAAAGTCTCCCAAAGTAGGTTGTGAGAGCTCTCCATTTGTGATTTGTGGCGAAAGGAAATTGCCCGCCAGTAAACCTTGAGACAACAACTAACCCACAGGAAGGATGAATAACAAACAAGAGATGACAGAAGTACATAACCCTTGGTCGCTGACCACATTTTCTAGTTTATCTCTACATGATAACTCAAAAGACGCAACGACAACAAAGATCTGTACCAAATTCGCATCAGCTTAAGAAGATTAGTTCGTGAGATCATATAAATAAATACATCTTTACGTAAATTTTGAAAGCGACATCAAAAACTGTGACATAGTCAAAACCGTAAGTCTATTACAGATCGTACTACTGACAAATTAGTTATTACCCGATTTGTCACACAGTGAGCAGCGGAAGGGCAGTGAACACCGACCTGGACTTGTGTGTGCGGGGCGAAGCCGGCCGGCAACGTGTGGGTTCGGGGTTCCGTCTGGCCACACACGACTGCCACCGACAGCTGAGACAGGTCCCGCGAGCCCGCGTTCTCGCTCGTCGAACGCATTCTGAAACCATCACCGACCATTTCGAGCTGAATGTCATCCAACACCAAACCTACAGATTGTATTTTGCGCGCTAATGCACTGCTCTAAATGAAAAGCAATCAGACTTCATTGTTTCAAAAGACGGATGCATCTTTACAAGCTGCCAAATAAGTAAAAGGAGCATTTAGTACGAATGGTAGAGGTAACTGTTAGGACATCACTCAGCTGTCGTGTGGTAATTTATCGACGTTATTGTTATATGACTTCAAAAGGAAAGACAGTGAGCAGCGGAAGGGCAGTGAACACCGACCTGGACTTGTGTGTGCGGGGCGAAGCCGGCCGGCAACGTGTGGGTTCGGGGTTCCGTCTGGCCACACACGACTGCCACCGACAGCTGAGACAGGTCCCGCGAGCCCGCGTTCTCGCTCGTCGAACGCATTCTGAAACCATCACCGACCATTTCGAGCTGAATGTCATCCAACACCAAACCTACAAACTCATATTTGCCTCATATTTATTAATTACACCATAAAGTTGCACTGTGCGAACAATACACCACACATGGCCCTCCCCACCTGAATTTCTTTTCAGCTTAATCAGTCTTATCGCGATGTCTTCTCTTTAAACAAGAACCTTTGAGACATCGGTAAACGCACGTCGTTACCGCCAATCGCCGATAGATTTTCACCTAACAGAGTAGTGGTTTTGAAGACTTGTGAAACTTATAACTGAGACATTGCGATATCGCCTTAGTGGTACAGTAATTCCTTGTTTTCTTCTAAATTTGATACGAGTTGGTGAAATATTTGCAAAACGATTTCCTAAAATTTTAATGGAAACGCTGCAGCCACTGGAATCAATGCTGCATTCGGTAGTAATCGAGTTCTGCGGAACGGAATACCGGTTCACCAAGTGCTTCAGCGTAGACGACAACTGATCCTGACGACGAAAAGCCAGAAATCAGAAATCAGCGAGCTCTAGTCATACTTTGCTCGCTGATTTCCAGATTCTAGCAGTTCTTATTTAGATTAATAAAGTTTATTTTGATCAGAAACGTATGCTTAAAACACTGGCGACCTGTGGCGTGCACTCGATTTTCAGCTGTTATAGCCTTGCTGGTTAATTGAAAATAGACGGTAGTTCTCTATAATTAGAAGATCTAAAGGATAAAAGAAGGATAAGAGGATAAACCTCTCGGTGATGATCAATCCCTGAGGGATGTGTCATGCATTCGACTTCATTAAGCATTATTTGGAGGGGACTGAATGCATATCTGGCCTTTACAATGACTCGCGGTGGCCTACCAATGTATCGAGCCAGTGAGCCAGTGTTGGTATCCTCCATGACAAGTCTGCTACCAAATTACCAAACCCGAAGGGATGGAAGGCTTGGTGAGCCTTGGGAGCGGAGATCGATCCCGTGTGTATAGCACGCACCTCCCACCACATGCCACACGAGGGTTTATAAATAAGACAAAGTTATAGGAAAGACTAAGCTCTATTGCTCTGTGGGTATGGATGGTAGTTGCGCTATTATTCAGTATACGTCACTATGGTCCACTATACAACACACTGCTACCATTATTTTAAAATATTCTGCAATCTATGCTGTTTACTTCGGTACCCTTTAGACCTGCACATTCTACGTAACGATTCATTATGACGATTAGAACTGAAACAACAGTCAACTACCAGTTAAATTACCAGTCAATTCGATCCTAGAAAAGGCCTTGCGCATACTCCTTAGCGATAACAGAGCTCTTCCGGAACATTCGTGTTGGATAAATTATCGATTGGATACAAGAAGTATAGGAAGTTTCGTGCGTCAAAATAAATAGATAGTATTAAAATGTCCCCTATATGGTTCATAGCGGTCATTCGGCAAGCCGTGCATGATTGCTTAGAATGTATATACGGTGCGTTGTGTTGAAGAGATAGCACTTTGGATACCTATGGTAGTAACGATTGTCAGTTACAGGTAAAGCCAAGTTAAAGAAGCCAGTTGACAATTAACTACATGTTAATGAGCAGATGGTAGATATGTCTATGAAGGAAAAAGTTCGCATGGTCACTTTCTGTCAAAAAAATTGTACTGGTTTTCCTACGAGAATTTGTAATTTCGTAGAAGACGATGAACTGTTGAACTGCCTAACATCCGAGGTTTCATCATTTCACTGCTGATTACTGGAAAAACGAACCCTTGTAAGGAATGAGAAGCACTGGCATGACCTGCTCTTCGTGGAAGCGATCCGCTGCTACGGTTTTGGTACTGCATCGCAAGTGAGTGTGTGTTCCGATCCAGCTCGAGGGCAGAGCAGTCTGTCGGACTTTCACACACTGGAAACACCGTTCGAGGACCACTGGAAAGAGAAATTTTTGGACACAATATAAGGCTTATTACTATATATAGAAGCCAAGCATTTTAGTTTTGGAATAACCCAGCCACTTACAAAAACAGTGGAAAAACTTGTATGGCACAACCTAAATGGAGGTTAGAGCGTCACCCGTCAAGTGAAATTTAAATACAATTCATTGTGGTGGATCATGTTCAATCTTACACTATAGTAATCGACACCTTACTACGTAAATATACAAATTTTAGAGAAGAAGTAAAGAAGCTAACCAGAACAAAAAAAAATTAGTAGACACATGACTACTGAAATCCTCTATGCGAAGGCTTCAAAAAGGCACACAGCTTCGTAGCCCTGATGATTCACGGGCTTCTTTCAGAGGGAATGGGAAAAATGAAACAAGGGCAACCACAAGGCTAATCGCAAAATATACTGTAGACTAAATAGTTATTTTTACATCGCTTTCAAATATACGCAAGCGAAAGTTTCATGCTTGGGGAAAGAAGAACAAAAGAAATTGTCCTTACTTCATTCTAACAATAACTAGACATCTTGGGAGAAAGAAATGACGATGGTATAAGGTAAAAGGTAAGGTAGGTATGAAATTACCTACTGGAAACACTTAACGCACCAACGAACAAAATGACCTTGTTAAATGTCGCTTTAAAATGGGTTGATACCAATTCAGGCATCATGTGTAACTTTTTATTTACTGCCTATTATTTTCTACAACAGGACATTATGTGAAATACAACCACAATGATACCGAAATATTCGCCTAATTTTGACGCAGGCCACATTCGAACCTACGACTATCATTTCCAGGGCTCAGGTGTTACCCACTAAAGATTTGCAGATATAGCGGTATCATTGTGATTGTAATTCATGCATAATTATTTACCTCGAGATGACCTCTGAGCTGTTGACTTGCACGAATGTCTTCGAGAGCAACGAATCGCTAGAATTCTGCTCTCCATTTGCTATTGAAATCACTGTCACGTCACCGTTTACGGACGGACGAGTCGAGTTGCTGGAAAATTTTGCATTCTGATAGAGTACAGACGTCAAAACTACGAAACCAATTCGAAAAAATACGTATATGTTCATGTCTAAATAAAATACTCATATGTTAGCATTGTATGTGCTTCAACTCATAACTGTTGAAAACAATAATTGAATGAGTACCGAAATTCTCACAATTGAACCGCGATTCCCAGGAAGATTAAATTTTGGGTTATCATAATCATTATATAACTACATTCCAAAACACCGTTTACTTACCAAACCAAAGCTAAGATCCTGTCAACCACTCGTTTGTTTCCGTCTTGAGCAATCGAACGTAAAAATTCGATGTGCGGTCGAAGTGCAGAAGGCCATGCTTCGCCGACACCTGAACGCGAAAAAGTCGATAAATTCAACTGCAGCGCTCACTATCAAATAATGGAACAAATCAAATCTGGAGGCGCTAAACAAAGTTTTAAAAAAAAAAGAAGAGGAAATTCAACAATGTGAACAAGACAATGTTAACAGCGTTCAGAATACAGTGTCCAAGTTTCGATGTGCGCCTCAGACATTAGGTAAAAGAAAAGACACGGTAGCTCATATTGGAGAACTTCCGTCCCATTGCCCCAAGCTGCTTAGATTAAAGAGAATGTGGATATGGACATCAAGATATTTGCACAAGAAAGAAGAAAAATTATGCTTAAACAGTGTTGCAACTCTAAACTTGAAGAGGTACTTTTCCTTGCTACCTGTCACTACCACGTCTTAAAGATGGCTGCTGCCTATGGACAGAAAGCAGTGTTTCTAACACACAGCTAAATATCTATCGAAATGCAGTAAGCCGACAGCTGCGTGTTAAATTCCCAACGTCTCCTCTACGAGAACAATTAAGGGTATTAACAATATAGGATAGTATACTACAAGACTAAATTAAGACTGCACATAGTGACGTTAATTTTTCGATTTACCAGGAAAATAGAACTCCCCAATAAAGTTTGCTACTGCACTTTCGAAACCTCCTAATGGCTTATGAAGAAAACAAACCATCTGCCATTGAAATTCAATCCATGTAAAGCACCACAAAAAAGTCCAAAAGTAGAGCCCTCTAGACCCGATAGTTTAAATTAAAAAAGGTATCGACATCAGCGCTATTATTATAAACCGGCACATATTAAAGATATAAGCCCTATCCAGAAATTCTTTGGAGCTCACCTTCAATCTCGGTGAGGATCGAAGACAAGAACTGCGGTTCGTCGATGTACAGAGCACTTTTGACGAGTTCGTCGAGCACGTCAGAAGCAAGTGGGAGCGACACCCTTCCAATATTGCCCATTATCTGGAAAAAGGATATTCACACTCAAAAACAAAAAGCACTACACATTCCTTTAGGATACCTACTATTTGAGGACTTCTTACATTCCGTACTATGTGGGACACACTGTCGACAGTAGTGTGCTTATTCTCGCAGTGAATGTAAATCGGTATAATTAAATTTAAATCACACGGTATCCAGATTACATTGGGCCTTTTGACTGACTCTATTTTATTTTATGCGACCCATCTTCACATCTACTGTGTGGATCCCAGCACTTCGCACATTCGCCTCGTTTCTTCGGATCCATCATCCACGAAGGTATTCCAACTTTGACGTCAGTTGACGCCTTCAGTTGCTTGATTGATGATTTCCATTCGGTTTTGAATGTCGAAGAATGCTGGTAGATCAATTCTAACTGAACTCCTGAGATAGCCGTACTAGAGCGCTTCCAACTTGATTGCAGAGTGATTTTTCCAGGACAAGTCCGGTAACAGTTTCCTGACACCAAAGCGATGAGGTGCCAGGTGAAAATGAAGCGCGATCGAAGCAGCACCGTGCTCGTCATGATCGCCATCATCACCATTGTGCTATCGGTCCCCTAACCATCAGACTACGCTTTATTTTTTGAATGAGTCGAATGAATGATTTATTTTTTGAATGCCTAACTTATCGGATGGAAACGGCAAAGGAAGAATGTACTTTTGACTACACTCGGTATTTTTAAGGCCTACCACACTGAGCTCGCCTCTTCACACATTACCTGTCTGAATGCAAGGTCCCTACTCAGTGGAAGAATAGCAAGACCGTGTTGATGTTCAAAAAGGGCGACCTACACGATATAGGCAACTATCGCCCAATCAGCCTGTTGTCTGTCGTCTAAAAACTTTTCACTCGAGTCATCCTAAATAGGATTAGCAGGGAAAAATGGTGGATTTACAGGCGCCCGCTCGAGTCACTCGACGATCAACGGGACTACAGGTGATACAGGTGATACCACACTGAGCTACAACGGCATAATTCGTAATAGTAATAACCAACATTCAATCACCATCCATTACACGACTCACAAAATTCAGGACCTCCGGGTTGAACGCGACGGGTTTACGCGAATGACATGTAAGTCATAGAGTAGGGAGTCAAAGTGATTTCGACGAGCTGTGCAGTTGAACGGAAACACAAAGACATAATTCAGCTCCTTTTCACTCTTTTACTTATCACTGGTTTTCGCTACGTTAAACTTTGCAAACGGTTACTTTTTAGAATTTTTTTGCTTCATATGACCCGCCTTCTCACATATTGTGCAGATTTAGTGTAGATTCTGCTTTTGTTTGACGATTTTTGATATTTCTCAAGAAACGTAGTTAAATGGTGGCCGAATCGATTTCTCTATTCGAAAGACGTCTTACCAAAGCCGCGTTAGGGCGTTTCCAGCTGTTGTGTATAAGAGGCTTTCTCCATCCAAGTGTGGTTCCTATTCGCCGATGCCCTATGGACCGAAGTGCCCTAGTGAGGTGTCAAACCAAGGAATTCCTCATACTCATAGCCAGCAATATCATTGCGATACCACCGTCCCATTTCTCACAAACAAAAAGGTCCAATTAAAATTTTACTGTCTCAACCGTTCGAAAAAAAAAGTGTTGGACGAAACAAACCATTTCTAAATCTCCAACAAAGTGGTTTTTTGGTTAAATTTTACTAATTTTTTTACCAAAATTTTTTTTATTTTGCCTCGATGTCCTGTTCCTACGAATCCTGCAGGAGGCAGACTAATTTAAGTTCGTTTCGTTCCCATTCAATCACTACTTATCGAAGTAAAAACATGAAAAAGGTAAATCAAAGGTGCTGAGATAATTGGCAAAACTCCGGACCGTAGGTGTCTGCAGTGGGGAACGAACGCGCTAATGTCCCTTCCGAGGGAGGAGTACCACTTTCATCACCACACTACGCAGGTCCTTCATTTCGCCTGTCTTTCAGCTAGTTTTTAGTTTAATAATGATAGTCTGCCTCTACCAATTTGTAAGTTTATGTAATTTTGAGTATGCTATAAATATCGTTGTTTCTGCCACAATCCTGCAAATTCAAAGGCCTCATTTTCCCGTTCTGTTAACAAAGCAAAAATCACTTCCAAAGTGCTGTTAAGGTGTTCTGTCGTTGAAATGGCAATGGCAAATCGCGAGCGAAGAACACTACTGACGCGGAATAATTGTGGTTCACAGAAAAAAGTCTTCGAATATGGCGCCAGACTAAAAAGTTGCAGAAGGTCAGGTTCCATAACCCACCATTTCGACTTCATTCTCCGTTTTCTTTTCGCAGATAAATGCTTTTCTGCAATAGCAAGTAAGATTTCATATATTAGCATAAAGTAATGCATTGCAGATTATAGATAACATATTATGATCAAATATTATTAGAACCTTTTGCAGAGCGAGAAGTAAAATAAAGCACGATTTAGCAAAAAAGCAAGCAAAATCTTTAATAAAAATCCAGAATGCGAAGGAAGACATTCTTCGAGCGAAACAAAGAAACCGCCTAAGTTCTAGACAAAACTTTTGATAAGAATAGCTTTCACACAACCGAGCAAAAATGTCCCTTTCACGTGGAATGGACATCATTCTTCTTCATTGCTGCTAACTCCAATTGACCTTGTTTCGTTATTCTATTTAGATAGCTTTATTTAATTAGAAAAAGCCAACCACGTCACTCCTGCTTTCAGGATTCGGCTGTTTTCACTAGTTACCGCAGGGATCGTTCCTTGAAAGAATTGCAAGGCGGCACTTCTTCTGATCCAAAAAGGCCAGCCACCACTTGCAGTGAGGATCAACGAACCACGAATTTCAGTGAAAACTATATTTGAAGAGTATGCTTCAATGAGGACGAAAGTTCAGAGATCGCCGAAAAAAGAACGGACCCACAAGCGTCTTCCATAGATGACGTTTCCAAAACAATAAAATGAACGAATGAGCGTCCAGTCTCATACCAAATGTGAAGGTGAGTGACCTAATTGTCTACACATGGAAAGCTACTAGTAAAATATTGCAAGAAAGTGAATACGGCTATAGTATTGTAACTTCTCAAACACTTTCATCGCCCTCACAGTATTTACAGATAGCGGAAGAGTTACAAAAAAATCGGCTCAACTTATCCTTGATAATTCAGAACGAAATATAGGAGTTAAACCACAACGTAGTTACTTTTTATTTACTTTCCATTCTTTTTTCATGCCAGGGTACGATGTGAAACATAACCACAATGATGTTGAGATATTTAAAAAATGCCGGACAGCGGGTGTCTGAGGTGAAGATCGAATCCACTGTCTACCCTTTCCGGGGACTAACGTGTTCACCATCAAACAGTGCTAGTCTTTCCTTCCGCCTTTCTCTCAGCCGTGATTTATACTACGGCATCAACTTAACCGGGTACAATGATGATTCGTGCTCTCCAGATCAATCCCGTTGACGGGTGACTGCTGATAGAATCTGCAGATCAAAACACGGCTGAAAGGTGAAAGGTAAGAACCGCATGGTGTGGAGGTACTTCAGCTCTCGGAAAGGGTAATGGCGGATTCGATCCTCACCATAGACACATACGAACCAAGGTTTTGCAAATGTCTCAGCACCATTGTGGTTATAGGAATTAAACGCTGAACTCCTGGCTCTCTATAAACTCAAAATCTATCAATTAATTAATAAGGCTGCACAATTTCTGTAGGAAAAAATACCTTAAAAATGGTGGCTAAATTGCCACTAAATTCCGGCTGTTGGCATGCTTTGGATAAAGTTAGGAGGAACGGTGCCAGAGCATAAGCTCGCCCTTGTGAGATGAGTGACATATAGATATTTAGCACCGCTGTACACGTGGATAGAGACATCAAGTACTGATCGAATTGTGGCAAATGCGGGATCAGAAGCTGAAAAAGATTTCATTAGTACGAAGTTCAAGATTTCCCAACTTCTGAAAAATTTTCTCCCTAGTCGTGATACACATCCAACAGAATGAAACAGGGTTCGGACAAATACGTGAACCTGTTGACAATGACACTGACACTGGTTCCATTGATTCATTGTGAGACAGCATACCCATAGGTTAATACCGGTTAGGCAAATAATTTTCAAATTCCCTGCTACATACAATCCATCAGTTTGTTTAAGCATTATAATTCTTAATAAAAAAAATTCCAAATAATCCTTTGATCGAACGAGCTCTGCAAGACATAACCATAAACACTGGTGCTAACAAGACCTGACGATTAAACCACTCAAGGTCCCTCCCACGAAGGACAAACGTTAGTGAAAGGAACACCCAACACGCGTACTAATTTACACAGTATATAAGGTTAGACAGCTCTCCAAGTCAGAAAAAACTTCACTCTGCAAAGATGTCAAGAAAAACTTTTGGAGTTAACCATGCTGCAAAAATAAACCGCAAATTCTTATCTTTTAAGCTTCTAAAAATATATCTTAAGGTTTATAGTGGGGTCTGTGACATTTCTTATCCAATTTCCAAAAGCATAGCCTTTAACCTTATACCGTTCCCTACGCATATGCCAATAAACACCACGCAATAACAACCACGTAAAGCTCTGGCGATAGTCATTACCTCAGCAGAGTGTAGAAGTGAGCAGGTTTTATAATATGAGAACGCAATGAACCAAGACTACTCTTTTGAAAGGCTTACTATGAATGTTAATCAGTGCTCTAACAGTTCAGAACTTCGTAAAACCTGACTATGACAGAGCTTCTGAATACCTGTACCACCTGTTAAAAAAAGATATTTAAGTGAAATATAACTTTAATGATGCTGAGATATCACAATGTTTTAGCTTTTTGTCTTCAGCCTACTACAATTTTCACGGCAGGTTATAAGCGGAATACAACCACAACGTTGCTGAGATATTTGCAAAACTATGGACCGCAGGTGTCCATGATGGGGAACGAACGCGATATTGTCCTTTCCGGCGAGTAACGCGTTCACCACCACACCAACCATGCGGGTCCCAGATCAATCCCGCTGACGGGTGATTGCTGATGGCAAAAAAGAACGATAGAACTAGCTGAGAGACAGGCGAAACGAAGAACCTGCATGGTGTAGGGGGTGAAATCGTTACTCCCAGAAAAGGACAATAGCGCTTTCGTTTCCCACCTCAGACACCTGCGGTCCAGAGTTTTGCAAATATCTCAGCATCATTAAAGTTGTATTTCGCAATACATGCCCTACCATTAAAAAGAGTAGGCAGTAAATAATAAGTTTAAATAGATAGTGTTCGCCAAAACATCACCGGTTTTGGTAGCTCCCTCGGTGGCTTGGGAAATTTTAAAAATTCAAATCTCGTTTTCAATTTTTAAAAATGTTTTAGGCCTAACGAAACTCAGAACTTCAAAAACAGAGTGAAAACCGTATACAAACCTAAAGCGGTGAACTAAAGTCTCTTCTATAAATCTATGAAGTTTACAACCTCTCTACTTTTCCATTCATAGAGAAATCATCGTGCGTTTTCGAGAAAACAGCTTCGTCGCGTAGGGATTAACGTTGCGTTTGCCATAGAAGCCGTTAGTAATTGCATGCTATAGAAGTAGTTTTAAAAGTTTTACAACGGGTTTAAGGGCCACGAAGAAGTAGACAGAGGGAAGGGAACAACTGTTTGCCAATAACAACGAGGAATTAAAGACGTTTACTGAAGCTGATCCAAGCACAAAAAATGGAGAGACAGCCGGAGAACTACGCTTATTAAAAGAATTTCCGAACACCTTCGCATGAATTGAATGAGTGGCAAAAACTTCATTGACATAAAGCGGCTCCATGCCTTTTTGGGCTGTCTCACGTCAGTGAAGAATGGATTTTGTGCGAAAGAATGTTACGTTCTGTGTAATGTATGAATCTAAACAAAGCATCGAAACATTTCTTGATATCAAATTTACATTAGCAATGGACAATCGGTTAGTGGTCGACGTCGCGTCATGAATTATAACATCATGAAGTCACCTTGATCATTGCAGCAGAAAGGTTTTGTTAGGAAATAAACAAAATACACGCATAGACTCATAGAAAGCGATGAGTATGCGACGAAACCATTCTGTGTTCTATGTGATTGAAATCTTGGTTTAGCATTTTCTCTGTTTCATTATGGAAGTATTTGGTTGGGTAGATTGCGGTCGACTTGACCTTTCAAGGCTCTGAGGAAGGCGAAATCCGCCGAAACGTCAGCTTGCTCTTGAATAAAAAATAAAATAACACCTCGTGTTTGCTCAACAAGAACATAAAGAATTATTCGATCAATGCAGAGGTTAATAGGAAGCCGGTCGTGTGGAACAAAATGCACTTTAAAAAAACTACAAAGCCGGGCACTAGAGCTAATATAACAAAGGCGCCCGTCCATAAACCGCCTAACCAACGTTCTATTTAGAATCCGGATAAATTGTTATGCGAAAATCTCTTTCACCCACCATATTCATCGAGTATACCACCGACAGACGTCCGGTCTCTGCAACGAAAGTCTGTAACCCCCAACTACCTCAAGAGAAAACCTTCACAACGATTTGCTTAATAAAATTCACTACGAGCCGTATGTACATAAAGCTAAAAGTTGGAAATACTTATGATTTCTCAAGGAATTTAACATTTCCATTTGCTCCGTCATTTTATCAAATTGCTATGCAACGTTTTAAGTGTGATTACACAATTTATTAAACATACGACCACCCACGGTTAACTAAAGAAAATATGCGACGTTTGCAACATGACAAATATTGTGTTCATCTTGCTCATGTTCAGCCCCTTTAACCTTCTCGCAACAACGCTTAAGCTTGCGTTTGTTGCGGATTGGAAGACGCCTAATTTCTACCCTTTACGGACTTGCAGGTTTTTTGAAATAAACAACAACAATAAAAATAGCGGAGACGACGAGGGATCGGTTTGGCATAGATTTCTTGGGTTCCATTTAAAAAAGATCATCTACAACCAGACGTATGCTAGTTAGCGAAGGTACGTGTTGGAAACGACACAATTTTATGTGGGGACTGACTCTTCAAACACCAAGCATTAACTAAATTAACAGCGCACGTTTATAAAGAAATAAATAATTATGGTACACGACGACAAGTCATTTGTCATCTCCACTGCAAAAGATTTCCAATTTTAAAGAAAAAAAAGCAAGATAAAACATAACGGAGCTCACTTCCGGTTTTTCATTGGCTATCATACTTGCGAGCTGAAGCAATGAAAGTTTCTCTGAACAGTCTGCTTCTCTGAGCACCGCAAGAAGCTGAGGAATATGCGCATGGAATGGTTCACGATTTTCGGCATAGACTTGCGGAAGTACCCGCAACAACGAATGATTCCCTGTAAATGTACATCAAACTACATTAAGTAAATAACGTAAAACAATACTTTTTTCGAATCAATCTTAAGAACTTCCAGTCCTAACGATTTTTAGGCAACTTGTATCGCTACGGCAACTTTAAAAAGTGCGCTATACTTTTTGAAAAAGTGAACAGCTTACGTTCAAAACACTCTACTTATTAGGTGTGTTGGAAATCGAAAATTAAGGAAAAAAAAACAAAAAAACGGACGGTGTTTCGATATCCACAACTATTTTGTAAATTATTCACGGCTAATGAACATGTCCCTCCCAATGGTTCACCGCCTCATCGTGGCTGGCTGGGAGGTGTTCCTAGGTATCGGGCTGCGATGTGCAGCGCAGGGGAGGGGTGGATTCATGGTCCCGGCAGGATCTCCCAAGCTGAGGAGTCTGGCGCTTCCATCAGGAAACTCAGCTAAGAGAAAACCAATACCAAGGCCCACCACCGTCCTATTATCAAAGTAGTCGCATGGTGGCAAATCTCCTTCTGATCCACAAGGGCTGCCACTGCCTGTGGTGGTGAAGGCCTGCGGGGACTCCAGGGAACCACAATGTCTTAACCAATAAATCTCCGGAGAATGGAAGTTATGCTGGCGCCCGCACAACTAGTGAAGACGGGGCACCATAGTATCTAAGTCTATCTATCTATCAGTAACGAATATATCAGCATCCCACGTGTTTAGCGGTGAAATCAAATTCCTTTCTGGCCACCAGGAAAGATTAAAGTGTTTATTAGATTGGAAGCAAGGGACGAAGTGAGCAATGTTACTCGGTACACCATAGGTTGACATTTGTATAACACGACGTACTAGTTGCACGTTAAAACCTCACCATTAATGATATAAGATATAATCTGCAGTGCGTAGTATGACAGAGCCTTCCCATTGTGGATAGCTGCTAAAGAGATGTAGCTGGTGGTATTTTTAACCAGATCCTGGTTCGATGACCCAACCGCTTTCATGGCAACTGGTAACGTCAACGTCATTACCGAACGTTTTGCATAGTGCTGTAAAAAAAAATCTTACAGATGTATGAATACTGTGTGTAAAACTAACATTTGATTTCAAAAACCCCTTAAGAATAACAGATAACTTAGCATATATGTTTCTCCAGTTGAAAACTTACTTCCACAACACAATGAGAAATTTTGGCGTAATTTTTTCTCCTCAACATAACTCATTCTCACTCCATGGTCGTGTCCACGTTTTTTCTTTGAGTTTATGTATCAATAAATGCTGATAATGCTGATACATAAATAATTACCACCTAGTTATTCTTCAGTAAACTGACAGTTTATTGCCTTTCTGGCACGAGGACTATGAGAGATAACGAATTAGTGAAATAAAACAGAACATTTCTTTGTGCCTATTTAGCATCTACCCTCCCCTTGATCGCCGAGTGATCCAAGTGGTTTGAAATAATTCCCATTCATCATTTGTTTCTTTCACAAGCCTGAATTTCGTAGTGAATTCTGCATGCTCGGAGGTCATCAAGTGAATCATATACCTTAATCAGCTTCTTCTTTAGATGAAATGTGGAGTTTTTGTTCGTTGTCACCATTAGTGCAGCACCCCTGTACGCTCACTAAGCCATTCCTCCATATCCAGTTTTGACATCAAATCGTTTACGATGCTGGTAATTGAAGCTTGTCCTTACCTCATAGAGAATGCAGTTTACTATTTATTTTATCAAAATAATCTATTTTAGTATATGCACATTTTCACTCTATTCGTTGTCTTACATCCACCATCCGCAAAGGTTTTTGGATATGGATGTAGTGAATATCGTTAACGATGATATTTGATTCTTTTTGCAAATCGACTTGCTACTGCCCTCCAATATTTTCGTCACACGCAGTCATCTATCTGTGTTTGTCAAAAGAAGGAAGCCTTTCCCGAAGTAGTTTCTCACAATTTTGTCGATCCCAGTAGGATGATCGATTCGGTTGAGCAGAAGAAAATGCTGAGTTTTGCACAAGTCGTTAAGCCGTTTTAGGAGTGAAGGCTTCGACTATCGAATGCGTAGTCAGCTGCTGACAAGCACCCATTACTGCCGCCGTCGTTAAGATTTATAACTCCATTACGAAACGGTAAGAAACATCCGAGCACTAGGTTTTAGAAAGCACTCTTCTAGATTATGGTGTGATAACATTTCGAGTTGATACTTCATTTTTAACTTTGAATCAATAAAGAAAAACGATTCCATCGTTTTCCATGGTTTCAGAGTTTCAATGAAATTTGTTTACAATCCGCAAAAAGTAGGTTTCCTAAGAAGTAGAATACAGCAAACTGCTGAGCAAGAGCTAGGCTTTAAACCGTTCGTATAGAAAAAATTGTTGGTATGCACCAACAACGACGGCAACAAAAATTTAACTATCCATTACTCATTTTACACGACCCAGCCTCATATATTTTTTGCCGATCCCGGCACTTTTTGCGTTCGATTCGTTTCCTAGCATTGTTGATCCAGGAAAGTCTTCGAAATTTTCCCGTGTGGCGTCGGCTCCTGCTTGAGTATTGTCCATTTCTTTCTGAATGTCTGTTAATGCAAATTAGTCGCGCCAATTCTCCCTGGAGTCCAGGCATAGATGGGCTAGGGCGTCCTAATTTGAGTTGCACGATGTGAACTGTTTGCACCTGACCCCGGAGAGGTGTGAGAGTTGGTTAGCCCATGAGTTGGCATCCCTACAGAAGCCACTCAACGCTTTAAGAGTATTCGTTCCAAAAACTCATTCCAGTGTCAAACTTGTTTGAAGTTCAAAGTTTTAACAAAACTAAAACAATGCTGGCTTTTTCATAACTGCCAACTGTCTCCGGAGAAATTCAGCTGGTGAAAAATTAAAAACGTGGCATCCCTACAGAAGCCACTGAACGCTTTAAGAGTATTCGTTCCAAAAACTCATTCCAGTGTCAAACTTGTTTGAAGTTCAAAGTTTTAAAAATTTAATGCAGCCAAAAAAATTATAACTCTAAAATTTCTAACGCAACCGCAGCAGTAATGATCATTAACAATCACCTGTATCACCTGTAGTCTCGTCGATCGTCGACTGACTCGAACGGGCGCCAGTAAATCTTTCCCTGTAGCGTGCAAGAGTAGCCCAGTGTGTTCTGCTCGTGCTAGAGACTCGTTGAGCATCATATCATTCTTCCAGACTTTTCGCGAAAAACTCTGACCATCGTGTTGGTGGTCTTCCTGCAGTACGTTTGACATCCCGAGGAAACCAGCCACCAATGGCTCTTGTCCATTGCTTGTCATCCATACGCATTAGTGTCTGGTCCACCTTATCTTCGACTGTTTGGCGTACAGAACGGCATCTTCGATTTTTGATCGTTGACACTGGTCGGAGATTCGGATCCCATCACTTACTTGTGTGAAACAGGATACTCCTAGCATCGTCCTTTCGACTCCGCGTTCGATAACGCTAAGTGATCTTTAATCCTGCTTACGTAGCGAGCAGGTTTCTGACGCATACGTTAGGGCAGAAAGAACCGTTGAGTCGAAAAGGTGGGCACGGAGTCGGGTGTTTTCACCACATACTCGATGCCCTTAACACCATCATTAGCAATACGGTCGATAACTCTTTGTTAGTACCCAGGATCGACTTTCTATTAACCTTGGCATTGAATTGTGAATTCGTCGTTTTCTCTCTTAGCAATCGCGAGGTTGTTAAACAGCATACGTTTACTTCCATACAATAACACACATACAACACAATCGTAGCCGACGTTTTGGCAGAATCGCCTTCTTCAGAGCCGCTTTTTTTCATCTGTCTTCCACCGAGGAAGAACAGCCGCTCAGAGTCACATATGGTTGACGACTGCGATTGTGTTGTATGTGTATTATTGTATGGAAGTAAACGTATGCTGTTTAACAACCTCGCGATTGCTAAGAGAGAAAACGACGCACTCTTTGTTATTTTACTGAACGAAAGCCCACTTGTTGAATTTCTTCGCCGGCAGAAAGCCGCGATGGAAATCGACGAAAAGAAAGTGATTTGAGAGCTATTGGAAAACAAAGTTTGATCGCTACAGAATAAGAGAAAAGTAATACGGAAAAACAAGCTTGCATTGCTGGAAAAAATCTGCAAGTACCAAGTCGTCCTATGTCACTTACTTCACTCATTCGTTCCCCTATCGTTTCCACAGGTGCCGAAGTTGTTCGTTTAGCGCTTGTTGAAAGGATAAACTATCACCAGCTATGTATTACTCGAAAATGAATGATGAGGCCAACGTTTAAAGCAACTGCACCGCAATAGATTCACTGATTTTTAGCGAAAATCCGTAACAGGAAGCGATTTGAAAAAAAAAAGCACCAAGTAAAAAAAGGTAATAAATGACCTACCAAGAACAAACTACTTAGCAGATCGGAAGCGATTTTGCAATGTGGTGAGTCCACATGTTCACCTGCTGAGTTCAGAACGGTCATAGGATGTTTCAGACAGCTGTCGAGCACATCGACCAATTCGGCCGAGTAGGTCTCGATGCAACCAGTTTCCCTAAGAACACAATAACCTTCAACACAGTGTTTACTAAAAACTAAACTACTCCGTCTTCAGCCAACCACAATTCGTCTTTAGAAGACAGGAGTTTCCCGATGCAAAGAAACAGCTTCATGTGTTTTCTGTTCTGGAAACGTGTTCTCACTGCGGTTTACCATACGATGAAATGAGAACGCCAAGCAGAGGAGGCTGCATGTTAATTAAACACTCTAACAAGATAAACGCTAAACTAACATCCTCGTATCAGCTTATGGAGAATTATGAGACTAAGATTGGTCAAAAGTTTATCGTGCAATTCACAACGATAAAAAAACCGTTGTATTATTGCCGCTGGTTATTGATTTATATCATTTCAGTCCTTATATAGATTACGATTTCACTCGTCTCTTGCGACCTTCCCGCTGGAAGCAGCGTGGCGCAGTGGAAGCGTGCTGGGCCCATAACCCAGAGGTCGGTGGATCGAAACCACTCGCTGCTAACGTTTTTGTGTAGACTTTTAAAAAAGAACGCATCCTTGTCAAGATGCTGAAAAGGTTCCATTTTTCGAATTCGTAGCCGTTGTAGCCGTTGATTATTAGTATACAATATTTCGGTCCTTATAGCGATTTTCATTTTTGGTTTTAACTATCCACAAACCAACAAAGATCATTAAGCAGTCGTCAAAAAGCTTATGCGATGTATTGACGAATCTTACAGGTGTGGACTTTTTAAAGATGAAATGTACTACCGCATGAATTCCAGTAATGATGCACATTTTGCAGGGTTGTCAAAAAACGTGGTCCACTGAAATGCCGTAGGACATTTTGATGATGTCGAATAACTGGCGATAGCTTTGCTTCTACTCATTTCTACCAAATCGTGACCACATACAGCCACATTTAGGTGCTATTTTGCAAGATAACCCACGA
Organism: Angiostrongylus cantonensis; assembly: GCA_009735665.1. NCBI lineage: Eukaryota > Metazoa > Nematoda > Chromadorea > Rhabditida > Metastrongylidae > Angiostrongylus > Angiostrongylus cantonensis. The sequence continues at coordinate 763,814 of MQTX01000132.1, forward strand.
AAATAAAAGAATTTTTTCCACTAACAACTCCCCAAAAGAGCCTTTCATCAATTATTTCTAAGCAACTGCAAACTAGTGAGAAATCCTTCTCCATTCGTTGAAAAACTTCAAAGATACAGGGAACAACTTGTGTTCAGAAAGTGTGGACACATTCTGTAGGGCACGTGAGAAGACGGCTGTCATAATTCAAGATATGTCCGTTAAAAGCAAAATAAGAAGAATTACGAGGATTGAGTGATAATGGAAGTGATGATCATAGGACAGACAAATAATAAACAAGGAAAGCGGTCAGCAACCTGATGGCAGCCGTGATCCTCGCGATGACGATCTCGACGACACTCTGGTCGACCCGTCGCTCGACATAGTGCGGAGTGTTGAAGATCTCCTTCAGGCGATTGAACGCAGTGTGCTGAAAGAGATGAAGCTGATGGCACGTCTCACTTCAAGATTTCTCAATGTTTACCTGACTCTAACAGAAAAAATGTAAAGATCGAAATTCATTTACTGTTGCTTGCTCGACTCAACTAGGTATATGGAAAATGTGCAACAGGTATCTAAAGACCACGAAAAAAATGACCCTTTCAAAGCGAAATATCTTTCACCTATCACGAATTTGGTGTTGAAAGAAAACATGAACTTTCACTTGATGGAAAGAGCAATAAATCAATATGGGTTTTAAGTTCTCACGCAACATTGATTTTCAACCACTGCACTGTCGTTCACATTGCACACGCACTTAAGGTATCAATTGGAAGGGATACTAATAAGCTGCCTTTTCAAGGAGTTCTACTACTCGTGTGGAAAAGCAAACTGGGTCTCTTGATGAATTATAAAGCAATCGTTCGATGTCTTCTAACAAGCTAGTTGCGACGACCCTTTCATTAGTAGTGAACGATGGAACCGGCTGCCCTGTAAAGACGTAGAGGGCAGCGGCTGGTCGTAATCGGAACGTCGTGACGTATTGATATACCGACCAACAATAAAAACCCATAGAGCAACAGAAATGGGTTCGGAACGAGGACGATATCGGCTCGTGTGCTGCAGGATCACCAGTGATACCGCCGATCCATCCAGAAGATGCGAATGGACAGCATGATGCAGCTACGTGTGCTGACGACATTCAGTCTGTTTTCGTCCACTTTAGACAATGGATGATTACGTCGCGATGATCCACCAACTTGTAGTCTTATCAGAGCTCTTCCAAATACTCTAACCATTATTATTCATCGACGTATGCTAGATCTAAACAGTAATCATTCTCACAGAAACTATTAACAAGTTCAATCACGATTATGCTGAGACATTTGCAAAACTCCGGGCAATAGGTGTCTGCGGCAAGGATCGAACACGCTGCTACCCTTTCCGGGGGCTAAAGCGTTCACCACTACGCCATGCGCGTCCTCGATTTCGCTTTTCTCTCAGCTATTTTATCAGGATAATTTTCACTGTGACAAATAAATACCATTCTTTGAATAACTGACCAAGAGCGAATTTACGTCTAGCTTTTTTGCTAGTTGCAGTGTGAAAGCGAGACTGATCTGCATCGTTTTTTTTTGCCGTGTTCCGTACATGGCGACTAAAATCTGGGAATAGTCTGATTTCCAGCATAGGCCTCGTTACATTTAAAAAGTAACTTCGAAAACGAAGACTTTTGTGGAATGGATGTCTAGGTCCTTCAGCTAGTATGGAGAGTATTCAAACTGTGCTGATTCCCACAAATTTACACAACAAGAACAATTTGACATCCTAATCATTGTTCTTGATACCATCATTACCAGAGCACAGACGTAAGCGTGTCCCATTTCGCTAGAGGATGTCGCCCCTTACCTTCGTATCGATCATTGATTGGGGGTGCTGCAGTCGTCAGCCATATGCGACTCTGAGCGGCTGTTCTTCCTCGGTGGAAGACAGATGAAAAAACCGGTGGGTTTTTTCGAGAAGTCGTAGCTCTTGTAACTACCGCTCAGATTTTCATCTTTCTGTTTGTGCTGTTGAAGTGTTTGACCTAGTAAGTTGCGTACTGGTGTACCCTTCCAGGATCTGAAGAAGGCGATTCTGCCGAAACGTCAGCTACGATTGTTTTGTATGTGTGTTATTGTATGGAAGTAAACGTATGCTGTTTAACAACCTCGCGATTGCTAAGAGAGAAAACGACGAATTCATAATTCAATGCCGAGGTTAATAGGCAGTCGATCCTGGGTACTAGCCTTAGCTGGTTGTATCTGAGCTATGCTTTCGGAACTCCAGGCTTCGAATGACATCTGCTTGAACTTCAAAAATCTTGGCCCATTAAGTATAACTGTAGGCACCTGTACTAAAAACCTATGCTTTACTCTAATGTCATTTCCTCGGCTAAAAGAGGATAAACGATTGTGTGAACTTAGAACAACAAGTGTCGCCAACATACTTTTGATAGCTGTTAACCACCACCGCCATCCCTACTTTCCCAGAGATGAAAAGTTCAACTCTGGAAAATTTACACACAAACTGGCTAACATCACAACGCCAATCTCCGTTCTCTCGTTCCAAAAAACCCTTCCGACACAAAACAGAATGGTTCCCATTCATATCGAGAATCGTCGAAACTCATCCCAAAAAGACTTAGCCGTCATGCTAAACTGAAGCCGTCGTGTGAAATAGAGCAGTTATGAGACTAATCTCTTTGTGTGTCAACCACTTCTTTTTAGACTGTGAATCGATTTCCTCTGAACATCATGAACCGAATCAAGTCAGTTGTGCAAACAAAGACGTCTAACTCCCCCAGTTTCTTTATTGACATCTTAGAGAAGTGGTCGCTTTTGAGTCATTTCAACTGATGGGAACCTAACTCAGATCTAACGTAACCTAGTGGATTGATCTGCTAGGGTAGAATCCATGATAATTACGGGAGCAGCTATCAAGGGGATTACGGAGATCTGCGGTAGGCAGCCCTTCTTTTCTTAGTACGCCTACCATGAATCGTCTAGAAAAGCCTGAAAATGACGCGACGACGCAAAAACAAATGCTACACAAAGAAGCAGAGTGCGTTTTTTTGCGACCACAACCTTTTTGTTAAGGGTATAAAATTCATACCACAATGTAAACACAATCAAGTAATGACTAAAAGGGAGTCAGTTAAGGAAGAAAGATGCCATGCTCCACCAGAAATGCGAGTCGAGCAGAGATTCTATCCACGAACAATTTTCGAAGTGTGAAGACCTCCAGGCGGAAAGCGGCTGTAATTTGTACGCTCAGACAGTTCAACAAGATTTTTACAAGGTTTGTTGGCTAGAGGAAATGAAAGGCCAAAGCAAAACCGCTATTCTTGTTAACACCTAAAAATCCATGTAAACTAAAAATGAACTCAAAATAAATGGAAGACAATCGAAATATTGCAATTAGGGATCCAGAAGGTCGCTAGATGAACCGTCTGATCTTCCACATATGGAAATGGTGATTTCACAAAAAGTTCCTAATTCCAAACAGCACCGTTCGGCCCTATATAGACAGAGTCTACGTCAGTGGAACAATAGATACTTTCCTACATTAGTGAACTGCCACGAAGTTGACCGAGCGAAATTTTTTTGTACCAATCTCGTGTCAGCTCAATAATCTGAAAGAATATTCAATATTCTTGCCCAGACCTAATACAAGTACGCTTTTAAGATACTGTCAAACATCTTGATGTACCGCCCAACGATTTACCGTCTCACCTTGGCTGGGAGGTGTTCCTGTGTGTTAGGCTGCGATGGTACAGCGGGGGGATTCATAACCCTGGCAGGATCTCCCAAAATGAGGAGCCCGGCGTTTTCATCACGAAGCTCAGCTAAGAGTAAACTAATGCCAGGATCCGTCACCATTCTAAATCCCCTTTGATCCACAAAAGCGGCAACTGTTTATGGTGGTGACAACCAGGGGCATGCTTTGCTCAGGCCGACCTCGGGACTCCAGGGAACCACAGTGGCTAAGCCAGCAAAATTCAAAAAAACTGGAGATTACGCTGGGGTCCGCACAACCAGTGAAAACGGGGCAATCCAAGCATGCAAGTAGTATCGTGATGTACTGACGCGTTGTCGTTGCAACACCTGCTCTACCGCTCGCTCTGCCACCGCTGCAGTCGCACTCGTCCGTCGGCGGCAGACGGTTCCGTCCGTCGAGCGCTCAGCAAACAAACACTACAGCTTCGACGTTAATGTAGCTTTGACCGCAATAGCTTATCGCAATACATGAAATCCGTTACTTCACCTGTGTTATCGGGATTGGTGCTTGAAATGCCATACGAGACAATGATAAACAGCTGGATCTCATGAAAGCTGCTGAGTTGAGGTATGATGGTAAACGCGGGACAAATTTGTATCCTCTTCTGAGTGGCATATAATACTTCGTAGCCAGAATTTCCAATCAAGAACTGGTTGCGTGAGAAATTCACTAGTCGACGGCTTTGCGAGTCCGCAGGACGACTGTAATCACATTAACCGATCAACCACTTTGTGAACGATTTCAGTACGAAGAGACAGAATTTCGAATACAAGTAATCCAGATTTTTCGAATACTTGTTTGCAAAATTAAGAAGAAAACTCTACGAGTAGTCAGTTCATCACTGAGATCTCGAAAAAGAAACGACAACTGTTTGGTTTGCGAAAATCTACGATGATGAAAGAAAGTAACGACACCGATTCATAAAAACGCAAAAATTCATCGCTGTATTCGAAAAAAAAAAAGATCGAACGATGATTAAATGATTGGTGAAATCAGGAAAAATGAACGCGTAACAAAGGAGCTATCGCGATTGTCAAGAATCTTCCCAGCAATGGGGCCTATGGAACGAGATTCGTGGATCAAAAGACGAGAGTACATTGTGGAATCAGAAGACTTGTATCTCGACAGAAAAGAAACATCCCAGATCTACGACCACAATCGGAATCGGTTGCGGGGTAGTCAAAATCATACCCCGAAAAGTGGAACAGATTGCTCCTCACTATCACTTTACCGATTTAGATGGGATCCAAACGTCATCGAAAGTGGTACGATTCAACTGATTACTGATGTGATGAAAACGGTTGTCTATTAATGGTGTCAAAAACAACTGGACGCCTGGAAATGTTGGCCACCATGATTTTGGTCACAGTCAGGTACAGGGATATATTTCGACGTTCGCTTTTTTTTTTCCAATCCTAGGGATGGAGAAACGACTTGGACGACCCTAGTAATTGTGAAATCAGTCGATTTCAACAGATAATCCATGAAAACCGAGGGAACGACTCGCAGAAGCGCGCGTGTTCCGACTAAAAGTGTAAGATCAGCTTAGTACCGTACCAGGTCAGTGATGACGTCATAGTCGGACAGTGTGAAGAGCTGACCGGCGGCGTTGAGTTGGCGCTGCGCCAACACACTGGTCATCAACGGGTGCATGGCGGTCCGACTGCGCGTCCGGTCCGCGTCGACGCATCGATCGCGCACAGACCGTGGTGGGCGGGACGGTCCCCGGCGCGGCGCGGCGTACAGTGCACCTCTCGCGGCGTCGTGCCACGTCGCGCGCAGCCCCTGTAGCCGTCAGTGCATGCGTGCTTCCGTTACCATGAGTCCATTGCACCCGTTGTGCAGGATCAGACATCATTTACTTCGACAGAGGAACTGAATTGCTCATGTAATGCCATCGTGGTCACTACAGCGTAATGTATGCCAGATGTAGAGCTCAGTTATTCGGGCTTTTAATTCTAATATGGAGAGCGGGTTGTACACTGGTGGAGAACCTACTCGACCAGGGGTTAATGACGTTCATTACGAGAGGAAAATCCGTAGGCAGCAGCCGCTCCCACACGCAAAAAGTCCGAAGAACTTCGTGGGTGGTGGGTGCGAAGGAACGAATCGAATTATCTGGATACAAGTTTCCCTACCACGCGCTCATAGTGGAAGTTTTCTGCAAGAAGTGCTGAGATTCGCACTCTGTGTGCTACAGGTGATATCGGACCACGTAATTATAAACAGGAAACTTCCACTATGAGCGCGTGGTATCGAAACTTGTATCCAGATAATTTGCATAAGTTTCAAATGAATCTTAGGGTGCTAGGGCTAAGCAGGAATAGTTAACTTATTTATACACAACTCAGCGAATGCTAACCAAAGAAAGGTTATGGTAAGAAGGAATAGTAGGCGACATCTTGTTCTCTGTCTCAGACGACCTCTGTGAGCGTATGTTATTGAATAGCAATCTCTCGCCGTGTTATATACGCAGCAGAAAGTGAATATGTATTTATTGTTAGCATGTTGCTCAGTAGTTAGAACTGAGAGGCGTACACACTGAATCGGTCGCTAGTTCTACAATGTTCCTATAGGCTGAGCCAACCTTCCACTCTTCTGGAGCCGTTATATTGCTACAAGGGTGCACTGGGAGCGCAAGCCATAGTTTAGATGAACAACGAAGCATTAGATGTCAATCAAGGGGTGCGCCATTTATTCGACTCCATTCGCAGCATGTGGGAGGATCGAATGGGTATTTAACCTGTACGATTGCTACCATTAGCCTAACAGTGTATAATGGGTTGGTTTTCTTATCCTCCTAAACAAGTCTGAAACCAATCCGCCTACCTCTAAAAGTAGGAGAACCTGGGTTCCCCTAGGCTCGAACTAACGACTGGAAGTGCATTTCGGGGCACCTCTAACCATTGCATCACGCACACCCATTTTGTTTTCATCACCTGCAATTCCATTAATCATCGCGTGACTCAAGAGGACATCGCATGCTGCAACACGATACGTTTTATTTCTATTATTTTCGCTAGGTGGTACTTACGCATTACTTTCCGAGCTCTAACTTTTAGGATTGAAAATACTTGTGGAGAACCTGTTTTGCCCTTCAGGAGTACCGTCTCGAGTAACTTTTTTGGCTCTCATTTCAAGCGACCCCGAACTTATTCCTTTGTACGTTCCATCCAATTGACTGCATGTTTTTGGACGCGATACTGACTATGATGACACTATAAGCGAGGTCAGTTCTCGTCAGCTGAAGTGAATCGCAAATGAATTGAAATAAATTGGTATCGTGCAACGGTTTAAGTGGTAAGGAAGGCAAAGAGAATCCAAGAGATTGAAATATTGGTGCTCACATTGAGTTTTCATGTAAAATTCATTATTAAGACCAATATGTCCACTATTTAAAGGGGCGATGGAAGTGAATGTGAACAGATCTTAACTGAAATTAAGGGCGCAGAATCTCCGGAGAGCACGCAACGTACCTTCGTCCGGATGAACTTCTCGGGGGCGAGTTGCTGTGCCGACTCGGAAAAATGCTGTAATGGCGATTATGGAACATCTCCGCATTCGTAACGCAACCAGACACTTTAAATCCACCACTGATTTCTCTTCACCTAAAATTTCGTGCTGAGTAGATGTGACTGCTGGTTCTGACAGCAGCTGAAGAAACAGCTAGTGCAAAAGCAGAGCGAATCGACCTCTGTTCTAAAGCAATATCGAGCGTAGCCAGAGGGTAGTGTTTATATAATTTATTCATTTATTAATATATTTATTTCCTTTTTGAGGAGGTTGAACGGTGTTCTCTACGGTGTTGAGAATACCCGTTATGACTGCGTCACGAAATGAGTGCCATCACATGAAAAACATTTTTGGAAGACGAACCCATTCCTCAGTGCCTAACATTTCCGGTATCGGCTAATGAGATTTCTTACGGAAATGGTTCGATTTTCTCCTCATTCTCCGCTTCAGCTTCTCACGTCGTTAAACAATATGTTTTTAATATACAATACAGATCATGAATGATGGCGTTCTGAAAGAAAAGACTGGCTCTTTGTTGCATCTATGGGAATGCCAGCAATCATCGCAAATGTTCTTGCATGAACAAGATGACAGAAGTTCTCGGGACTGCGTATTTGCTGATCCGAAGCAATGATACGGGCTGCTGCCGGGGCAAGATGAGCTCAGGCTGGCGCTCCGGATTCGGAGCACTTGAAAACAGCAGATACCCTTTACTCGGGAAGCTCCTTGGGTACTGCAACTACTAGATGAACTCGTTAATAGTCATCTATTTTGTGGACATCGCTCATAAAAACAATTTCCATTGCCTACAAGGTTCAAAGAGATGTGAATAAAATAGGTTAAAAATAATAGAAATTCACTAAGGGCCTCAAGCATTTGCCCAGCTAACGCAAGAATTTCCGTTCGCATTGTTACGGGAAAGAACACCCTGATTTACATGGTGGTTTTAAGCAGAGGACTAACCATTACGTTATGTCGTAAAAGAATGTGTGGAACACATTTATTTCCCAATTTTATACTTGCAATAATAAAGAAGGTAAATGATGAAGCTCTTGGTACAGATCAATCTGTGGGAGACACTCCATGCATTGAACTTCATTAAACATCGTTTGGAGGTGATTGAATGCATATCTTGTAATTTGCGGTGGCCTACCGACGTATCGAGTAAGTTCTGCTATCCTCCCAGACAATTCTGGTACCTATTTGCCGACACCAGAGGGATGCAAGGCTTGGTGGGCCATAGGCGTGGGAATCGATCCAATGTTTGTGTTGCAGAGCGCCTCCGTTCACTGCGCCACATGCTCCCATCTACTTGCAATAGGTCGCTTAAACGATCCATTTCGTGTTCAAATGAGGAAATATTCACTGTATATTCAGTAAAATGTGTGCACTTTGTGACCAGGCAGATAATTGACATATAGTTGCTGAATACTTAACTGGACTGTTTATGGAAAAGTGGAACCCCTATAGGATTGTGACTACCTCTTTCGTACATTTAAAACACCCAGATACCTAAATTGTCCGTCTTCACATACCACAAAAGCGCACGCACTTCTTCCATTTTGTATTCTTCATTGTCTTGTACACAGCTTCACTGAGATGGTTGGGTTTGTGTATGCGTTCGACCGCTGCTTGAGCATCAATGCTCAGCTGTCCTCATTGACATTTTGGACTTGCTGTGAAAGAAATAATGCTGTTCTCCTGCATACGTAAATATTATTGTTAAGACGTTACCAGGTTTTCACCATAATCACTTTGTAGAGCTTTGTTGATCCCACGAATGTTTATTAGCTCAAGCACTCTGTCAAGACAGAATAACTGTTCCATTCATAGTAGTGAGTCCTACGGCCAGTCGATCGACAAATAGAACTACGTGAAAACTGAAGATATTTAAGACTAGCTTTTTAACATATTCATGTACTTAAAACGATGTATTTATAAGAAAAACTCCTGTTACTGCACACGTAACTCCAGATTTTGGGACTTCATTATGACGAAAATCTGGCAAGGAAATTTTTTCTAAGAAAGAAAAGCACGTGCCCTTTCATGTTGCCTTGTAAATAAAACTTCCCAAATCTCATGAAAAACCTCGGGATAAGTGGATGTTGTTACATGATGAAGACGATTTCACTAGGCGGGAGCTGTTCTACATAGAGTAGCCGTACAATTTTGCCCATCACTTCACGTGCAGTCTCTATATTATAAAGCATCACATAGGCATGCAAAGAACAATCATTCTCGTACGGTAGGATTCAAAGGTTCATATAGACGACGTAAATCATTCTGAGCCATTCTCCTTTACAGTATCAATGAGGTGTTTATTTACATGATGAATCTGCAAAGACTTACTTTACGAGTGCTAGTTGAGATCTCTGTGTCTGATCAGCTGGCTTATTCTGTCCAGATATTTAAAAATATTAGGCCAATAAAGACAGTGCAATGAGAATTAAATTTCCATGAGGTCAACGATTTCACAACCACAATGATGTTGAGCTATTTACAAAACTTTTTACACAAGGCCGTCAACACAGCTTTCTTAGATCATTGAGCTAACACAAGGTTGATGAATATGTTAATGGTTCAGTGGTAGAATGATCGCCAGCCACGTCGGCGACCCACGTATAGAATAGTTACTATTCTTTCATCTTATCGTAAGTCTGTGGTAACCACATTCGTGGTCCCTCACATCGCTTTGCGATCTTGCAGCATGTAAATGTTTTTACTTCATTGTGAGAAACTTTGGTTGCCACAAACATCCTCTGTTATCCAAACTCTTCTTATGCAATCAGAACTTTTGTGTGTTGAGTCTATTCCAAACCATCACGACTATGACAACACAAAGGGCATGAAGTTGTTTGGGAAATCGTTCTCAGTCATCTGTTCTGATCACATTGAACCTGGATGCAGAAGTCGACGAATGTTTTCGATAAAGGTTCTAAACCTGTGCCAAAGCACCGCCTCCTCCAGAAGACATTCAGATAGCCTCCGTGAGTCAATATCGTATTCGCCCCACTGTCCATTAGGGTGATGCGCCATGTATTTAATTTAAGGTGTTAACTCTTAATGTACGTGGCCATTATTGTATATTAACTTTGCTGTCATGTGCCTTAGAAGCTAACCTATTAAACCTAAACCTATTAACCTAACCTAAACACGCTAACCCTATTGTTTGTTCACGGTAACCTCATCGCAGTATACTCATACGCTTACATGTATTTTTTAATACGTTAACCTAATCGCAATGTACTTACAAGTTAACACATAACCTCATCGCAATGTTATCACAAACTTACGTGTCGTCCCTAACGTGTTAACTTCTTCAGAACGACATCACAAGCCTACATATAGTGTGTAACCTTATAGTATTGTGGTCTGTGAGTCAGGTATTATGGACTTATATGAATCCCTTAATGGGTCTAAATCTTGTGGCACTATTGATGTATTCTAAATGCACATGGCACTGTTTCACTAGCCTATAGTAAAGGTACTAATCCGCCTTACCCTCACTTATTGATCATGATGCTACATTGCAGCCTGTATTGCAACGGTGTTTACATTTCGTTACTCCTAAATTATCATTGTGACGAACAGTTCGATTACCCAAGTTTGAGATTTTGCTCTGTGACAATTACGAAAAAGTCGCGCGTGGCAACTTCTACGGAGTCGAGCATCCTACTCAAGGCTAGTGATCATAAGATACTGAGAACTGACTTAAAGACCTAATTTCCATCGGCAACCACAACACCAGGTTCGATTTCCGGCCAATGCATCAAAATGAGTTAGTTGCGTAGTACAATGGTGAATATAATCTCAAGTGATCGCCTTGAAGTTTCTACCACGTCGGCTTTTGATGTGTGTTTATATTTCTCCCGTACATCAAACGTAGGCAATTAAACCTTTATTTAAATGAAACGGACATTGTTACAGCTGCATTGGCGTTCTGGGACTAATGTACTATAGCTGTATAAGGTCATGAACAATTACGTTTGCAAAACGATACTTATTCACTAATTATATGACGTGATGAAAGGAGAATGAATACAATTACTGCTCAACTAAAACAATATGCAACAATAAAATAGACAGCAACGCATTCTATAAGGAAAGCGAACAATACAAAATTGGACTAATAATATTATAAAGACATAATAAGAGGTTCAAACATGGTGCATAGCGATAAAGAGTTATTCAATAGTTAATGTAACATTTAACTAATAGGTCGCCAAACACTAACATGACGTGAAGGCTTGTACGACAGATTGATGGACTAAGAAGTGTTACTGCACAAATATTGTGTACGTTGACAGAGAGAGTGTTTATCAATTAACTATAGAGTATTAGTATTGACCAATGAGGCCACATGTACGGAACTGTGCTGGCCATATTATAGAGGGTTATGAACAAGATTCATGAACTACTGTGAGGAATTATGAAGGGGTGTCATTTAGTAATTATTTACGTGAATGAAAGATCGTTACTATTCAAACAATTAAGCCACGCGGATGCTTGACTCTATTCGACTTAGATAGTACAGTACACACACGTGGAGAGGATGACAACTGAAATATGAACGGAAACGGCGAGGTACGGTAAACGTAACATGTTGTGGTGAAGAAAGGGCGAAAATGACGTACGCTACTCTAAAAAAGTGCCAGAGATGGCGTAGTCTAATCTGGTTTCCCACTGGGACCGCCTCTGGCTATAGCATTGGGGGTAACCAGGGAACGGGAGGAAATGGGGAGGGGAGAATGTTCTGGTGTCGCAAGATCACTTGGTCTATCGCGTCGTCAGAAAGAGTTCCTTTATTAAATACGCAGAAGTACAAAGAATGCTTTTAGGTAAATGGAGAAATTCTCTATAACGGAAAGGTTTATTCGGCTAATGTTTCGACCTCTTCGTCTTTTTCATAACAGGGTTGATTCGATGATCCACAGCCAGTTGTCGTCACGACGTGGTTCATCGTTGTCGCATCGAGTCGAATCCAGTCGAGGTGCTCCTTTCGAATGTTCCCTTCACTTAGCGCTGCCATTTCATACAGGGTGGATGTCGATCTATTGCCGCCATTCACTATGATCTACTTTTGTCGGCCATTCTACCCTGCAGTAGTCGGTACTATGCTAGCTATCACATAACAAAATCAATGTTCTTTATTTTTTCTATCAGATTCGTGTTAGCTTAATAATCCAATAACGTATTGGCTATTAACATCGAGGTTAAATCGCGACCGGTTTGAAAAATATCGATTCGGCATGTGCTAGCACGAATACAAAACCAACTATTGTAGGATGCATTGCTCATCCAAAGTAGACCATACTGGACGGCGAAAATCGACGACACCGCTCCCCGTATGGTCTGGGTGAGAATGGCAAGCTACTTGTGAATAGCCCAGCCTCGCGTTCAGAGTTCAACAATCTAAACGTAGGTATCGAATACTAAATGCACCAAAATTGAAGGACCTCATTCCCCCGACCTCGAAAGAGGATCTGACACAGTAGCGCTGTGTCAGGTAGTACAGGTACAGAGAGGCTGCAAAAATCTCAAGACCATTCTAAGCTCCTCAGACCGTTGAGGACTAAGGTGACCATCTGTACCTACAATGTACGCACACTTGCATCTGAGTCCTCAAAAGAATAATAAGGTACAACGCAATCGGCCCGGTCGAGGCGACAAGACGCCACCCTTTAAATGCCATCTATGGCATCGGAGAAGAACTGTTTCTCGGAGCATGCTACAGTATTCGTCAACATGAGTTTAGCCATAAAAATCGATTCACTCGAACGAGTAACGACACGTATGGGAAGTTTACAAATGGAGAGATGTGGATCAATACCGACTTTGACAAACGTCATCGTCTCCACAACGGCATCAAACTAAGGCGAAGGCGGACAGAAAAGACCGTACATACTTTGAGGTCATCATTGAAGACTTTAACGCTAAGATTAGGAGCAGAAGAACGTCTGAAGAACCTCCCACTGGCACCCACGAATTAGAATGGAACGGCAGGGTGAGCAGCTGTCTGAGATAATCATGACGACCAAGCTCTCAACGTTAGACGTGAGAGTCTCAAAATGGAGAGTACCATAACAAGTAGACTACATGATAGTGAATCGAAGGTCTTGCATGACCGGTGTCGCTGCTGTTTCCATCTCCCCATTCGAGCAAGATTTCACTTCCGGCGTAAAGGAGAAAAGTTTTTACATTCAAAAAACGAAGTCCCAAAACCACCCTGAACCAGGATTTATTCAGTTCATCGCTCGGCTGTTAAGAACATGCCATTCTCGATAATATCGACGAGGAATACGAACGGCTCATCCCACATATTTTCGCAAGCGCTGTGAAAGGTGAGAGTTCGAAAGTCACCAAGAGACGTCTGTTTCCAAAACACTCAGGCTGTTACGACATCGCAGAATCGCACGAACCACAGACCACGGCCAGCTCACATCCGAAAATGCAAAACAATGCAAACAGGCGATAAAATAAGATCTTAAAGAGAGAGGAGCTGCATTTATGGTCGAACGTGCAGAGGCTGAGAAAAATATTGGCAAAACCCATCGCGGCTTTGCCAATTGCAATACTAACAGGACTGCTCTCCGACGCTCAGAGCGAACCTTCCAGAAGGCAAAAGAGAAAACCACTCACCATTACCACTAGGATATCTTCATCAACCACGTCATTCTATCCTCAAACGAAAGAAAAGAGGAAGGATATATTGTCCCACCAGCTCTCCTTTCCGAAACCCGACACGATGTTTTGTCGGTTAGGAATCAAACAACACCTAGTGTAGGTAAGATAGGATCTGAACACCTTAAGAACCTTTCACCAGTCCTCATAAACACACTGACTGACTCTTTACATATTACATGGAAGTGTGTAAAGTTCTTATTCAGTGGAAGGCCAGCAAGACGGTGTTATTGTTCAAGAAGAGTTACCTACATGATATCGATAACTATCGCCCAACCTGCTTGCTGTCTGCCGTCTAGAAACTCTTCATTCAAGTCATGCGATGATCGGAAATCACACTATTTTCGCTTTGCTGATGACACCATTCTAATAACGCCGAACACAAGCCAGGCAGAGCGAATGCCTGACGACTCCGATAAAGCTTGTGAAAAGATTGCTCTTCAGTTAAATCCTACAGAAACGATGGTCATGAGGAAAGGATTGGCTTCATGAGCCCCATTCGCGACAACGGAACGAGTATCTCCGAATACTCTAGTACGCCTACCTAGGTCGGAAAATCAACACAATAAACAACTTAGCTCCAGAGTTGATCAGGAGGAAATGAGCGGCTTGGCTAGCTTTCAAGAGCATCGAGGATGTAGTAAAGAGAACAAAGAGCACCTAACTCCGTGCCCACTTTTCTGCTCAACGGTACTACCTGCCTTATCGCATGCGTCAGAAAGCTGGTCGCTGCCCAGCAGGATAGAAGATCACTCAGTGTTATCGAACGCGCAGTGGAAAGGACGATGCTAGGAGTATCCCGTGTCACACAAGAAAGGGATGGGATCCCAAGCTCCCTTACGTCAACGATCAAAAATCAAAGATGCCGTTCTATACACCAAACAGCCGAAGATAAGGTGGGCCAGACACAAAATTGTAATTGTTATGAACGAGAATCAGTGGACAATGAACCGCTAGTGAGGGCATTTCTTGCGATGTCGAACGCACAGCAGGGGAACCAACGAACCGACGATGGTTGGAGTTCTTCACAAAAATCCTAGGTGGAGAATACGGTACACACCGAGTCCCTGAAGCAAACAAGATCAGGTAATAAAGGTGATTCGTGTTGTAAGTTAATGGCACCAAATAGATTGTATGCAATGCAGTTTTTTGTACTTGGCCCAAGCGTGTATTACATACCCCCACACAGCCGTTACGTGTTATTTGAAATAAAGCCAGTAAAAGCCGTATGCCAAGGGAATACTGGACTCCAAACCTTACTGGGATTAAATCATAAAATCATGGATTTCAAGGATTTTTCCCCATTTCTGTTAGAGTTTCCTACTTCAGGCAGCGAAACAATCTAACAAGTCGGATCACCCTGGCAGGGCGCGATGATGTTCCTCAGTGTCTATGTCACCGTTGATCTGCTGCCGCTCTTGCGTTTTGGTAATTAATAGTTTAAACCTCATTATGAATTTCTGAAGAGTGGAATTTTCAAAGGGACTGG
The DNA here is from genome assembly GCA_009735665.1 of Angiostrongylus cantonensis. Lineage (NCBI taxonomy): Eukaryota > Metazoa > Nematoda > Chromadorea > Rhabditida > Metastrongylidae > Angiostrongylus > Angiostrongylus cantonensis. The sequence goes on from MQTX01000132.1 coordinate 779,235, forward strand.
AATGAAATGTTTTAGAGAAATCAGAGATGCCCGCAGTGTGGTAAAGAAATTCCTTCTTTAACGCTTATTTCCCCAGCTCAAATTAGCCGTAGTTATTAAGAAGCCATTGGTAGATATAGAAAAACTAGCATGGTTGTGAATATGGTAGTAGAAATCGCTATGAATTATGGCCCGTGCATTTGAAGTTGGATATGAAAAATCTCCTATTTTCTAACAACTAAACCAACTTCCGAAGCTTTCTCATCACACAGAAGTAACAACATCTCAACAGGAACGAAAGCTATACTGGCCTAGTCGCTTCCCACAGAACTAGAAATGGCACTTAATTTCCAACTGATTTTTTTAAATACTTTTTTTTACAAACAGTAATATGAAATGACGTGAGAAACGATAAAACACACAGATTACTCAACCTCCAAGGAATTTGTGGAGGTGTATGATAATGATAATGTGCACCTCCTAACTGTTTAGCTCCTCATCGTGGCTGGGTGTCGGAATGCGATGCACAGCGTTGTGATTCGTCCCCCTGTCAATGTCTCCCAAGCTCAGGAGCCCGGCGCGTTCATCAGGAAACCTTGCTAAGGGTAAACCAATACCAAGATCCACCACCGCCCTGCTACCAAACTAGTCGCATGGTGGCAAATCACTCTCTGGTCCACAAGGACGGCGGCTGCCTATGGTGGTGACGACTTGAGGCAAACATAGCTTGGCTGACCTCGGGACTCCAAGGAATCACAATGGCTAAGCCAGCAAAACACCGAAAAAATGGAGGTTATGCTGAGGCCCGCAAAACCAGTGACTACGGGCCATCCAAGTGTCCAAGTACGTATTAGGAATTTGTGCAAATGTGTGATAATGCGCAGTCTTAAAATGAAGAAGCAAATCTGAGCACAGAATTCAAGAATGACACGAGGAATGTTGAACAGAGTGTAGAAAAACATATTTATTACGTTACGTATATTGTCATACGAAAAAGAATGTTATACAGATAGAAAATGGTAAACGAAAATAGTACACACTTGTAGAGTTGAGGGAAAAGCTCACAGTTCTTAGTTCTTACGTGGTGTCATGAGCGAAACAAGCAAAAGAAAATTGAGGTGAAACTCTCTTGTTGCCACAGAAAATGTTTTAAGTGCACTTTTTGTATAGTGTTAATTACACCTGTTAATGCGAAAGTAGTATATGTCTGGTAAATATGCACTTATTACACTGGTTTTATAACAACATAGAATAATATAAATTAACTGCCTTGCAGTGTAAAATATGTTATAAAAATTAGGAAGAAGCGATGATCGTACTAGCCCGTGTTTTCAGCGAAAAGAGAAGGGAATAGTCAACTACAGATTAAAAATAAGGCAGTGATTATAAATTGAAAGCGAAATTCAAATTCATAATTGACTAGAACGTGGTAGTAGAAGATAGTATATAAACGTTAGTCAAGAGGTAAATCACTCGCTTCTTGTTGAATTTCATATTTTGCTCGACGTATACATTTTGGACAGTCCTCCGCCCTATTTACACACGTTGCGTGAAAGACAGAAGAACAATGGGAGCACTGGAATTTTAAGCATACGTAGATGTGTTTCGGCTTAACGTTTACTGGATATTCCATGTAATAAAGCGTTTCAATAAACAACGGTTACCGTTCTATCAACATTTACCAAAAACCATTAATCAAAGCGTTTTTAAATAGCTGAGCTTATATAAGGTTTATAAAGCTATTTATTTCGTCTAACGTTTCGATACCGCCTTCATCAGAGTCGATAATCCGAGTCGGTGGTCCACAGTCGTTCGTGTTCTCGAGATCGTGTCTTGGTTTTCATGTCGACCCGGACCACACGACTCCTATCATTGGCTCTGATGAAGATGAAGACGTCGAAACGACAGCCAAAACAAAGATTTTTATCAACCTCGTGTAAGCTCAACAAGTTAAAAACATGATGATTATTCTACTGCTGAGGTTAAATGACGGTCAATTTGAGAAAAGATAAATAAATTCAAAAGGAATTTAATGAACAAGCATAACTGGCGCTTAATACAACAAACCATGGACCTTATATGTGGTCTCCGTCTGGAATGGATAGATGACACCTCGAGCCTCACAAACCTCACAAACGAAACCTTTTTGACGACATAAAAAACAGTGCATAATGTGATCTATAGCATGCGCTAAGAATCCCGTAATCTGTTTCTCCAATAAACCACTTCGAAGTAGAATCATATCCTAAATATAATTCATAATCAAAATACCGCGAAAGAGCAGTTTCAAAAAAATTTTATAAAGTTGAATTAAATAGCTTAACACCTACACTGACGGAGTAGGCATGTACGTCACTATACAGATGATTTCGTGGCCACACTCGCTTTCGGAAATCTTCAGCTATTGATTCACGACAATTGAAAAGGTACATGGAAGCGATCTGGAGTTTCTCCCTTAGGCACTGAAAAACCACACACTACTTAATATATGGAACACCGGTGGTAACAGAGCGCATAGTACTTCGCATCCTTTTATATTCTATACCATGATTACTTATGGTTGAAAATAACGGATTTCTTTTTATTCACACTGATAAACAAAAAGTACTTAAGATGCTAATAGAAAGCTAACAAAGGCCATCTTGGACATTCGTGGAATAGCGATACGTTTTGTGACATGATAAAAAATCCATGTTGTTTTCCAGGTCGATTACTTTGTTTGGAAATCGGGACCGCTCAGAAACATAGGTGGATCTCTTGCTCTGGAAGAGTGTGGCCAGTTAGCAGCACGTTTGGAAGTTTGCAGATCCGTTGTTCGATTGCAAAACGATGGAGGACCATTAAAGAAAGATATGCTAAAGGTGACTCAAAGTGCATCCAGAATTCTCATGACAAAAATCACGTTCACAGGATCTATAATCAATACTCAAAGAACTGTGGCTATTCTGGTTCTGGTGACCAGTAAACAGTGCAAGTTATTCAAGAAATGTTTACTCATAGCACAAGAAAGCAAAGTTGACATGTAGCAATGGAAACTAGTCTCTCCTTTTACAGATATGATTTTCGTGCAAGACGGCGCTGCTACACATCTTCCCACTACCATTTCTGAATGGTTAAATGCCCACTTCTCTGAGAGATAAATGTATCGTCGTAGCCCGCATATTTGGGGTTACTTAAAAGAGAAAGTCCACTGTATCAAACCAACAACTTTGGAAGAATTTGAAACTCGAACACGAACAGTTATGTCTTCCACTCCACAAGTGTTCCTGGTGAAAGCAGTTCATGTGGTTCCCGGTCCTTCTGAGAAGCCGGTAGCAACTACTGATGCCTTATTCGAATTTTAAATAGCGTTCCATGATATACATGTCTCACCGTATTCATTTCTGGTAAAAATTGCATTTAAGAAAGAACAATGGGAATTACAAAATTGGGAAATACTTTACAATCACTCTGCATAAATATATATATATATAGTCCCCTTCACAGCTGTAATACAATATTTTCCTCGTGTTTGCAAACACTCAGGGAACGCCACACAACGGTTTACCGTCTCACCGCGGCTGGGAGCTGTTCCTGGGTGTCAGACCACAATGTACAGCAAGGGATTAGTCTCTCCGGTAGGGCTTTCCAAACTGAGAAAGAGTTTGTTTTACTAGAAGCCTAGCTAAGAGTAAGCCAATACAAGGATCCGTCACCGTCTTGGTATCAAGGTCACATGGTGATTAAGACGTGAGCCAGTCTTTGACCAAGCTGATCTCGGAATTCCAGGAAACCACGACAGCTTAGCCAAAAAATCTCCGAAAAATGGCGATTGTGTTGAGGCTTGCACAACCTGTAAGGACGCGATGTTCAAGTATCAAATCTCAAATAAGTAAGTTTCAAAGAGCGCATGTGGCGCAGTGGTTGGAGGCGCCGTTGCGACGCGCACGTGGAATGCGCCCATGGTCTGCCCATGACCCAATCCCTCCGGGGTCGGTAAATTGGTACCAGACTTCTCTGGGAGGATGGCAGAACTGGCTCGGTACATCGGAAGGCCACCGCGAGTCATTTTAAAGGCCAGATATGCGTTCAATCACCCCCAACGATACTTAGCGAAGTCGAATGCATGGCGCATCCCTCAGGGATTGATTATCACCGAGAGCTTTATCCTTTATTCTTACTATATACAAGTTCGAGGCATGAGGTTCACCAGCATGGTGCTAGTTCGATCTGATTCCGCTCCGGACCAACCACGCCTTTCATCCTCCCGGGGTCAGGAAATTGGTACCAGACTTGTCTGGGAAAAAATCACTCCCTGCAATCCAATTGGGAACGTTCCAGCCCGGCTATCTCAGGACACCAGGGAGAATTGCTCGACCCGCATTCTACAACATTCAAGATGAAATGAAAATCCTCAAGCAACAACCGATGACACACTTAAAGGTTGGAAGATCTTCGTGGACAATGTATGCGAAGAAACGAACCGAATGTGATAAATGCTGGGATCCGCACAGCAGACGTGAAGACGGGCCATATCAAATGAAAAAATTATGTATATGTAATATTGTACTCCGAAAAAAAGAATTCAATCAATGAAATTAAAGCACAAACCTTTATAATTTTCAACGCTGGAACATGATCATATAAGGTTGGGTTTTGTTGATCAATATGAAACACGACACTGTCCTAGAAATACAGTTCAAAATTGATTTGCTTCTTTACAGGTCAACATTAGACTTACTACAACTTACTAGGTCAAACACTTCAACAGCACAAACAGAAAAATGAAAATCTGAACCATAACTACCGATCGCATCGATCGTTGATTGGGAGTGCTGCAGTCGTCAGCCATATGCGAGTCTGAGCGGCTGTTCTTCCTCGGTGGAAGACAGATGAAAAAAGCGGTGGGTTTTTTCGAGAAGCCGTAGATCTTGTAATTATCGCTCAGATTTTCATCTTTCTGTTTGTGCTGTTGAAATATTTGACCTAGTAAGTTGCGTATTAGTGTACCCTTCCAGGCTCTGAAGAAGGCGATTCTGCCGAAACGTCAGCTACGACCGTGTTGTATGTGTGTTATTGTATGGAAGTAAACGTATGCTGTTAAACAACTTCGCGATTGCTAAGAGAGAAAACGACCAATTCATAATCCAATGCCGAGGTTAATAGAAAGTCGATCTTGGGTACTAGCACAACAGTTTGCCTTAACGGTAGAGGTGACTGCATGAGTTTGGGTACGGGGTGGCTAATGCTTTGCAATATTTGCGGGAATGATAACATTGACGAAACGGGTAAACTACTCCATAGCCTTGCAAAAGAGCATCTAAACGGTAAGCATAAAGTCAAACAAAACACTCTACTATGCGAACACATGACACAGAGACATAACGAGGAAGATTTTGAAGTAAAAGCCACCATCTTAGCACCACCTCTATCACCTGTATCACCTGCAGTCCCGTTGATCGTCGAGTGACTCGAGCGGGCGCCAGTAAATCCTCCATTTTTCCCTGTCGAGTGCAAGCGTAGCCCAGTGGGTTCTCCTCGCTTTAGGGACTCGTCGAGCATCATATCTTTCTTCTAGGCTTTTCATGAAGAACTCTGACCATCGGGACGGTGGTCTTCCTGCAGTACGTTTGACATCCCGAGGAATCCAGTCACTAACGGCTCTTGTCCATCGGTTATCATTCATACGCAATACGTGTCTGGCCCACCTTATCTTCGACTGTTTGGCGTATAGAACGGCATCTTTGATTATCGATCGCTGACGTAGGTCGGAGCTTCGGAACCCATCCCTTACTTGTGTGAAACGGGATACTCCTAGCATCGTCCTTTCAAATGCGCGTTCGATAACGCTGAGTGATCTTTCATCCTGTTTACGTATCGACCAGGTTTCTGACGCATACGTTAGGGCAGGAAGAACCGTTGAGTCGAAAAGGTGGGAACGAAGTCGGGTGTTCTTTGCTCTATTCACTACATCCTCGATGCTCTTGAAAGCTCCCCAAGCCGGTCGTTTCCTTCTGCTCAGCTCTGGAGCTAAGTCGTTCACCATATTGATTTCCCGACCTAGACAGACAAAACTGGAGCACTCGGAGATATTCGTTCCGTTGAGCGTGAATGGGGCAAACGAAACCAATCCATTCTTCATGAACATCGTTTTCTTGAGATTTAGTCGAAGACCAATTTTTCCACACGCTTTATCAAAGTCCGCAAGCATACGTTCCGCTTTGCTAATGTCTGGTTTTATAAGAACGATATCATCAGCAAAGCGAAGGTGATGTATCTGCCAGCCATCGATTTTCACTCCCACTCCACGGATCTCCCTTATATGAGGGATCTCGAGCCGGTTAGTCGCGAGGCTACGTGGCGCGTCCCCAGGTGGCGGATATGGGGTTAATAATCGCGGACCAAAAGCGACCTTTGCTTCCCTGAGACGCAGCTGGATCCAGGGGATGGGCTCCCTATTTCTGCTGCGCCGATATGGCACATACTTTTTGTATTTGCTAGGCGTATTCATCCATGCGTATGTGGGTGCGTTCTCGCTTTATGCGGATTGTATTCTACGAGTCAATTCGGCCAAAACCCTGCAATCAAGTGACAGAGAAGTATATGGGAGGCGGTTAGGAGTCGCCTCCAATAAATAAGCTCCATGTCCACTCTGGCAGAGCCTGGCAAGCTACCCGTGAGTATAACCAGCCCCCACGCTCAGAGCCCAGCAAGCTATACGTGGGTATCAAATGTGCTAAACACAGTAAAAAAACGGGCTTCATTCCCCTAACCCCGAAAGAGCCCCCAATTTCACTCCCATCCTAGCATAGGAATCTTAAACGTGCGTATCTATCTAAAGTCTGGAAAACATTCCAGGCACTTGGAATTAATTTTAAAAAAAGACAAAAATCAATCCCGAAGAGGAATGTCTCGTAGTCACATGTGATTTCAAACAGTATTTAAAGCTAACATTGTAACATGAGAGAAGCCACCTATCCATCCATATGAGCTTTGTATGGTTGATCTCCACGTGTGATATTCAGTGGAAGATTAATAGAAAGTGGCGTGTGAAGAAGCCGTTTTGTTTCCAATACGATTAAAATGTAGGAATCACCTTTTGGCTGTTGAAGTCATGGAGGTATCCGTCTGACCAGAATGCCATCAGCTTCATCTCTCTCCACACGTTGGAGAAGATGAAACCCGCCGAAGCGTCAGCTTTTGTAAATTAAGTGTATGGTTACAACATCACATGCGCTCATCAAGAAAAGGAATTGGTGCCAGACTTGCTTGGGAAAAGCTCACTCCCTGCGATGCAGGCGACAACACTCTACTCCGGCTATCTCAGATCACCAGAAAAATCGACTCGACCAGAATTCAACGACATTCATGGCGAAAGGAAAATCCTCAAGTATCAGTACAACCGATACACGACAGGTTCGAAGAACTTCGCGGATGATGGACGCTAGCAAACAAATCGAATACAAGAACTGATAGGATCCGCAAAGTAGTTGCAAAAAGGGTGCTTGTAGCGCAGTGTTTAGAGACATTCCGCAGTTTAAGCGTGGTCTCTGCTTGATCCTGTTCGTTGGGCTCATTAAGCCCTCTGTCCTTCCGGAGTCGGTATAGAATTCCTCTATTAGATAGAGAATTCTCTATCTAACTAACAAATACATTCTATGAGTCGATAGAAACAGCACTGTCACAACGCCACTAGATATGGCATCTTGTAGCCATCGGTTACAACATCAGACACGCTATTGGGTACGTCCCATTGCTTGGCGACTAGACCCCACGAACCAAGCCGTGACCCTACGACCAACGTCACTCGCTTGGACGCAGCCACGCCCACAAGCACCGTCATTTGGCTTCTGATGACGCCTTGGAGATCGCCGTTGCTAATCCATCATAATTTCTCTCTTGCTTAATCTCTTTTAGGAATTCATTTGCTTAGTTTTATCGTTGATTCTCGTGTAATCAGGTTGTGTTGTTAACATAAGTTAAATACTTTCATTGCTCACATGTATTTTACAAGCAATTCCTCAGGCTTACTCAATCCCACGAACGCTCTTCGTACTCTTACGCTATAAACCGTTACACTGGTGCATACTACTGTTAATGCATTTTATTAGGTAAAAAATTCATTAAACTAGTTCGCATTTAATTTATTCTACATAGATTACAAATCTCACTGCATCGTTGGGTAACAGAGAGTATATATACATACAAAGGTTTAATTACCCAGGTTTGAGGCACTTTACAAGCGACTCTTCATTCCTACTCGATCTCACGAACGCACTTCTTACTCTTGCACTGTGAGCCATTACAGTTGGCCAATTGCTACTATTTTGTCTGGAAAGACAGCAACACACATCGTCAGGCCACCGCAAGTCCATCTATAGGTCAGAAATGCATTCAATCACCTCTACCGATGTTCGATGCCTCTAACAAAGTCGAAATTACGGCACTTCTCTCGGGGATTGGTTAACGCGCAGAGCTTTACCCTTTATCCTTTGCTATATGTGAGCGATAGGTCATGTGAAATAAATTAGAAAAATCAGACAATGGGTTTACCCTGTCGTAAGACAGACTAGGGCGACGGTAATCCTTCTTAGTACAAGAGGAACAGCGGGCTCGAACTCCCAGGAGTTTATCGCCTCAACGTGGTTATGAGGTCTTCTTGGGTGTCGGACTGCGATGTTATGTTCCACTAGCATCGCCTCCCATTCTGAGCGAGGCTAAGTTTTCATGCGGAAGCCCAACTAAAAATAAACTCCAAGATAATGTTGCGAACCTAAGTAATATCCCTTTAAAGCTACCTTTGATATTAAGCGAAAAAAGTTACGCCATTACGAGGTGCTTAAGAAAAAGTGGTCTTGAGAATTATGTGGCGATTACTTACCTCTCACTCAATATCCTACGCCGTCAGTTAGTCGGCAACGCTCTCTGTGGTTGTTTGTGCAGTTCAGAAAATTGTGTAATGAGTCTTAACGGTAGAAACGGGGATTGCATGAGTTCAGGTAGAATGTACTATGTCTCATGCAAAACATGTGGTGAGGAATACATTCGGGAACCGTGTAGATCGCATTGTTTCCGCATAAAAGAACGTACAGACGAAAAGGTTAAAGTTCGTCAAAGCACTCCTCTAGGTACACATCGGACACAAAAGGACAACAGCGATGATCTTGGAGTGACTATCCAGATCTTGGAGCCGGAATCAAAATGATCAACACGTAAGACACTTGAGGCGTTTTTGATAAATTTCACAAATCCAAATATGACTCAGAAAGGCGAGTGCCTCACTGTGATACGTTATCTGGCCCCTTATTTCTAAATGATTTTTTGACCTGGGCCGGTCTCGCTCGTTGCTGTGGTTTTTCAATCGAGTTATTAAGCCATTTGAACTTATTATTTACTGCCTACTCTTTTTAATGCCAGGGTATATTGCGAAATATGACTTCAATGATGCTGAGAGACAGGCGAAACGAAGAACCCGCATGGTGTGGTTGCGAACGTGTAACTCCCCGAAAAGGGTAGTGGCGCGTTCATTTCCCACCGCAGACACCTACTTTCCGGAGTTTTGCAAATATCTCAGCATCAGAAAATTCTGGGCTTTCAATTCAGATCCAACCATCTTCTCTAGATGCTGTCCACCTTGTGGAGTCTAGACCTTGTAAATTATGCCATTTTCGAGATCCAGAAGAGTACGCTTCGAAAGCAAAACAGAATTGGTCTGGAAATGTAATGCGAACATTCGCTGCCAGAAAAACTGTAAAAACAAAAGACTCCAAAAAGATGTGTTCTTTAAAACGGCTATCCACAAAATATGCGAATTCGTTTGCAGCTCTTGCAGCTCCGAGTATCTAAGAACGTAATAGGAACTCGTGTAACTCGTAAAGAACGTAATAGGAACTCGTGTAACTCGTAAAGAACGTATAAAAAGATAAAAGGATAAAGCTCTCGGCGTTGATCAATCCCTGAGGGTGTGCTATGCATTCGACTTCATTTAGTATCGTTGGAGTTGACTGAATGCATATCTGGCCTTTACAATGACTCGCGGTGGTCTGCCGATGTATCGAGCCAATGCCGCTATCCTCCCAGACAAGTCTGGTACCAATTTGCCGACCCCGGAGCTCGGACGATTTCCCAAAGATGTTGTGATAAGGTGGGAAAGCTACTCGTAAAATGAGTCTAGGAACCTGATTGGCTTCAAAGAAAGCACGGCCGCGATCAGACACAGGCCGCGGTCTCCAATCCCAGCTGCGTAAAATACGCGATGGTATCACCACCTCACCACCAGCATTCATACAATCGGAGCAATAGTATAATCCATCTATTCCGCAAATTCTGGAAAAAAATGTAGTACGAGATAAAAAAAAAGAATCGAAAGGTCGTCCTAATATGCAAACCCGTAGTTGGAGAATTCTGCGCCGATCAACTTCCGGCACATTGGGCAGTGGAAATTCTGTGCGTCGAGACCGATTTCACGTGGAATAGTAGTCATAATTGATATCACCCGATCTGCATCAACTATGGACGATTTTTTCCACCATAGCTTCTATTAAAATGAGATTTATTTTGTTAGAATAGCAACGAGGATCTACAAAAGTTATTAAACGACTTTAGCAGGAATATTTTGAGTTATATATGGTTGGTGCACACAAACCTCATCAATGTCACTTTCCATATCTGATCCAATCGCATTTCCCTCTGAATCACCGAAATTTACTTTCATCTAAACAAATAAAGCACTGAGAGTTGGATAAAAATAGTAACAAAAATAACTTTCGATGATAGCGCCATGGAAAACTAGTACAATGTCAAACGAATACCTTCTTAGAAGATTCTCCCCCCTCCATTGTTGAGCACAATGCTTGATCAAAGCTAATAACACCGACCTCAACATCAGTACCTGACGATGTTGAAAGTTGAGCACTGTTACTTCTTTCCGGGTTAGACTGAATTTCCAGCGTTTTCGTTCATATGAAATAGACATTTCGAAATGGAACAGTAGGAATGTTAACGTTATTCCAGACATTTTGATCTCTCAGAGGAAAAATTAGCGTTATTTGGCACATTCTAACTGTCCACGTTTCAACAAATGTTTTTAAAGATAGCAAAGCTTTGAAGGAAAGATTGATTGAAAGATCTTATATCACCTCACCATAGATCTTCGTGGTTTACTCCAAGTCGTACTCAATAAACTATTACTACTCGGAGGTACTTCTGACAGAGACATTACATCAAAAGGCGAGGTTCCAAGCACAGAATTTTCCTAGACAGAGTTGTAAACTGTAGTGTTACATAAGTCCGAGAAGCTTGAGAGATATGACGCACTTGGTCATGACGCTTTGAAGTCTGGTTCGTTGCATTATTATTAGAATGTTCAATTTTACCATCGAAAGAGACATCTGGCAACTGATCGAATACTTCTCCATGTACTTCCTCAGATCCACCAGCTATGTCATCATGTTCAGCAAGTGGACTGGACTCGTATTTCTTATCAGCATGAACAACAGATAGTGAAGTGGCGAGGCAAACTGGGTTTTCCGAATTGCTAGTATTCGTTACACTTCCTGTAAGTCATACGAGAGATTCCAACAAAAGGAAAAAACTCTACACCACAAAAATAAAATGCAAGATGAAAATACTGTGATAACTGAAGATATACCTCCACAGTTAGGTGAAGAATTTTCTGATATTTGAATGGTGGTTTCATCGACTACATGTAACCCGACGCCTTCAACATTAAAATCCGAGCTAATGATTTCAGGGTTTTTGCGTCTAGCGTATTCATTTCTATTTGTGAGCATATAGAATCTCAAACAATTGTTGAATAGAATGCGTATATTACATGGAATAAAATGGCGTAACTATCACATATAATCAGAATATGGGCCAATCTATTTTGAGATGCGACGCAACAATGCAATGATTCTGACGTACCTATGGGTGGATAGCCCTTTGAAATTGTTGAAGTGTCCAACGCATCAATTAGAGTATTCTCCTAAAATTCAACCAGGGCAATAGGTAAACAGGTGCTAATACAAACTATTCCAGTAATCTCAACCTGTTTGTGGACTATGAGAGAACTAGCACAGCAAAGAATCATGCTGCATCATGACTATCTTGGAACACTTTCCACTGTGTTAACCTTTTATTTGCTGCCTACTACAATTTTTCAAGGCAGGGTATGATGCGAAATACAACCACAACGATGCTGAGATGTTCTCAGGATTTGGACCATTGCTAAGATCGAACTTCGATTACCCTTTCTGGAGGATCGCGTATTACACACTGCACCACTGAAGTCCTTGCCTTGTGTTTCTCTCAGCTAGTTTTCCGTCTTTTGCTGCCATAAGCAGTCACCCGTCAGCGGGATTGATCTGGTGAGTACAAATTTTTGAATATCTTAGCATATTTATGGTTGTGCTTCCCACTGTTTTTAATACAGTGAATTAATGCCTTAAAACAACCAACACAGGCACCTGTACATTGCTCTTGCCATTTTTCTAGAATCCAAATCAACACATTCCTTAATAAAACCCTGGTGATTCATCTCTTTGCCTCTTCATTGATCAACCTGTCCAATGATCCTAAGAATCACTACCACCCCTAAAGAATCTTAATCACAAGGTTGCAACCTTTCTCTCGATCTATAAGGAACTGCATGTGGTGAAGACCTAGGAATGCATTAACATCGATATTGAGAGATTTTAGAAGAAACTATGCTTAACCATAAACAACATTTCATTAAAGAGAGGACGACAGATCCTCAAATGCCAAAACCCAAGCATAAGCCCGACAATTTCAAGATATGACGGCTACAAAACAATGAAATGAACTAAGGAAGTGCTATGGCCTCTACATGTAACTGAATGGGATAGCAAAGCTTTCCGTTTCAAAACATCTTGGTTGTTACTAAACCACTTTTTTATTCGTCAATTAGGACCTCACAATTATAAACGCTGAAAAACCTGTGAGACTTGTGAACAAAACTTTGAACGCCCTTATTAAAGTTAGTTAAACAAATATGAGGCCAGAAGAAGTAGAACAAACAAAACCACTCACATATTCGCTTTCAGAATGGGTTTTCTCTGAATTGTTCTCGCTCCCACTTCGAGAACGACGTGGTCGTTTAGTGCGCCGTGAAACAATGAGGGGCTGAAACACTAAAGTATTTGAAGAAAACTACAATTTCTGAGACGCAAATATTTCCGGATAAAATTTGAAAGTCAACAGCAGTCACTGAACTGAAGCCAGACTACTTTTTAATTAACTGTTCAATCTTTGCTACATTTGCCCTATAAGACTGCTACATGAAAAACGTGAAAAAACAGAAACCTAATTCTCAACAGGATGAACAAAGAACGAAACAGCTTCATAGGCAAAAAGAAAGAAATTTTCCCCTTACCGCAACATTCTGTGGAGGAAGTGTTGCAACAATGTCCTGCAGAGGAGACGATGACAAAATAACTTGCTCGGGAATTTCGTCCGTTGATCCAAGCAATGAAGGATGAGAATACACAGACGAGCTACTATCATCGCTGTGGACAACATCTGAAAAATTACGGCGCAACATCATGTCAACCAACATTACCAAGCAATATGTCACTAGATAAACCACTTTTACTAGACATTCCCTTTCCATGAATTGACACTATAGTGTTTGGTGTATGTTCGCTGAGCAGAAGATCAACAGCCGGTCTTCCAATTTTTTCCATATCATCTTGAAGTGACAGCGCACGACGGCGTGGTGTTAAATCCCCCACTACAAATCACTGGTAAAAAGAAGGACATGATAAAAACATACTTAATTTAAACTGTCAACAAAAGCTTACCTTTAAGTGGTTTACCAGACACAAGACCAGCCAGTATTAGTGGTGAAGGTGTCCATGTATTTAACATGGAACTATTGACCGCTGCACAGATTGGTAGTTCATCCAGACCTTTTAGAAAACTGTCGATCTTTTCCACTTGTTCAACGTCGCGAAGAAATGCGTGCTGGTCGTAAAACTGGCTAGACATAAGAAAACCAATGGTGATTACCAAATTGAATATAATATTATCTATGCACAACACATGTATGCATGCATGTATACATGTAAACGCATACTACGCATATAGATGTATACGAATATATGTGTGCATCCGAATACAAAATATATAATATAATATATATAC
>MQTX01000132.1:794468-849798 GCA_009735665.1 Angiostrongylus cantonensis
TTATAGCCTTAGTTTCGCGAATAAGTAAGTGCAGATGATGTTCCAAATTACTTTGGTTAATGACAATTCGAATCCATGCCTAAAAAATAAAAATTAACCTTTATTGCACAGGTTAACTAAAAACTTTATATGCGACAAGTAGTTTTAATCACTCACCCTAAGCTTTTGACAGATTACTATTCCCAACGTGGGGTGGATAGCACAGTGGCAGTGGTGTCGGTCATCATGAGCACGGTGCTAGTTTGATTTTGCTCCCAGTTCACGAAGCCTCTAGTCCCTCCGAGGTGAGGTCAGGAATTTGGTACCGGACTTGTCCGAAAAAAAACACTCTACAATCCAGTTGGGAACGTTCCAGCCCCATTATCTCAGGTTTCCAGAATGTGTCGACTCGATCAGCATTTCACGACATTCAAGATAAAACGAAAATCTTCAAGCAGCAGCCGCAGTCACACGTAAATCGGAAGATGTTCGTGGATAATGGATGCGAGGAAAGGAATCGAATGTGGGCAGGAGGCCGCAGAGTAGACGTGAAGACGAGTCATAAGATAGTGAAAAAAAATTTCCAACAAGTAACTTATCTTAAATAGACTACGATGAAGCGGTGCATTGTGAATTGCTATTCACAGGCAAACATCGATCTTATGTCTTTCACCTCTCCAGTATGCAGACCTACCTAAGTCATGAGTCAGCCCATACATACTTTCTTTTCCAAATTATAAATATAATAACTAACTTGACGAAAGCTTGAAACAGATCAATAGTCACTGTGAAATTTATACCTAGTTCAGTATATTAATTGGCATCAAAGCATATATTAGCAGAGTCAAACCCACGTCACGATTTCAATGCATTTTCTTTCCGGCTACTTATTTTTTCTCACAGAAGTTTTACGCCATACTTTCTGGATTCACCCGTTGCTTATCGATCACAGATGTGCCGTGCGTGGCTCCTTAGAAAGGTAATCTCTGTGCTTCACAAAAAATGTTTTCTCTACGAGCTTTTTCTTCTGGCGCAGAAACTTTCCAGTTAGGAATGTATTAAGACACCTCGACTGTGGATGGATGGCTATGATGGCACTAAGGTATTCTGACACATATACACAGAATGAGCACTTATCAATGTGCTTAAACGCAGTATTGCTGGGAACGTTAGCAGTTCTCGAGGACTATTCAACATCTGCTGCGAAACCGACAACCAAGGGCTGACAACATGATTGTTAGACAGTAATGTGTCTTTAGGGGAGTTAGAAATGTTCCAGGAACATGGGAAGACAAAGAGGTATGTAAAGAAAGCGTATAAAAACTAAATTTTGAGCTTTGCCGTTATGCTTGAGGAAATACATGGCTCTCTACACTATGTGTCAATATGATCCTTTCATGCACCAAGGAACGCGAAACCCACCAAGACACTGTAGAAATAACTGTTATATTAACAAGAAGCTTGCAGACCGATTTTTTACACGACCCGTCTTCACATCTACTGTGCGGATCCCAGCACATCTTGCGTTCGTTTCGTTTCTTCGCTTCCAACATCCATGAAGGTTTTCGAAGTCTTCAAACATGAGGTTAGCTGCTGCTTGGATATTCTCGTACTCCCCAATTTCGCCGAATACTGGTCGAATCGATTCTACGTGGAGATAGAGATGGCTTGGGCAGTGTTCTCACTTGGATTTTAAAGAATACATTGTCCTCAGATACGGCTGATATCAATCTTCCGACTTCAGGGATAACAGGTTTAATAAGCAAAGCGGGAATTCCAAACCGGCACTGTTTGTGATGATCGGCATCAATGCCACTGCGCCACCTGCTGAATTTCGTTATGTTTTGAAAGTGTGAGGCAGAATGAACGTACTGAGTTGAATGCGTGCCACCAGAGAAACAAAATAGGAGCGGTCCCGAACCCATAACACAGATTAGGCCTAGTCGCCTGTGTTAAGCTCAACCTGGTTTATGATCAACGTAAAAATTATAGGAACAGATTTTAGCTGTCGTATAGCAGTTTTACCATAAGAGATTCTATTGATGCATCCTATCGTAAGCAATGTTTCAAAAGGAAAGAAGGTAGAATTGGCGGTAAAACCTGAGCAAAACACCAACCCTTCCACGTCCTATCTCCGACCGTATTTGTTTCAAGGAATTAACCTCTTCAATTATTTTCTTCTCCGAGAATTTCGATACAAAAGGCCATATATTCTAAAACGATAGAGCTCTTATGAATGGTCCAATGGACAACCCACATTAAAAACCACTCACAGGTTCCGGGTATTTAGCGTATCTCGATCCTTTCACGAAAAAAGGATCTCTCAAGCCATGGATGAATATAGCTTCAATGACGTTGCAGATATTTTGGGTTATTTCACTAAAATGCTCCATAGTTTCTCAATAAGTCCAAATGCAGAGAAAGCACAGCTAACAAGGAAATTTACAACCACAAATAGCGCCAATCAAGCAAAAGGATCTGTTAATCGAAAAGTCATGTGATGAGGCAATTAGGAGAACGGCCCACCTTGGAACACCTTGCTTCTCAGTATGCTGTGAAGACTGAGCAGCGTTCAGAACAGTTTCCAGTTCTTCACAAATGGAACTCTTGGACTTGTCGTGATTCGAATGTGTTGACATGGTGAAATCTGAAACATACCAAAATCTCAGTAGTAGGTCCGGGAAAATATCCGAATAAACCTACACTAAAAGGTGTCAAGACTCAACAAAGGCCTGAATTCATTAAATTAAAGTGCAAAAAACGAGTAAATATGCGGATGAAAAGAAAAGCAAGCCAATCAAAGCGCAGCAAAGACAGAAATTTATATTGATCCATACTGAAACTAGACACGTGTGGTGCAGCTGTCGGAGGCGCACTGCAACACACACGTGGATCGATCCACACGCTCATGGCCCACCAAGCTTTACATCCCTCCGGGGTCGGCGAATTGGTACCAGATCTGTCTGGGAGGATAGCAGCACTGGCTCGATATATTGGTAGCCACCGCCTGCCCTTGTAAAGGCCAAAATGTGAATTCAATCACCTTCAACTATATTTAGTGAAGTCGAATGCGTGGCGCATCCCTCAAGGATTGATCAATGCCGAGAGCTTTATTTTTACCGACTAAACGACCTGCCAAATTCAGGTAAATAACTGTGTACGAAACGACCTTAATTGATTGGCTCGTACAGAATGACCATAGGAAAAGAAGCTTGTGGAACTTCACAACCACAATCATGAGATATTTGCAAGACTCCGTATTACAATACTAAAAAAAATAGAAGAAACTCGCCGCAAGATCATCGGATAACGGATATTTCGTTTTCGATTATGAAGAATGCAATGAGTATGCTCATGATCTAAGCAAAGTAACATGGCATATGAACCACAATTCAGTAACTCAATGAACAAATTCGATGTTTTATTTCAAATTGAGATGCGATCTACTAGACAGTAGATCGCATATCAATTTGACTTTTCCAGGCTCTGAAGAAGGCGAAACCGTCGAAACGTCAGCGATTGTACTCCAATAAATTCTATAATAACAACCTCGTGTCTGCTTATTGAAATAAAACATCGAATTATCAATCAATGCCGATGTTAACAGAAAGTCGGTCGCAGGAACAAGTTAGAGTTCCTAGCTCAAAGCGAGAAGGCGCAGCACAAATCCTCGGCGACGAACCGACGAGCTCGTGATACGAGCACACGATGCAGACAGAGCGCTGCATTTTGCGCCAGGCAAAAGACCACAACCGTCATCCAGCTTCTGCCTTATATTGGTCGTTTTATAGACTGAGCAGCAGAAAACAGTTGGTCGAGATTTTCAATGTGTAAAATCCTCTCTCGAATGGTATGTCGAGTGGGACTTTCTTCAGAAAAGTTTGCCGACGAGTGACACTGTTTCAGATGACGTAGACTGCAAAACACTTCGTGTGTAAGAAGGATGAAAACATAAAGCTCTTGCTGTTGATCCTGAGGGATGGGTCATGCATTCAACTTCATCCTTCACTAAACATCATTGGAGGTATGGAGGTAACTGAATACATATTTGGCCTGTACAATGACTCGCGGTGACCTACCGGTGCATCGAGTCTGTGCTGGTATCCTCCCAGACAAGGTTAGTACATATTCACCTACTCTGAAGGGATAGAAGGCTTGATGAGCCTGTGGCGCAGGGATCGATCCCATGTGTGCTGTAGGACGCCTCTGACCACTGCGCCACACGCCCCACTTCGGGTGTACTTCTCAAAATAACACGCAAGCATATTTTATTTGTTAACCATATGGCCATACATGACATGTATTACATTTCGCAGATCGCAGCACTTCCTATATTCGATTCATTTCCTCGCATCCACATTCCATGGAGATTCTCAAGATATTTTGTTCGTGGCGTCGGCTGCTGCTTGAAACTTTCCTCTTCCCCCTTTGGGGCTGGTAGAATCGATTCACTGTTGAACCCCGGAATAGCCGTGTTGAACCGCTTCTACGTGGATGGGAGTGAATGAGCTTGCCTCATATAAGTCTGGCATCAATTTCCCAACACTGAAACGTTGAGAGGTTGAGAGGGCCTGGTGCAGGATCGAACAAGGACTTGAGTAGGTGAAACTGTCGGCGTAATGAGCAGGATCACTACCATGGCGCTACGCGCTTCCTTAGATGTATGTACAATATTAGTTTTTGAAAAAGGCCAAGAAAGTCATGAAGGGAATTGTGGTCGTCGTAAAAATGTAATTCTAACGTACTAGGTGTACACGTGCATCATTTCATAGTATGCTGCTGAAAAAGCAACTAACAATTGTTATATATATATATATATGCGCCCATGGCCCACCAAGCCTTCCATCCCTCCGGGGTCGGCAAGAACCCAACACTAATAGCGCATTACAAGTGCTCTTAACTGCTTTGTATCGCATCGGAATGCATGCCTCCGAACGAGGACTTCTAGCACACAAGTATTGCTATTAACAATGTAAAATTTGCAACAATGACAATTCTCGCAAAGGGTCATGAGATGGACGTGGTATTTCTGCGTGGATGAAACTTAGGTTGCACCCAATAGTCAAAGGGCTACTAGTTTTCTGAACAGTACTTTTTTTTAAATGCGTTTTTCTTCTAATCCTTTGTTAAGTATAAACAATAAAACATTTACCGTTAACCGACTCTTCACGGAAGTACCACACATACGACTCGATTAGGAATTGTAGAGACGGTTGAGTTCATGTTTGGCCCAAAAGTATCAATAGAGTATTTTTACCTTTCATCCGATTCATCTGTCAAATCACCAAACCACCTATCCCGAAGGAACCGGAACTTAGCTATCCCAGGAAGCCAGGTTGAATCAATGACCATGTGTGTACTCCAGAACCCCTCTGAGCACCGCGTTACATGCGTCCTCCAATTTTTTGTATTAATATCGAAATAGATCTTAAGAAATTCTAGAAATTTATGAACATGTCCTCAACAAAGATTTATACGGTATGTAAAAAGGTATAACTGTGCAATGAGTAAAGTGAAAGCATATAAATACCAAAAAACACTAACAAAGCGTCCTACCTCTGAAATTTATACATAACATATCACATCTTTACACTCGAGTAGATGGCTAGAGCTGTACTCCGCTGCTCGGGTAAGGAAATGATTCATTACAAAAATAAATGTATCACATCCAGACAAAACGTAAAAATACTCGTTTATGCATTGATGTCGAAAAAGCGTAGACCATCCAAATTGCTTCAATTCTAATATCGCGACCGCTTGTCGGAAAAAAACGACCGTAGTAAAATGACCTAAATGCAAAATTGGTCATAAACCTAGTACAAGTCTGTTTCCGGCTACCACATCACGGAATGTTGTTAACCGTAACAACAATAAGAAGCTTCACCACTGTAAGTATGTTCTAGTACGTCTACTCGCTGTTTCCAATCCAAAGCAATAAATTTTATTCTACTAATTTTTATAGTCACAGTCCACACACTGCGTTTCCTTCTATCGATCTCTTGCCTTGCATCTATTATCCACGAAAGTACCCGTATCTTACTGATGAGAATGTGATCGATTGCCTGCCGAAAGATTCTCCTTGGAATACCGTAACAGCCCTCTCGTTTTTAGGACATCACCACAGGCAACTTCACGGCCCTCGTGAATCAAGGGTCGCTTTTCCCAGATATGTTTGGGAGAGATTTTTCGACTCTGCAGGAATGATTTACTCTGGGAGAGAATGGCAAACTACCCATGAGTAAATCTAGCCCATAAGTTCAGAACTCAGCAAGCTATATGTGGGTATCAATTGTTAAGCACGGTAAAATAAGTAGGCCCCATCACTCCAACCCGTTGTGCCGCGACACGACAGCACTCAGTAATAAGAGTACGGAGATGCCGCTAAAATCTTAGGGCCATTCTAAACTACAAACCGCAAAGGAATAAAGCAGCGATGTGCGCCTACAACACACGCATACTCGCATCTGAGTCCTCGATAGAGGACTTGATCATGAACGCAAGAAGTATAAGGAACGATGTCATCGGACTGGCTGAGACGACAAGACACCACCCGACGTCTATGGCACCGGAGAAGAACTGTTTCTCGAATCATGCGACAACAGAGGAGTCCGTAATAGCGCCATTCTCGTCGACACGACTTTGGCCATGAACATCGATTCATTCGAACTAAAAATCCCAAATGGGCGCTTATGATTGAAGAGAATGGATTATAGAAGTCGAAATCGAAGCGTTCCATACGAACTTAGGGAATTTCTAAACGGAAGACAATAATGACCGTAAAAAACGGGCCACATTCCCCTGACCTCGAAAGAGCCCCAATTTCGCAGCGTTGGGTAGGACGAGTACGGAGAGGCTGCTAAAATCTCAGGGCCAATGGAAGTGCCTGGATCACGAACAACTATGGTGACGATCTGTGTCTACAATGCACGCACACCTGCATCAGAGTCCTCGATAGAAGACTTGCTCATGTAAGCAAGAAGTTTAAGGTACGACTTCATCGCTCTGGTCGAGGCGACACGACGCCGCCCATTCAACCCTGTCTATGACACTGGAGAAGAACTGTTCCTCGGAACATTCGACAGTAGAGGAGTTGGTGGAGTCGGCGTTCTCGTCAGCACGTGTTTGTCCATGAACATCGATCCACTCAAACAGCTTACAACCCGAATCGGACGTTTACGATTAGAAAGATGTGGATCAATACCGGCTTTGACAATCTTCATCGTTTACGCGCCAACATCAAACTATGACGAAGAAGTCGAACATGGACTTGAAGAAGTTCTACAGAGAAGACCATACATTCTTCAAGGTCACCATTGGAGATTTCAATGTCAAGAATGGACCAAGAAGAAGGTTTGAAGAACGTCACATTGGGACCCATGGATTAGAATGGAATGAACAGGGTGAGCGGCTATCTGTGTTTAATATGGCGACCAAGACCATCCATGATAACTCGCAATTCCATTGGACGTTGGAGTTTCTCAATGGAGAGTACCATAACGAAATTGACCACATCATAGTTAACAGAGGGTTTTGCCTAACCGATGTCGCTGTTGTCCCAAAATTCTACACGGGATCAGACCAACGACTTAGCTCCAGAGCTGAGCAGAAGGAAACGAGCGGCTTGGGGATCTTTCGAGAGCATCGAGCATGTAGTGAAAAGGACAAAGAACACCCGACTCCGTGCCCACCTTTTCGACTCAACGGTTCCTCCTGCCTTAACGTATGTGTGGAAAGCTGGATCGCTAAGTAAGCACGATGAATGATCATCCTGCGTTATAGAGTGTGCACAATCGAAAGGACGATGCCAGGCGTATTCTATTTCACATAAGTAAAGGAAAGGGTCCGAAGCTCCGACCTGCGTCAACGATCAAAAATCAAAGATGCCGTTCTGTACGCCACACAGATGAAGATAAGGTGGGCCGGACACGTAGTGCGTATGAATGATAACCGATGGACAAGAGCCGTTAGTAACTGGATTCTTCGGGATGTCAAACGTACTGCAGGAGGACCACCGGCCCGATGGTAAGAGTTCTTCACGAAGAGCCTAGAAGAAAAATATGACTTCCTCGGACTATCAAAACAAAAAAAGAGAAATTACTGCGCAATCTAAGAGAAGGCGAATCCGCATTATCTACTGAAATTTCGCTTGCACTATACTAATGCGATATTTTACTGATGTGCCAAAAGAACAGTCGCTTCAACTAAAAGTAAGACAGAGATTAGCCACAAATTCTGCTTCGACAACATCGATCGCTATATTGAATATAGTGCATTTCCACTGGAGATAATGATTACATCGGGCTATCAGCTGCTTTTTTACATAAGTCCGAGACGTCTGGTCGGTAAACAAAATAAACCTTCCCTTGCCGACAAGAAACAAGAAAAGATTTGAACGCTTGGACACTTTCCTTCAGTATTTCCCTATATGCTTGTTTCGCTAATCAAACATTGCGTGCAAAGAGCTACTTGCCAAGTTGCAAGGTATGTAGATGACGGATAACCAGTAAATATAAAATGGGGCTAAAAGTGCTAAAGAACTTAAAAATGTAGGAACAGCATAAAATCAAATAATGCTCGACCTTCCCCGACTTAATAGATTAGTATTCTTTCTTTGATGAGCTTACACGAGGTTGATAACTGTATTTATTTTCGGCTAACGTTTCGACGATCATAGACGTGGACCATCGACTCGGATCATCGGCTCTTATGAAGACGAAGACGTGGAAACGTTAGCCGAAAATATATATAGTTATCAACTTCGTGTAAGCTCATCAAAGAAAAAATACGTATTGATTAGGCACACCGAGGTTCAAGGAAACTCGGTTTCGAAGTATTAATAGATTAGTGATCATGAGGGTCTTTTATTAATAACCATCACTAACTTTTCGATAAATCGGGCACATGAGTACTTAATAGACTCAAAAAGGAGACTTTTCTTCAACTAGTTTCAACAAGAACGCAGTGGCCGGTAACATTAACGAACCATTAGGGAAAGCATCGCATCCCGTTGAATAATATCTCACTCATTCAACTGCCTGGTTGAGACGCAAGTCTTGACGAAAAAACCAATGAGAAATCTTGGGAAAAAGAAGACCAGGATTTCATTGCAATGCAGTAGGAAAACTCCTAATTTTCTTAAGCAATGATGCGTTCAAGATGTTCTCATTTCTATAGTTCATAATAAGATAAAGTGTACATCTAATGAATGTATTGTACAATCCAAAACCACAACAACGGCTGAACCAACGAATGTGAAAGGCCAATATGGTCTCTACCGTTATCGTCATCAGCGAGGTTGACAGGATGGGACAGCTTTCAGAGTAAGTAGGATTTCGAAAGAGTTTATGTATGATGGACCATGTCCACAAAATCACACCTCACGTGCTTTCCGTCAACTTTAAAAAGTCCAACGATGATATTGAGATAGATGCGGCTACTGAAGCTTTAGGCAACCTAAGCGTGCTTAGTATACAAAGATTCTTGATGAGATCCACAGCAAAGCTACTAAAAGCGTTTCATCATTCCAATAAAGACATTCAACATTATCAAAATAATAAGGTCTCACACACACTGGAAGATATGAAGAAACTGGAATGAGTTAAAATGAAAGAAAGTCGGATTACTTGCAGCTAAACCGCTTCGTTCAGTTTCTGTCATAGCTTTTGAAAACACAATTATTCCTTATACGAAATAAATGCTAAGAGGTGAATTTTGAAAAACATTCCGATGAAACTAAAGAAGACAGAACCGATGAACAAAGGATTTCCTTTTAACAGTGAATTCACATTAAACAGAACGCGTTTGTTTACACAAATATGTATTAAAAAAATAAAGCCCTTGGCGTTGATCAATCCCTGAGGGATACGTCATGCATTCGACGTCAATAAGCACCATATGGAGGTGGTAAATGAATGAATATCTGGCCTTTACAATAACTCGCAATGCCTACCAATGTATCGAATCCCGTGCTGCTATTCTCCCATACAAGTCTGTCACCAATTTGCCGAACCAGGAGGGATGGAAAGCTTGGTGGGCCACCTCCCATCGTGGCTGGGAGGGGTTCCTGGGTGTCGAACTGCGATGTACAGCGGGGATTCGTCATTCCGGCATGGTCTACCAAGCTGAGGAGTTCGACGTTTCTATAAGGAAACCTAGTTAAGAGTAAACCAATACTAGGATCCACCACCGTCCTGGTATCAAAGTCGCACGGTGGCAAATCTCCCTCGGCGCGGTGGTCAGAGGTGCCCTGTAATACACGCGGGATCGATCCCCACGCCCTTATCCCACCAAGTCTTCCATCCCTCTGGCGTGGGCAAATTGGTACCAGACTTGTCTGGGAGGATAGCAGCACTTGCGACTGCCTGTCATCGTGACGACCTGGGCAGACTTTGGCAAGGCTGACCTCGGGATTCCAGGGAACCACAATGCTTAGCCACTAAATGGTGAATATGCTGGCGCCCACACAACCAATGAGGAGGAAACGCTCAAGTATCAAGTATCACGTATATATACATACATACGCATGTATGTATACATATGTATATATGTACGTATATATACAGATATATATTCAATCGACATTAGCGACGCCTAGTGAAGTCGAATGCACGGTAAATACCTCAAGGATTGATCAACGCCAAGAACTTTATCATTTATCCTTTAATAAGAGTGAAGTACGGTGCGAAGACAAAATCATGAACAGATTTCCGTAAGATAAAGTAGGAATTCAGTGGTTATTATGTTCCACTCCAGTATTTATTGTGCTCTAACCAACACCTCTGAAAGCTGGTCGATGCACCGGAAACTAGATTGTAGAAGGCAAGTTGGAGTGGAATCCCGAATTTCAAACTAAATATAGTATCTAACACGGCTGCCACGTGCGCAAAAACGTCGAAAACCAGGTGGGTGCGATATGCGATTGCCGTACCACCAAATGCACGAAAAAGACCATTAAATAATGGATTGAATGGGATGTCAAAAGCAAAATAGGAATAAAAGATTCTAGTGAAAGCCCTGGCTCACTACTAATATTATTAAGGACGTGCAATTGTTTTAATGACATAACAGAATTGCAAAAAAGAGCAGCACCGCTCAAGACCTCTCATTTTCAAAAGAAATAATGAACAGATGCAATACCTGAGCTATCCCGATGAGCACTATTAGCGCTGTTTGACCTAAACTCCACAGCAAAACACGTTCATTAAGTTGTTCCGCTCGTTTCCTTCCTGTTGCTTCCCGAAGGCGATGATGCGTCTGGTAATCGTCGACCTACAAACGAGAAATCCCAGTCAGTGGGTTTAACATTTATCTAAGATACAATCCTCAACTAAATGATCTTCATAGATATAAAAAACATACCACCCGAAGTTTATCTGCTATAGCAACAGCAGAATTTTCCAGCGCATTCATAGCATGAGTGCCCGGTGTTATAGCTTTATTGAGGTTGTTCTGATCACCGACCTATGATATATCATTAGACATAGATACCGACGAATAGAAAGGTCATCAACCAAAATTTGTAGTGTCACTCGGATTCCCTACCTGCCAGTCCATGTAAACAATTTTATGCGAAAATGTCGAAAACTCATTTGAGAAGCATGCTCTGTAGGTACCAGCCGTCTATAAGCAAACAACTGACTACGAGTAAAGGTAAGTGACTTACTGATTTACTACCTGTGTTTTCCAGTTGAAATTGTCATATTGTTTTTTGACGTCTTTATAAAGCACTTTCCCACTGGGATCTTCCAATGTCATGTCGACGTCGTACTGCCCACCGGCAACAACCTTAACGAACGATTACAGAAATTTTCTGAATACTGCTTCAATACACATATATATCATATAAACATATATACATACATACGTATATACACACATGTATAAACATGTATATATGCGTGTGTAAGTATATGAATACATGTAACATGTACACCCATACATATGGTACAACATATACATCCGAATTTGTATGTCTGCATGTATATACACGTACATATATGTAAACACAGATATGCACATATGAACACAAATACTATAGGTATATATGTATGGGAGTGAGTAGCGTAGTGGTTAGTGATATCGGCGATCAGCAAGCAAAGGGACTAGTTCGATCCCCGCCTCAGCGCTTTCTCCAATCCACGTGGGAACGCCATAGCCCAGCTATCCCCAAGACTGCAAGGAGAATCATGTGACTAGCCTTCAACCACATTCACAAAAAAGAAGAGAAAATCCTCAAGCAGCAGCCGAGACAGCACGTGAAATGTTCGAAAACCATTATGGACGATGAGAATGCAAAAGTGCTGAGCTCGCCACACGGGATGTGGTGGTAGGTCATCCAGTAAATAGGGTAGTTGTAGTAATCACATATAACACATGAGCACAAACGAACAGAACAGAAGGATTTAATATCAGCACTCACCTGGAATTCCAGAATGCAATTTATATCGGCTTCAATGTCCTCGAAGAAACACTGGTTAGCATTGTCGGGTAGCTCGAAGGTTAGCTCGATTCCAAAGGACACTTTTGAGAAGACCGTCAAACACACCGCCAGGAAAATATCTCTAAGCATTCTGGAAAGCTTCAGGAGTACACCAGATCTCTCAAGCCAGCGATGTAAACGACCAGTGTGAACACTGTTTAGCTCCGATATTCCGGAGATGACGTGTGATCTGAACGATTCCGTGCAGTCGCGCTCTACATTCGTCGCGTTTGTACGAAATACTACGGGCATTTCTATGTACCGTAAACAGCTGTGATCTTCATCACGTTTTCCTCGTAACACTACCACATCGCTGCGATGCTGGTAGGTCCTGCTAGAGGACCGCTGTTCATTGTAGTAATGCCCCATGTAAAAGTTCAGCCCATCTTTCGAGATGTTGTTGTGCGTAAAATTGGCCATTATAGTTATGATAGCACAACTTAGTGATATTGGCCATTATGACTTGGTAATTCTTGATTGTTAATTTCTTCAGTGCTCGTTGCAGGACTGCCTGACCGAGTTGATATGTCTGGAGAGTCTTCTGTGAGTTCAAAATTACGTCCTTAACTGACAGAACAAAATTTTTTCTGCGAAACTAAAACCACAAAATTCAAATTCGGCAATACTGCGAGACTTGGATAGTACTATTACGGATATATGGTTGTTTTCGAAACACTTCGCCACTTCTCCCACTTAATCGCCTAATTTCACATTTGCTAACAAGTAGTAGTAAGAGGCTTCCCAATGCTTTACTGCCTTATCGCGGCTGGGAGGTGTTCCTGGGCGTCACGCGGTGATGTACAGCGGGCGGATTTGTCGTCCCGGCAGGGCCTTCCGAGCTGGGAAGGAGTCCGGTGTTTCCATCGAGAAGCCCAGCTAAGAGTAAACCAACACCAGGATCCACCAGTGTCCTGGTATTAGGTTGACCTGGGGATTCTAGGGAAACACAATGGCTAAACCAGCAAAACTCCGAACAATGGAGAATATGTTGGGATCCGTACAACCAATGAGGACGGGCTGTCCAAGTATCCACGTAAGTTAGTGGCAAGAAGAGTTTGAGGTATATTCAATAATAACGTCTTCCTCCCTGATCTGGTTTTTAGCGCAGTCGTGATCAGGAAGGTGATTGCACTTCCATTCCAAATTTCGTTAAACATATCCAATTGTAAGGCTGAATTTGTTAGTTGGTATCGAAAGAGTGCCGGGATTGGCCGACTCTTCTACAAAGCTTCCTTGTTCTACGAAGACAACTTTTGGAGCCCACAATACTTTTCTTTATGTTTTTTTTTGTGGTCGAAGTTTCTCTTTCGAGTCCAGTAGTAGTTGAATTGGAGGGATCCTACCTAGCAGGACTCGATGGTGTTCGCCATCGGTCCGTTTAAGTTGACGTTTGCTGAATTTGTGTTGAGTGTTTTGCAAATCTAAGTTCCAATTCCGCTGAGTTGGAAATTCCAGTTGTAAACACATTTACTATCGGGATATCTAGAGAAAATTTGTGTACCGTAAAAGTGATGGGATAAATTTTGTGCTGTAGGGATCTCTTGTTATCAAGAGTTTATAAACAGTTGTTTCAATACCAGAACGATCGAAAATCAGAACACACACAGCCCTATTTCAGCGTTGTGTTCCTTTATCATTTCACCCTCTTAGTTTTGTTGGGTTTGTGTGTCATGTTATCATTCAGGATTCGGAATCAGATGCTGGCCCTAGTGGTAGGGATCAATCATTCTCTGTACTTGCCAGAGCGAAGCGAGAAGATTTGAAAGAGACATTTGAGGAAGAGTATGATCATTACAAGGTATGCCCACCACTGTTTTTGTTAACCTAGTTTGTTGGCGCTGAATCCACCACTAATTTGTCAAATGATGCACGTGACAGTGCAATGGAGAAAGAGCATTCAGATTTTTAAGCACAAAAGAAGATGGGCCAATGATTCAACCGATGGAGAGCTATCGAACTCGTCGACGGAATCTGAGCCCACGGTTGCAAAGATACCGGGTTATACGGATGATGTCTTGCCTTTGAAGCCAATGTCTGCTGCAGAGAGAATGATGGCAAAAATGGGTTATAAAGAAGGAAGTGGTCTTGGAAAACTTAAGCAAGGTAGTTATCAACTTAATTATTTGCATTGTTCAGTGCGAAACATAATTTGATAGGGTCTATGCTGGGCTCGTACGCAGTTTGATAACTGAGGTGAACGTGAGCGTATTCATTGTGAGCCATGTGGTCAATTTTTCAACTTCTATTACTATGATGTTATGCTCTGTTGATCTAGAATTAAGATTTTTCCAATGCGTAATGATAAAAAGTGCAAGTAAACAGCTAGCAAGGAGGTTCATCGTTTAACGAAATGCTAAGGGGTCGTCATCCTACACTGATGTTGCTTCTAACAACAAAGACAATTTCTTGGATATGAAAGCTCACTTATCCACTTATCTAGCTGACTCTTTGATTCTAACCTTCTCTGACTTGCTGATTGGATTATAGGGTCGATTGAACCAGTTCCACTATCCACTCAACGTGGTCGCGTTGGTCTTGGACATGAAATCAATAAGGTAACTTGTTCTCAATTTGCTGAAATTTTTACGAATGTATTTCTTAAAACGTTCTTTCACTTTATGTTTCGCTAAGTTAACCTAAACGTTTAGTCTGTTGGTCGTGATCTGACAGAAATATGGGATGAGTCTAGTGAAGAAAAGACTATTGAAGAAGAGGTATATTGGCTGCCCAAATGTCAAGAAGGCACTCGTGAGTGGGTTGTAGATAATCTCGAAGGATCTGAGTGGATTCATATAGGAAAGGTAGTGCATACTAACTTGATCCGTATGCTTTTTACTTTATCCTGCGCATTTTAATATGGCGAAATTCGCCGGCTTCCCCATAATTTTTACGAAAGGACATTCCATACAATAGTTCCAAGATCAATTTTCTGTTAACCTCGGCATTGGGATATAAATGCGTCGTTTTCTTTTTCAGCAATCACGGTTGTTATACAGCACACGTTTGTTTCCGTTCAAAAAGAATACACAACACAACGCTAGATGACGTTTCGGTAGTACCGCCTTCGTAAGAGCCTGCAAGGGTACACTGATACGTAATTTGCTGGGACTAACGCTTTAGCAGCGCAACAAAAAGATGAAAATCTGAACGGTAATTGCACGATCTACAGCTTCCCGAAAAAACCCACGTTTTTTGCCTGCCTTCAACCGCGGAACAATAGCCGCTTAGACGGATATTATTGATTACTGCACCAGCCCACATAATCATTTTTGAGAGAGGAGGGTACATCACGTGTTTTCTCTGGCCATTCTTCCTTGTTATTCATTCTCGGATACTTGGCATTTATCCAAGAAGTCTTGAGGAGTTTAAGAAGAGAAGAAGAAGAAGAGTTGAAAGAAGAAGATCGTGGTGTTTTAGGATCCTGTACGATGGTAGCGACTATTATATTAAGATAGTCTCCACTGTACTTTCGTGTCCTATACGCTCCTAGTTGAGTACTTTTACTTGTTTTTTGTTTGCCATCTAGTTGCTCTTTTATACGGATGCTTAAAGGTCTGCCCGTTTCGCTCAGGTATTCATCTCCGCAAGTGCTACAAGAGATCAGATACATTGCACGTGAACTCATGCAGTCACCGTCCCTGCCATGAGAACAAATTGTACAATTCTGTGTTTCACATAGACGGTCATATAGGCGGCTGTGAACTAACTGACGACAAGGAGCCTTTGGTGGTATTTCAACTCTCGCTACCGATTCCTCTAGATTCCTCTGCCCTTCTTTAGCAGCGCTTTATCGCTACAGTTATTTCATCGCTAATAAAGGGCAAGATAAAAGGGATTTTATTCCGACCAAACCGTTCGTTTTGGGGCGTTGCTTTCCTTCTTAACTTAAATCGTGGGATTAGTATTTCGTAGCCACCGGCGCTATTTGCCGAGTCAAGTCGCGCGATTCTTGCTCTAGTTCTCCACTTGTGAACATAGAGGTGGCTATTGGAAACATCTTTTTCACATCTCTTTGTATGTGAAGGGTGGGAAGAAAGAAGATGGACAAGGATGTTTTTTTACTTGGTTTTCGGTACTATTTTATCGTTAACCGCTATCCGATAAGTTGATAAGCCATCTGACCGACCTGGTTTCCATTCCTTAACATTCAAATCAACTTATCAAATAGCGCTTACGTGACAATTTGGTACCGTAGCGAAGTAGCAAACAAATCTTCGTTCGTTTCCTTTCATTCCACCCTTCATTCACTAAGACAGCGATGGGGAGAAAGACGTCTTGAATGGCCACTTCTCTGTGCACGAAGAGCGAACTAAAGGAGAGGAATCGCGCGACATGGCTTGGCAAATAACCATCTCCAATGGTTGCCGAGTAGTAACCCCACGAGATAAGTTTAAAAGGAGAACGATACCCAAAAACGAAACACTTGGTCGAAAGGAAATCCCGTTCAAATGGCGCTTAATTATCGGTGAAGTAAGTGTAGCTATAAAATGATACTTAAAAAGGGCAGGCCAAGAAGAATCGTTAGCGATAGTTAAAATACCACCGAACGTTCTTCGTCGTCAGTGGATTGGCAGCCACGTATATGACTGTCTATGTGAAACACAGACTTGCGTAATCTGCTCTTATGGCAGGGACGGTGATTGCATGAGTGCAGGTACGATATACCTGATCTCTTATAGTACTTGCGAAGATGATTATATGGGCGAAATGAGCAGGTAGATATTTATGTATCCGTATAAAAGAACACCTAGATGGCAACCGAAAAGCAATTCAAAGTACCCCACTAGGGACACATAGGATACGAAAGCATAACGGGGACGATTTTGAAATAAAAGTCGCTATCCTAACACAGGATCCCAAAACACTTACGATCATCATCTTCTCAAATTTCTCGAGGCTTTTTGGACAAATGGCAAGAATTCGAGAATAGCCCAGAGATAAAACGTGATTTAGCACCTTCTCTCAGAATTGGGTATTGATGTGGGGTGGTGCAGTCATCTACCATATGCGTCTAAGCCGCTGTTCTTCCTCGGTGGAAGGCAGGTAAAGAACAGGTTTTTTTTCGAGAAGCTGTAGGCCGTGTAATTATCATTCAGATTTTCGTCTTTTTGTTTGTTCTGTTGAAGCATTAGACTCAGTAAATTCAGCTAGCGTTGTGTTCTATGTGTTCTTTTTGTGCGGAAGTAGACGTGTGCTGTATAACAACCTCGTGATTTCTGAAAAAGAAGATGATACCATGCAATAGTTTTCCTCTTTTGTGTCAAAGTTGTAAGCTGAAAAGTGTTTCCAGAAGAAAATGAAAATTGACGACGAAACAGAGTTTTGCGATGGCGAAATTTTGCGAACAATGATTAGCTCAAAGGAGGTGCGTTGCTAAAAGAAAATTTTCGTAGTGGTAAGCTTTTCCTCAGTGTTTATGCTCCAGGTGTTTGACGTGATTCCCGATCGTGATATGCGGGAAGCACGGACACGAGCAAATCCTTATGAAACCATCGGAGCAGCCTTTTTTCAAAATCGAGCCGCACTGAAAGTTGCTAATTTGGACAAAGTTTTTGACTTTCTCTTAAGTGGAGAGATGGAGAAGAATCTTTTGGTATGTCAACAGAGTTTAGTAGGAAGCTTCAGAGAACTTTATGTAGTGTTCCAGAGCAAAAATCCTCTGGTATCTGAAAGACCAAATTTCAACTGTGATCGAGAGGCTCCTCTGTTTTACTTCGCAGATGTGTGCGCTGGTCCTGGTGGATTTTCAGAGTACATGTTATGGCGGAAAGCTTTCTATAATGCTAAGGGATTTGGCTTCACACTTAGAGGTACCACGGTATTAATTTTGAGGCTTTTCATATCTGTATTTAATCCTCTTGTTTTGTCAATTACAGTATTTGGCTCCTACAACGATTTTTCATGCTTTTATTTCTTTCTTTTGTGAAGGAAAGGACGACTTTAAACTTGGGAAATTTATGGCTTCTTCTGCGCATTATTTTGAACCTTATTATGGCAAGCACGGTGATGGTGACGTTATGAATCCAGACAACATAAATTCTCTTGAAGAATTTATCATGAAAGGTAAGAAAATGCAGAAAGTACTTTGAAACACTGTTTTGAGAAAGAACTGTATCCTACTCTAATTGATGATTCTAGATGGTTTTTTCCATAGAACGTAATCTTATAGATAAGTAATTGTTGTAATTTTTTAGGGACCAACGATGTTGGGGTAGATTTGATGATGGCCGACGGCGGTTTCAGCGTTGAAGGGAGTGAGAATATACAGGTGTGTTCTAAAGCGTGTTTACATTGCGAGACGTACGCACTCGGCGGTGTACTCATTCCATGTCGTAAGATCACTGTAGTGTGGAGAGGACGTTTTAGAGAAACAAATGCGCATTTAAAATATCTGTAATGGGGTAGTGGGGCATTAATGCAGTACCATTTATACAACTTTAGAAAATTGCAGACGAGATGGCTGTAGTCGCGCGCCTTTGTGATAAGCTAACGTCGCAGGTTTACTTTTTTTGTAGCTCTTTAGTAGTTTCTCTTGTATAATTTTTTTCAGGAGATCCTTTCCAAACGTCTTTATTTGTGTCAATTGCTAGTTTCGCTTTGTATCGTCCGTGAGAATGGCACTTTTTTCTGCAAACTTTTCGACATATTCACTCCATTCAGGTGTGATGTACATAATCGTGTGAATACTAAAGTCAGATGTGAACATTAGTTACTCAATCATTCTTTTAGTGTCGGGCTGGTATATTTGATGCATGTTGCATACAATCAGGTGTCACTGCATAAGCCTCACACTAGCCGACCAGCCAACTCCGAGAGGTCAGCACATAAGCTTTTTCATTCTTTTTCTCCTTTGCATCATTCTTTTTAAGTGAAGTGATAATTCAGGTATATCATTTGTAAAGGTCTTCGTAAAAACTACTCTGATGCCATACGTGACTATCTCAAACGGTTGGTAATTTAGACGGTTTGGGTTTGATTTATTAATAGCTCGGTAAAGAACAGGGCGATATCGTTGGAACGTGTGTTGTCAACATTTCAATAAAATGTATCTTTACATTTCTTCCCAAGTCGTATTTTGTGTATTTGATTCTATCAACGTCGGTACAACGGAAGAAAACTAGCTGCTTTCGATTTTTTCGTGATTATTCAGATTCAGTGCTGTAAATTCTACAAAATTTTTACGTGATGCGCACCGAGTGCTAAAATTTAGTGTCAATTTGAAGCTGGACGAGTTGGCGAAGACTAATTCATCACAGGACGTTTTGAGTATTGTACCCATAGAGATAATGCGAAGCGACGAAGCCTTTGCGACCTATCTTAAAGCACACAATGAAAGGTACCCCTAATATTACTTTTTAAGCTGTACATTGTAAGACAAGCATACTAGTATGTATCATATGTGAGGCGCATGTAGCGCAATGGTTATATGTGCCCTGCAGTACACATGGCATGGTCCATGTTCATGGTACAATCCGCATGCGCATGAAAACATCTATACACGTATAAAATTCTTTACATGGTTGTTATATGTATTTTATGTCAGTGTGGAAGGTATAAGTTAGTAGCCCTATGAACATATGAACTTATGGGTCCAAAACAGTAGGCATCAAAAAAAGTAAACAAAGGTACTATGCTGATATCTCCGCTTTTTTGATTGGAGTTAAAGTGCATACGTCAGTTTTGACTGCGAGGGATCTACAGTATTGCTCAAATACCTATTACTCGATGGGTATTGTAATAATTAGATGTACTAGTTATGTTAGAATTAGATGTCGTGCTTCCCGTTTTCTTCATGGTATGTTATAATCGAATGTGACACATAGTTCTCATAGGTGTTAGTGTACTTAATTGATCATATATCCTTGTTTAGAATAGCTGTTCGTCAATCAACATATCTTCGGAAGTATTTGACCTACGCCAAAAATAATTCTTTAATAGATAAAGACCAAGTGAGTTTCATAACACTCTTCTGTAATATACACTAAGAGTTATTAACTACAGGGCACTCTTCGTGATGATTGTCTCAAGTATTGGTTAGTTCCAAATAAAACATTGAATCGAAAAGGTGCCGAACGTTATCAAATAGATCCGGAGCAGTACTTTGGAAGGTTTTCTAGGAAGGTTTGGCACTTGCATACAATTTTTTTTTATGTTGTTGTACTGCGTACACTGCATTTCTCTGAGTTTCGGCATATGAGCTCATGTCGTTACATTATTTTACGAACTCTCCTTGAAGGGGTAACACGAGGTTGTTAACATGTATTTTTCATGTTGGATGGCTAACGTTTCGGCGACTTTCCCACTTTCAGGGCTAACACATTGCCACGTAGTCGTGCTGTTATTATTCGGTGAATATTCAGTAGCTTTGGTGAAAGTACGATGTAAAAATCGAACCCAGATATATTAAATACTCATTGTTTTCTGTTTACACAAAGTAACCACTCCTGTGATGTTCACATGGAATGGTTAATGAAACCCATTTGGATCAGAAAATTACTTATAGTTAAAGCGCCATTTCAGGTGTAGTAGTAAGTTGTTTGTCCCTTCGATTCATTTTTTGAACTTTTAATTTGCAAAATCTGCCAAAAATTTACCGCTTCATCGTGGGTGTGTAGTGTTCCTGGGTGTCGGGTTGTGAAGTAAAGCAGGAGGTTCATTCCCACTTCAAGTTCTCCTAAGCTGAAAAGTCCGACGTTTCTATTCGGGAGGCAAGCTATGGAAACATCGATGCCAAGAATCACCACCGACTTGGTGGTACAGAGCTAATCGCATGATCCCTCTCTCCCCCTGATTTCCCTCTGATGCGCAAGGGCGGATACTGTCTGGGGTGGTGGCGACCTGAGGAAGGCTTCAGCCATGCTGACATCAGAAGTCCAGGAAAGCGCATTGGATAAACTGCCAAAGCTCCAGTCGCAGTACCCCATGTACAGGGCGCCCGCGTCTATGACATCGGGTACCAAGACAATTGGTGAGTGGCAATCAAATCTTGGGTTGCATAGTACGTCATTGGAAACGGATAAAATAAGCACGCCCACCACACACTATAGAGACTGGTTCTTCCTCTGCTCCAGTAATAAGAGAACGGTCTCTTTGGACGCCAATGTTTGTGTTGTTTTCGAGGCACTGGTCGCATCAATTTCCATATCACAGAGCTTATGAGAGGGAACTGAGCGTGTTCTACAACCGGTTACAGGAAGTAATCCATAATGTGACGTCTTATAAATTCGTTGTTAGCGATTTCAACGACAGATTAGAAACGGTCAAGAGAAATGAAAACAGGATAGTGAAATTCAGAATGGAAGAATGAAAAGAGGATCGAAATCTCTCTGTAGGACTCTTGTTGGCAGCATGTCTCGTCAACGGTGGTTCATATTTCGAGAAGGAGGACGATCGTCGATGGACATGGGAGTGTCCTAACAACACCACGCAGAGATTGTAGAGATCGATCACAGTCTCACAAACGGAAAATGCTGCCTCTTTGACACCGCAGTGTACCTGGTTTCTGTACCGGATCTGATCACCGCTCTCTACATGCGAAGATTCAGTTCGGCCATAAGCTGGAAAACCATCCTGTCATCGTCCATGAAAAACGAAGCATATCATGGATGACGAGGAGGTTCTCAGTAAAGTCTTTGCCTCATATGACTGGCAGATAAGGGAAGGCCCGATCGAGAACTACAAGCTGCTTGTCGAACGACTTAAAACTTGTGCCGAACTCGTCTCAGTTCCGCAATCAAGAAAATCGGGCCGCATCTCTTTTGGTACTAAGGAATTGCTCTGAAAGAGAAGGAGACTGAAACTTCTGCAACACACTAACACGGCTGATTATGATTGCCTACTACAGAAGATCATTCCAGGAAAATTTACACCTGTATAGGCAGGAAGAGCTGTTGGAAGCAACTTAAAGACAATCTAGTTTGAAGAAGTACTATCGGGATCTTCGCTGCTATAATGTTCCGCCATTCACCCTGATGAACGAAGGACAGACTGTCACTGCAATCCGCCATGGTATGGAATTTATAACAGAAAAATTCTATGCCAATTTTCTGCTCGCAACAAACCACGTCTAGGACCCTGCATCCTCGCTGCAGAAAAACCGCCCTGGACCCACCCTACCCTCTGAAGTTCGAGTTGCAATTGGAAGTGGGAAGAGAGACACAGCTATAGGACCGAATAAAATCACTGCCGATTTCCTTAGATCTGGTGGCCATAAATTACACGTACTTTTCACAACCTACATGTTACCTTGCCTTCAAAAGGCAAAAATTTCAGACCAGTGGAAGACGTAGCACACAACCATCGTACGCAAGAAGGCTGAGGCTGGCCGAAGGCATCTTCGTAATTATCGTTCGATGTGTTTGTTGAGTGTACTTTACAAGCTGTTCACGAAGATCATCTTGTTGTTTACGTCAAAGGAATTTAATAAGGTGTAACTACTTGAGCAACCAGGATTTACACAGGCATTTTACTGCATAGACCACATACAAACCGTGTCAGGTTTGTGGAAATCTGTTCGGAGTGCCCATTCTCCTAACCTTTATCGCCTACGGAAAAGCGTTTGACCTCCTCGAAACGGGTGTAATCACATCAACGCTGGTTAACTAAGGAGTGGACCTCGTCCTATCTGCGAACATTAGCTGACCATTTTTGGAACTGCACCACAATAGTGCAGCTTTCCATCGACCCTTCACCATAACCATAGTAAGAGGAATTCTGTAATGCTAGACAACATTGGCAAAGCACTGCCGTACTGCAGTGGATAATAAAGCCACTCACTCGGAACGAAAATGACACACATTCTCACGGAAATCTTCGTTTAGTCAACGGCATCATTATCTTTCCAAGAAGTATCAACGGCGGAGAAACGGTGCTTGGGGTCAAAAAGCCTAGGAAAAAATCGGAAGGCGCATAAATAGAATGAAGATCAAGTTCATGATGAAACCATTCTTCGAAGGCTGGCGAATCGAACTGGAAAGTTCTCTTATTGCAGGGACCAACGTTCAGCGGATATGGCGAACAATATGAAGAAGGAATTAGACAAAAGGAGTGCAGCAATGAATGAATTCGGGTCTATCGAAGAAGCCACTCTGCCAACATGATTCGAAAATTCGTCTTCACGATTTCATTTCAGCAGTCCTTCCAGCGCTCTGTTATGCAGGAGAGGTGTGAGCTGATACTTCGTACACATTGAACTACGCACGCACCACAGATTACTTGAATGATGTCTGGTAAAATGTAATCGGAATTTACAGTGGATGGGCAGAAAGCACAGCTCAGATATTCGGAACCTATCTGATGTTTGAGGAGGACACACGATAGCGAAGCACAATTGGGCCGTGGCTCATATAATAGGAAACACAGATGACTCCCACGACCGACTTTATTAACCTCGGCATTGATCAAGTAATTCTTCGTATTCTTGTTGAGCAAACACAAGGTGTTATTTTGTTCTTTATTCACGAACAAGCTGACGTTTCGGCGGATTTCGCCTTCCTCAGAACTTGGAATGGTCAAGTTGACAGCAATCTATTCGGCCAAACACCTCCATAATTATGAAAGAAAACGCTAAACCAAGATTTCAATCACAATGGACACAGCTTTGCACACTCACCGCTTTATATGAGACTTCCACTGGCTATGTCGCGTGGAGACCAACCGCACAGAATTCACATTGAAGTGTAATGTGACCCTCCCATCAGAATAACAGGCTTATATATTGCTTAATATCACGCTTGATAATGAGGCATTCTTCCCTGCTGTTCATTTTCGGATTTCTGGAATTAGTCCAGAATACTTCGAGTGTTTTGCGCGCTTGTGTTCTTGACTCCTGTTCGAGGATCGTGACACGTACTTCAAAGTCCTCCCTCTTATGTCTCTGGGTCCTATGCGTGCCTAATGAGGTATTTGATTTACGTCTGCCGACTAGGTGTTCTTTTATGCGGACACAGCACGCATAGGATAGTGAGACATAAGCAGGAGGACTTTGAAGTACGTGTCACGATCCTCGCACAGGAGTCAAGAACACAAGCGCGCAAAACACTCGAGGCCTTCTGGATTAATTCCAGAAATCCGAAAATGAACAGCAGGGAAGAATGCCTCATTATCACGCGTGATATTGGGCAATGTATAAGCCTGTTATTCTGATGGGAGGGGCACATTACGCTGCCATGTGAATTCTGTGCGGTTGGTCTCAACGC
The DNA here is from genome assembly GCA_009735665.1 of Angiostrongylus cantonensis. Lineage (NCBI taxonomy): Eukaryota > Metazoa > Nematoda > Chromadorea > Rhabditida > Metastrongylidae > Angiostrongylus > Angiostrongylus cantonensis. The sequence goes on from MQTX01000132.1 coordinate 819,123, forward strand.
GACATACCCTCAAGCCTCATAGAAAGCGGTGAGTATGCAAAGTTGTGTTCTATGTGATTGAAATCCTGGTTTAGTGTTTTTTCTGTTTGGTTATGGAGGTGTTTGGCCGAATAGATTACTGTCATCTTGACTTTTCCAGGCTCTGAGGAAGGCGAAGTCAGCCGAAACGTCAGCTTCTTCGTGAATAAAGAATAAAATAACACTTCGCGTTTGCTCAACAAGAATACGAAGAATTACACAGATGACTGTTGTATGAAAAGAACAGTGGAGTGGACACGAAAAGAATCCGAGAGCCTCTTGGAAGACTTCAGTGTGAATAGTTCTAGGACCATAGAATGGAATTCACGAATGCCACTATATTCGGACCAGACTGCCACAATGGACGAGGACTGCGCGAGAAGGAAATGAGTGGAAATTGTGCTGGGGTCCGCACTGTCACTGAGGACAGACTATCCAATTATGCACGTAATTAAATAAATTGCCAAAAAAACAAGCCGTCATGCTCTTCAGAACACTGTTTTTTAAGAAGTCTTTAGGCGCAGAAGAAAAGTTTAAGTCCTATAAAGTATTGATGTAGGTGCACACAATGCACATAGCGATGATAATTTTAGAGTAGCAATCTCTTAATCACAATCCTTGACCAGGAATTGTAAAAGAAGGAAATCAGGAATAAATCTCAATGAGGAAATTGTTGAAGTGTTTTAGATAAATCTCAAAAACCCGGACATGAATAAAAAACGAATGTCTCACTATCACAGATAAGGTCGAATTCCATCTCAGATTGATTTATGAACAAAATGAAGTGAATGGACTTCACTCATTCAATTTGAATGACACAAGGATGGTTTCATTTTTTAGAAAACGAGAACGATGACTGGTCTGTGTTACTTTGATATCTACATATCGTCTTTTGGTTGAGACTGTAGAATGCTCATTAAGTGTTCTGTAAACACATGTCTGGGCTCTGAAGGAAGCATTTCCCATGAAAGGTTACCCATCGAACATCAAAAGTACGTGTCAATCAACATGTTTCTGTTGGCTTAACAACGAGGGTTCGTAAAGCAATATGATTTGAATGTTAATGCCGAGTTTAATTGAATGTCTCGGTTTTTCGAGTCACATCGTTAGACTTAAATATCTTAATTCTCCTAAATTTGTTTTAGTTTCAGTTCTATGGTCGTGAAGACTTTAATACCAGGCTTCCACAGTTTACAGTGGAACTCTTAACACAGAGAATACTCAAAGAGCTGAAATATGCTGAATTTTCTCTAAATATTTTATCAAACAGAGCAACAACTCAGCCTGAGCTACTCATCTCAACAGGGGTATTTAAATGGTCCATATTTTTAATACATAATGCTGTTATTATTGAGATTATCGAGGTTTATTAGCTTGTTCGACTGAAAAGTGGTGTTCAGGATGCTGTTTTCGTCTGGAAAAAGCACTGGGAGAAAATGGACAACAGTTTAATGAGGATTCCAGATAGAACTGTGTTGTTGGTAGAGAGAGCGACTAGCTACAAATTGGCAAGTGTGCTGTTCTAGTAACTATTGATTACGCGCTACCTTACAAGTGTTTCTTCAAGCTCTAAATAATATCAGGTTTTTTTCTTGATAGGTGGACAAACACCTGGAAACAGTGGCAGTTGATGGTGTTATTCGTATATTGGATGCAGCTGTTATCAATGGAGATGATGTATCTGGTCTCTTGTATTCCAAGCGCATGGCAGCGGCTCAAAAGTTTTGTAAAGCACTGCAATTGGTTGGTTATTTAAAGAGGTTCCTTGCATTAACAATGACTCCAACTTGGTATAAATGGTTCTGTTTCCTGTGATTTATTAATCTGTCGATCTACTCATTAAAGGTTATCCCAAAAGTCCGACTAGGTTGGGGACTCCACGAACGATATGTCGTTCCTCCTCAATTGGTAACAGCTGAGTCGTTTACATTTGATCAACTGCCGCAGGTAAGTCACTGAACTATAGCTTCATATGCGTCCTTGTGCTTTAGTAGTAAAATTACCTAAGGTTCGTCGGAGGTTTTCGCGCCTGCGTCATTCAGGTGAAGAAGTGCTTGTTATTGAAGAGAATGGATATTTGATGATGTGTAAAGCACTTCGGGTTGCTCGTCTTCTTAAAGGTAGGAATACCAGAAAAACAATTAGTATAGCACTTCAGCGATGTATCCATTTAGATATCCTAGTGTTTAAACAGTCTTTAGAATCGTGGAAAATGGGATGGTCATGTAGCAAGTCGCGGAATTACGCCTTCTCTCCTTCTCAGCCCAATCTGGGAAGCTTTTTTGAACAACAGTGGGAGGAGTAAGTTTGGATCCTGACTCTCTAGTGAATTCAATAGTGTTATGAGTTTTACGGAGATTTATGTTTGGAAACATTTCCACGCTTGTCGAACACTCGTGTGTTCGGATAGGTCGTCATGTCTCCTATTTCGAAACTTGAAAAATGCCCCAAAATCTCGGGGTTGATGTTGATATTCTAAATGGTAGGATCTATTGGTGTGCTTGTTTATAGGCATGGATACCGATCCACATTTGTCTTCCACAGTTTCTTCCTTCAATCCCAAGGCTTTCTTAAGAGTAAGACACCTTGTGAGAATTACAGTCGCGTTATTTACCAACCTAAAATATCGAAATTTGAATATCTTGTCTCTTGAAATTTTAATTGAAAAGTTGTATTGTACGGCAGATTCCTACATATCGGATGTTACAGTAATTGTCTAACCGTTTTTTGATCAGGCTTTCCTCGAGTCTCCAGAAGAAAGAATAAGTGGTAGACTTGCAGTAGCGTTTTCTAAGCTATGAGGGACCTCGAGCCGATCAATCGCGAAGCTACATAGCGAGTCCTCACTTGGAGGATAGGGGTTAATAACGGACCAAAAGCGACTTTGCTTCTCTGAGATGCAGAGTTATCCAAGGGATGGATTCCTGTTTCTGCTGGGCCGATTTGGCACCTACTTTCCGTGTTTACGAGGACATATTCAAGTATGCGTGCATAGGTGTTTCTCACTTTTGCGGATTGTATTCTTCTGGTCAATCTGGTCAAAAGACTGCATTCATATGATGGGAGAGTATATGGGACGCGGTTAGGACTGCCGTCTAACAAATGAGCTCCATGTACACTCTGGGAGAGAGTGGCAAGTTACCCGTGAGTATATCCAGCCCCAACGCTCAGAGCTCTGCAAGCTATGCATGGGTATCAAAAAGGTAAAAACAGTAAAAAAAAGAAAAAGCACCTCATACCCCAACGCCGAAAGAGTCCCCATAATAGCAGAAGACTAAGGTGACGATGTGTACCTACAGTGCACGCACACTTGCATCTAAGTCCTCGACGGCCTGATCATGCAGGCAGGCAAGAAGGACAAGGTGCGACGTCATCAGCCTAGTCGAGACGAGACGACGCCACCTATTTAACGGAGTACGTAACACCGACGAAGAATAGTTCCTAGGGACATGAGACAGTTGAGTCGGCGGCGTTGGCGTTCTCGTGGACACGAGATGAGCAGCAGTTGTGGACCAAGCTTCAGAGGCTGGGAAAAGCATTGACAAACCCCATCAATGCTTCGCCAATTACAAAACCAAGGTGGTTGCACTCGGACATCCAGGCGAAGCAGTTACAGCGTCCGTGGAGGCAATGGAGAAAATCATTAACGACTACAACTCAGATCTTTCAGTAGCCACGTTCTCCTCCGGTCATATAAATAAAGGAGGATGCATATCAACTATTGCACAACCTACCGACAGTATGTGGTCTACAAACTTTCCACTCGAGTCATCCTAAAAAGGATTGACAAAACACTGGAGAAAGGACAGCCATGTGAGCAAGAAGGGTTTCGAAAAAGATTCAGTACGAAGGACTACGTCCACATGGTGACAAAACTCATTGAAGTATCGCGAGAGTACGAAAGATCGCTCTGTCACATTTTCATCGATTTAAAGAAAGCCTCAATTGAGATAGAACTAGTCATGGAAGCCCTTGATAGTCAAGGAGTCTCTACTCAGTTCATAAAGATTTTACGTGAGGTGTACAAAAATTTCACAATTAAGACATCACCATTGTACAACGACATTACCACTCAAAACACGTCAAAACAGGGGTTAGGCAAGGCGATACCATCTCGTCAAAATTTTTTTTTGCCAAATTTGCCACCCTCAAGAACTTCATGCGAACATTGGAATAGGACAATATGGGAGTGAAGATCGATGGTCGGCAATGATCTTCGCTTTTCCTCGATCTAAACAGGCATAACGAGCATTCGGGGATATTCGTTCCGTTGAGCGTGAATGGGGTATACGTAACAAATCCGTTCCTCGTGAACATCATTTTTGTGAAATTTATCCGAAGTCCAATTTTCCCACAGGCTCTATCAAAGCTGACAAGCATTTGTTCTGCTTTTCTGATGTTTGGTGTTATAAGAACGATGTCGTTAGCAAGATGAACGACTTAGCTCCAGAGTTGAGCAGACGCATTAGGTATCCGGTCCACCTTACCTTCGACTGCTTGGCGTACACTTCAGTGACACTTGTAGGGACCTTGCATTCAAACAGGTAACGTGTGAGGAGCCGAGCCAGTGTGTTTACGAGGACTGGCGGAAGGTTTTTCAGGTGTTCTGATCTCATCCTGTCCGGAACTGGTGCTGTTCGATTTTTCACCAGCGAAATGGCATGTTGGATTTCGGAAGGTGGAGCAGGTGGTACAACGTATCCATCCTCCTTTATTTCATATGATGGAAGGTGGACGTGGCTATCGAATAGATCTCAGTAATATTCATGAACGATTTTCTCCACTGCTTTTCTGGACGCTGTAACTGTTCCGTCTGGGCGTCGAAGTGCGATCATCTTGGTCTTGTAGTCCGCAAAAATTCGGTGGGTTTTGCGAATGCTTTTCCCAGCCTCTGCAGCTTCGATCATTACTGGAAATAGAATCTTGAACAAAGGAGATGACGGCCTGATTCCGTGTAGAATTTTGGGACAACAGCGACGTCGGTTTGGAAAAACCTTCTATTCAAAATGACGTGGTCTGTTTCGTTATGGTACTTCCCATTGGGAGATTCCCACGTCCAGCGTTGAGGTTGGGGCTTCTGGAGTTGAGAGTTACCATGGATGGTCTTGGACGCCATGATAAACTCAGAGAGCCGCTCACCCTGTTCGTTCTATTCTAATACGTGGGTCCCAATGTGACGTTCTTAAGACGTTCTTGGTCCAATCTTGGCATTGAAGTCTCCAATGATGACCTTGAAGAATGTATGGTCTTCTCTGTAGAAATTCTCCAAGTCCATGTAGAACGCTTCGACTTCCTCTTCGTCATAGTTTGATGTCGGCGCGTAAACGGCGAAGATTGTCAAAGCCGGTATTGCTCCACATCTTTTTAATCGTAAACATCCGATTCGAGTTGTAAGCTGTTCGAATGGATCGATGTTCATGGACAAACTCGTGTTGACGAGAACCTCGACTCCGCCGACTCTTCTACTGTCGCATGTTCCGAGGAACAGTTCTTCTCCGGTGTTATAGACGGCATTGAATGGGTGGCGTGGTTTCGTCTCGGCCAGGCCGATGACGTCGTGCCTTATCCTTTTTGCTTGCTTGAGCAAGTCTTCTATGGAGGAATCGGATGCCAATGTACGTGCATCTAGGCACAGATCGTCACCATAGTTCTTTGTAATCCAGGCAGCTTCCATCCGTTGTGAGATTTTAGCAGCCCCTCCGTACCTGTCCGACCCAACGCTGCGAAACTAGGGGCTCCTTCGTGGTTAGGAGAATGAGTCCCGTTTTTTTTCTGTGTTTAGCATTTCGGTACCCATGTATAGCTTGCTGGGCTCTGAACGTGGGTTTACTCATGGGTAGCCTGCCAGGCTCTCCCAGAGTGGACATGGAGCTTATTTGTTGGAAGCGACTCCTAACCGCCTTCCATATACTTCTCTGTTACTTGATTGCAGGCCAAATAGACTCGTAGAATAGAATCCGCGTAAAGCGGGAACGTACCCACACAAGCATGCATGAATACGCCTAGCAAATGCAGAAAGTATGTGCCAAATCGGCGCAGCAGAAACAGGGAGTCCATCCCCATCCGTCAAGTGGGGACGCGCCACGTATCCTCGCGACTAACCGGCTCGAGATACCTTATGTGATGATCCGTGGTGTGGTTCTCTTAGTACGCTTTCAATAATCTGCATTGGTTTCCTTTTTCAGTCAGTATACAATCGATGGTTGCCTAACGAAAATTAGTATTCGATGAATAAAAAAGCTTTTTGGACGAGTTTTTGCGAATGAATGCATCTGTACCGCTCATAAGATGTCTCTTCTGCACAGTTTGAGCTCTCGTATATTTGCACCGACAGAGTAGCACATAGATTGTTGCTAATTAGCACAGCATTTCTTCCCTTAAGGGGCACAACAGGTAATGGGCTTTGATAAATGCTTCATGGTATATGCTTAGACATTAGTAGTTATCGCAAATTTATTTACGAATACCAATGCTTCCATGGAAGCCTCTCTAAATGATGGTGTTCAAGAGCACTCATGCATTCTATCTCTATTAAGGTATGGATGTTGTTCATCGTTTTGGGACAGTTCTATGCCATCACGTCAAATTCCAGATCATCTTCCTATGCAGTCTATTTGGAGTTGGGAGAACAGTTGTAAGCTTTTTTTAAAGGTTTCAATGACAATACTTAATACATCTGAAACCATCGTTTTTAGTGGTGAACAGCTACGGACCTCGCGTGATACTCGAGTGTGATTCGCATGAAAGTGGTCCAACTGTGAATTCCATACTTTGTGTAGTGACTGATACCAACCGAGAATGTAAAAAAACTACCTAGTAATACTAGTTAGAAATGTTTCTTATCATCGCATTGCTCTCATGACCACAGTTTTCCTTTTTCTGTCAAATAGTAAACCTTTACGAAAATATCCTGTATGTGTTATTAAAGCATCTCATCGTTCTCACTACGTTGCTTTTCGGTACAAACCGTCGTTCTTCATCCTCATTCTTTTCTTTTTGGTGAAATAGTACGCGTGGAGTAAATTGGTTTAACATTTACCCATGAGATTTTCGAATTTAACGCATCGTAACACCGCGACAATGCTGTTTTTTCGACAACTGACGATAACTGTACCGATCAGTTGTAAACCTTTGGGAGTTTGGAAATTTATAGGTTAATAGGGAACATTTCGCTCTATAGTACCAATAATTTCCACACGATATCCTTTCAGGTTTAAACATGTTCAAAACCAGGATTTTCGAAAGGATTTAAGATGGATTTTACAGGCATTAAAATTCGCAGTAAATGAACTGCTAAAGTGAACGAAACATTGAGAAGGACCATCTCTTGGCAGCCGAAATGCTGTTTGTTCGCCTTTTTTCAATTTCCAAATATGAACGCCGAAGCAAAAAAGTCGAAGGAAAAAATGTCGTGGGCTCCATGATTGCGGGATTTTATCGTGTTAGAAAACTCCACGCATTGTAAGCCTAGACATTTTTTTTACTTTTTATTTTATAGGACCCATCTTCACGTCTACCGTGCGGATTCCAGTACTTCTCACATTCGATTCGTTCCCTCGCATCCACCATCGCCGAACATCTTTTACGTTTTTGCATGTGGCTTCGGTTGCTGCTTGAGGACTTTCATTTCATCTTGAATGTCGTAGAATGCTGGTCGACCAATTCTCTCTGGAGTCCTGAGATAGCCGGGCTGGAGCGTTCCCATCTGGATTGCAGTGTTTTTTTCCAGACAAGTCCGGTACCAATTTTCCGATCCCGGAAGGATCACAGGCTTGATTCGCCCGAAGCGGAATCGAACTAGCACCATGTTCGTGAAGGGAGACATCACTACCTCTGTGCTATCTGCCGCGCCAAAAAAGCCAATACTTAAAATCCTAATAATCCTTAGGTCAATTAGTAAAATTCACTCTGTGCTGGAATATGTTGGTTTGAAGTTGAAGATGGCATTATTTTCCCATCATAGGTTCCACAACATGATTTCTGACCCTGTGACGTTAGCATGCTACTGATGAAATGACTACTGGAATAGCCAATAAAAATAATGGTTAGGAATAGCTTTAAAAAATCATTGGAACATTTATTATTTAAGATAAATTAGTAAGTTACAATGAGTTCAAAGATATATCACATTGATTTGCAGATAATACTTAACCATGTATTAGTTAGTGTGCAAAGGCACATGGCCCCATGTTAGTTTTACAAGCAAGGGCACTTCAAAATTTGGGTTTTCGTTAGAGGGATAGAAATATCGCATAAAGGAAGGTGAGCAATCAGATGAGAACAGCGTGAGCAATTGTATGAAGGTGTACGCCGTAGTGACCATATATCACGCGAGACAAATGTGTGTGTTCACATAGCGGGTACCCTTAGGGCTTCTGGTAATTATAAACAACAACCTCATTATTTGTTTAATATGGGGAATGGGATTAACAGTTCTCAAGATCTTTCGTAGTGCAATAATAGTCTGGATTCTTCAAGTTGATGTTTAACCTTTCCCTGCGAACACATCTGCGAAATGAGTAAGATAGGACATCTTTGGACTAGTACTGATTGGTCAACAAGAACAGCCAAAGAAAAGCTAAAGACGCGTAAAGTAGAATAACTAGCTCTACACCAGCAAACAAGCGAGTTGGTTGCAACTGTACTCGCAACTCATCTAGTGCAAGATCAACGACAGAAGAATCCAACGCACTGTTTGTAGCATGATAACCTTCAGGGTCTAAAAACAATTGATCTACAATTGCAACAGAAAGAAAAAGTAATTCGGATAATGACAAAACCAACCAAGCCATTCCTCATTCAGGATGTCGTCAAAATGACTATTCCCAAAAAGGCATTCAGGAAAAGTGTTGTCAATACTCACCAACACACTTGAAGTAAAAACCCGTCGGAAAATAGAGGAAGTATCACAGGAGGAGTTCGCACTACTCTCTGAACAGCTTCGTAAGAAATACGTACATGGGAAATAAAGAGATTAATTTCGACAAAATGGCAATACCTATGGATTGTCTCTGCGAACTCCCCCTCGCTGGCCCCCCGACTGCTGTTGAGATGGATAGCGGACAACACGAGGCTGGAATCCATCACCGCCCCTAGAAGGACCCCCTTGCCGCTTTCCACCTCCTTGTCTCAGTGCTTGTCGATCACGGTCAACTTCGACATCTTCCAGACGCTAAATAGATTAGTATTTAAGACAAGCAACAAGTAATAAAGAATGAAACTCTCGGCGTAGATCCGTAAGAGACACACCGTGCATTCGACTTCACTATGCATCGTTGGAGGTGACTGAATGCCTATCTTGCCTTTACAATGACGCGATGGCCTACCGATGTATCGAATCAGTGCTGCTTTCCTCCAGATAAGTCTGGTACCAATTTGCTGACACCGGAGGGATGGAAGGCCTGGTGGGCCAGGAGAAAAGGGAAGGGATCTCAACTGTATTCCAGGACGCCTGCGACTACTGCGCAATACGCGCCCCTAAGCAGCAAATAATGATGAAATCAATAGTAGTTTTTCCACAGAATTTGTTCATATTTCCTTCATTCTTTTTTTTATCCGCAATAACAAATGGTCTGTGAAAGCAAATATTATACGAAAAGGCCACTGAATTTCGCTCCTTCCAGTAACAGCACAAACACGGAGCAGAAATAAACATCAAGAAGCAATGGATGTAAGAGAAAGGTTCTTGTTGTGAAATGTTCAAGTACTCACAACTTCGTGTAGTTGCCGCTTTAATAGTGTGTTAATTTTTTTTCCGCTCATGCAGTGTATTGAAATCAGCTCACAAGGGCCAATCTAACCATGCGTATAATGGGAATCCAAGTCATTCCAGATTTTAGGTGTTACAAACCTCCAGGGATTTCTCTATTCCTTAACAAGCTACGGGGTTGTCTACTGAATGGTAACAGTATATTTGCTGCAATACGCGAATTCATTCAGTTTTTGAAATGCACCTGCTATACAGATTCTCTTCCACACTACATACATATGTAGCTATTATATTCACGCAAGTAGTGTGCTTGTGTGTATGCAGACTATATCCTGCAGGTCGATTTAGCCAAAAAGTGCACTTAGGGGACAACGAAATACACAAGAGCCAGTCAAAGATAGCCTCCAAAAATTTACCGACACGTGTAGCCCTGCCATTCTAAGCAAACTATTTTACAGTCCTTTACGTAAGATCTCAGCTAGCATCCAGTGAGCACCTGTTCCAAAAAAAAACAAAAATAGAAGGCATTTATTGAATAGTCACATCCTCTGTTTTCCTTGGACCTAGAGGAATCTAACGTGTAGCTCTAGGGTACAATGGAAATGCACGGATCCTCATTAATTCTCGCTTGAAGCAACAACAATGTGGATTTAAAAAACTAAAGACTTGATTTCTTCAATTTTTCCAGAGAACAAAATTATGACAACCGCGTTGGGAATCCTGGTCTTGGCATACAAGCCGACAACTCACTTGAGTAAGCGTAAGTTTTTGTTGTATGGCAAGACGAAGTAGCTGGTTGAGAGTCTTCTTTTCTTCTTCGCTGTTTCGTTGGTCAGCTTCCAACTCCTCTACCTTTGTGAATCGTATGTAATAAAATGGACTTAATGCAGATTAATTTCGCTAAAAACAAGTGGTAGACGATCTCACCTGTGCCTGCAGCTCTTCACATCGCGCAGTGAACATGGCGCGATGGCTTGCAAATGTAGCAGCATCCTCTTTGAGTTGTTTAAGTTCGCGACGCATGCGTTCACTATTTTCCTGAAAAAGAAATGGAAAAAGCAATAAACTTTCGACCAAATCTATATCAAGTAATAAAACAAACGAACTTGATGAGCCTTCTTATCGGCTTCATACTTGTCTCTAAGTGAAGCTAAAGCTGACTCTGCTGTTAACTTGTTGGACTTGAGGACAGTTCGCAGGGTTGAGATCTGGTCTCTGATTTAACAATATATGTGCATAATATATACTATTCTAATTGTTTGTAATTTTATAGAACGGAAGAAACAGGAGAGGCCAGTTCAAAATTTAACCAGAACTACAAGCAAATTTTGAGAGCAACTAACCGCTTTGTGCTCAATAGAGAACGAAGTTTCATGTTCTGCATGAGAATATCGTCTGTTTCAGCACCTCCTGCCGATACAGCCTGATTTAAGGCTTGTTCTGCAGTTCTCTTAACAGCTGTTAACAGCTTTTTCATGCTGTCACTTGTCTGAGATAAAGCGCTTCCATCTGCAAAGTATAAGTGGAAGAACACCTGCATAACTTAAACTGTACGTTAAACAGACTCTAAGCTTCAATGTTTACAAAATAAATATTCACTGCAAATTACCAGTGAGAATACGTTGCCGAAGATCACTTTCACTGACGGCGTCAACAATTTTGCAACTTGAGAGGCGCTTATCAATTTCTCGAATGAAAGATGGAGCAAGAACCTAGGCAAATTTATCAATCCATAGCAAGGTAACGACGAGATGAAATGACATTTACCGCTCTATCAGAGTTTAACGGGATCGCTTTAGCGCCACTGTTGTCCGTTTCGGTTCCACTTTCAACACCTTCATCAATGAGTGAGACCTTTGGCAAATCTTCCGCGTTTTCACGTGCTAGCTGACGAAGTTTATTCACAATCTAGAAAAATAACTAACTTGTACGGCAGAGTAGTAATCGGATTATATGTTTGCACAATACGCTTAAGAAAAACACCTCAATAACCGATTTCTCGGTAGTCAAACCATGATTCTGAACGATTTGAGAGTAGAACTGGAACAGCTGGTCTGATACTTGAATCATCGCATCCTGAAGTGGAATCGGTATATCGTGAGATGATTTACAGACAGCGTTGTCCAGTTAACAGAAATGTATCCAAACGTACCTGTGCTGCTGCCAGCTGCGCAGCCTTTTCCCCTGCAAAGAGCAGAAGAGTGCGAATATCTGCACGTTGGTCGTGATCCCTTCTATCAGCAATGGAATCGAAGTTTTCTCCTTTTAGTAAATGATCTAACCGATCCAGAACCAAGTCCCTTTGCTGACGTACATGCCGAAAATCCATCTCTAAATGTCAACGATTGGAATCAGCCGAAAACAGTGAAATAGTTCAAAAATAACCTCCAGAATAATTCATGTTCAGTTTAGACATTATACTGGAAATCACTTCCACTGCAGTTTTTTCTCTATCCTTAACTTCCTCTTGCAAACTATCGCATGTAGCTTCAAGTTCACGAAACTAAAGTTGCGGTGCAGTGAAAACAAAACACACTTTTGATTGAGGAAATCATTATAAAACAACACAGAACTGGAAGCGAACCGGCAAAAGTACAAGTAACAGACCTTCTCATCAGTGCTACCTTTCAACTCACTGAAAAGATCATTTGACGGTTGGTAGGTTACCGGATCCTGAAATTTAGCAGTTCAACAAAATAATAAATAACCTTGCGTAGAGTCGCATGCAGTCTACATGAACTTCAAGATAGACTCCGCAAAAAATCTAGAGATAAAGGGCAAAATAGGTGCGAACAACAAGTGTGGGGCCTACCATCATTTCCTCAATCGTTCTTTAGACAACAACAGCCCAACAATGAAGTTACGTTAAATTTCGGATGTTTACGACTGAAACTTTCAAAGTCCTTAATCACTATCGCACGGAGAGATACTGCTCCAACCTCGAGGAAGTGCAAAAACGTGATATGCGCGAGGTACGAGAGCTGGTAAGGTTGAAAAACAACGTTATCCGTTTATGATAAAGGCGGAGGGTTTGTAGTAGTAACTTGCCATCAATTAGATGTTGAAATAACGGAAAAGTACCTTGAAAATGATTCCCTTCATCGTCCGTCGTCTAAGGGGTTTAAAAGTAGATACTGAAAATTGGACCACAAATGGGTCCAAATGGTAAACGCTGCTGGTTTAAAACCACCAGTTATCTCTCAATGAAAAGTTGATTTACCGATATATCCCGTCTTATACTTATCAAAACTCATAGTATCCAGCGATGATCTTGCGTCTACCGATCCTTCATTATGAAAGATTAGACCTATCACTAGTTGTGTAGACCGGCCAACGGATAGGATTACGTAGTTCCTAAGCCTAGTATTTACCCAGCTGTTGAAAAATATTCTAGCCAACCTTAGGATCACCTAGGTGGTTCTGAACCGTCTACGTACTGCGCGTTTCAACAGCGCGTACGTGATCAAGTCTTTCGACGCTACCACCCCTTATACAAACGTGTCCAATGACACTGCTATGTAAGCCATCCGCAAGCAATACAACACGAAGGAGCAATAAGGAGCAACATGGCTTCTCGATTCAGCAGTTCATGACACTCTTAAAGGAGTGCCTAAACTGCTCAATCTTCAGATGGTCCGGAGAGTACTACGCTCAAATAAGAGGGTTGGCAATGGGACAACGAGTAGCACCAAGGCTTGCCATTGTATTTATGTCTAAGGTGGAAGCTCCATTAACCGATCTTGGGCCATTACTGTACAAGAGATATACAGATGACTGCTTTGTCATTTGCCTAACACACGAGCAAACTGACAAATGTTTCGAGTTGCTGAACGAACAGTAGGAGTATACTAAGTTCACCCGAGATAAACCAAAAGAAAACTGGTCTCCATTTCTCAACGTGCAAATTAATCTATCAGAGGTTTATTTTACTGTGTGTTTGAATGAAAATTTCGCGGTATCGAAAGTCAAGTAACAACAACATCTTGGTTCATTACCTCTCCTCTTATCCTTCTCACACGAAAAGGGGACTTGTGAGAAACATGTTTCGAACCGCCACCAGCGTGTGCACAGTAAGAGAGCATAGTGAGGCGTCCAGGAACTTGGCGCGATAAATAGCCATTTTTAATGGCTACGAAACTGTAGTTCGGGATTTGTGTAGAGGTGAACCCAAGTCCTCAAACGATAACTCGAGATCGCATTTACCCTACCCTCCAATTCAGATGAAATAAGTGAAGCTATAAAACGCTACTTGAGAAGGACCGGTCTAGAGAATTCGGTAAGGGTAATTAAAATGCCACCGAGTACTCCAAGACGCCAGCGACTTAATGGTAGAGACGGTGATTGCATGAATTCGACTACAGTCTATGTGACCCCTTTCAAATCGTGCGGCGATGAATTGGCATTGGCGAAACGGGTACACCATTTTGGGTTCGTATAAAAGAACATCTAGTCGGTAAACTTAAACCAAATACCCCAACTAGGTGCGTATAGAACGCAGAGACATAACGGGGAAGATTTTGAAGTAGGGGTTACGATCCTCGCACAGGAGTCGAAAATACAAGCGCACAAAACTCTCGAGGCATTCCGGATTAATTCCCAGAACCCAGAAATGAACCGCTGGGAGAAATGCCTCATTATGACGCGTGATATTGGGTAGTATGTAAGTTTGTTATTTTGATGGGATGAGCACATTACGACTCCATGTGAACTCTTTGAGGTTGGTTGACATATTCAATGGAAGACTCATAACAATCGGTAAATGTGCAAAGAAGCTATTCCGTGCGCAATGTGATTGAAATTTTGTTTGAGGATTTTCTCTGCTAAGTTATGGATATGTTCGGCTGAGTAGATTGAGGTCAACTTGACCTTTCCAGGCTCCGAGGAAGGCGAAATCCGGCGAAACGTCAGCTTATGCGCAAATAAAGAAATAAAATAACACTTCATGTTCGCTAAACAGAAATGTAAAAAGTAACAGTGTGTCTCAAAAACGACTCACCTCTCCTAACCTTTCAAGTCCCATAAGCATATCAGTCAAACTGCTTAAATGTTCAGCGTTTCTTACACTATCTAGCTCCTTCTTCATCGCCAAACGTTGCTCTCGTTCTTGTTGGGCGGCCAGTAGAGCTTCTTCTACCTAGGCTGATTGAAAGATTCAATCCTTCCTCCCATTGTACCTTGTTCCTCTATTTCTGCCATATTTTTATCGAGAAATGCCCGTGCAAAAGTAAGATGAGGTTTTTATTCGAGGATATGGCACAGAGTTTTGGTTTCCTTTTGTGCTAACTAAATCATGTAGTCTTCCATACGTTGTCATAATAGTTCATGGGTTTATTTTTGACAAAAAAGTAAACCAAGTAACACTTAGAATCAGACATGTGAACTGATTTCCATTTGCATAGAGGTTGAGGCAGAATGGACAATATGACTCGAATTCTGCTCATTATCTTTCCGGCGTTTATTTTGTCGCATAGAATATTTTGCTATGTTCTTTAAAACCAAAATCGGTAGTTTCTTCAGCAAAGAATTTACAAGGCATTGAGCAAGAATGGTTATTCATTGGTTATCAAAATTCATAAGAACAGTTTACTGTTCCGATATGTTTAACCGACGGCGAGAACGATGCCAACGAGGGAGTTATTAAGATATCTCCTACAACATAGGTTGCTGGTAAGATATTTTGATGCAAGGACACAAAGCGCTCGTACCAATGTGCTACCGCACAACACAGTCCTTGAGGAAATTATGTGCTCTTCATACAAATATGGCAGACGTGGCAAACATACAAAAACTCCAAGGCATATTTAACATGTGCTTCATTCGACTCGTCGTATCGCTAGTCATTTTTGAAGGTCTTCGAATTTGCAACGGAGTTCGGCTAAAACTTCAAGAACGGCAAGAAATGTTGGCTGACGTGATTCACCTTGGAATCCAGAGATGACATCAATGGAACGTTCCCATATCTTGACCATAGGTAGTCGCGAATTTTTTGGAACGCAAAAACTTTTGTTGTATAGGTATGATACCAGTTTGCAGAGGAAGCCGTTCGATTTGCGATCATGATTGTGTTTCACAGAACCTCTAACCACTGCGGTTTCCGCTATCAAAAATATGACATATGTAGCATGAAGAACAGAAATTAACAACAAAACAAACAGGAAACGAGATCAAGAAGCCTAAGGTGGCAAAGTGGTCGATGAGCTGTGTTAGAAAATCATTTATCATCAGTTGTTAAATCATTGCGCATGAGATAAAATCTAGCAAGCACTGGGCCATAAACATTACAAAAACAAATTGTAATCGACCATTGAAAAACACCGAGCAATGGTTGACTTTGACTGACGGGAAATCTATTCACGTCTGATTGTAAGCGTCAACTCGTTTACTTTTTTGTCAAAAAAGTACCCAAAAAATTATGAAGATGTAGGGGAGACTATGTGATGTAATAAAAAGCGAAACCAGAGCTCTGCTATGTCCTAAGGTAAAAATCAAACCTAATTTTTTCACGGCGTTTCTCGGTAAAGATATGACAAAAGATGGAAGACTAAGATGTACCATATGATCATGACTAGCAAATAAATCAAAAACAGTTATGAGCGAAAACAGTGAAAGTGTACCTGCCTCTCCGCAATGGTTTTCAACAACTGGCTCTCCTCCATGGCTGCATTCAACATGTATATTTCGTCAGCATATCTAGTGCAGTCGATTTTGAGTGACTCGAATTCAACTTGAGCACCACGAAGATTTGCAACCTAATTGAAATCCTGATCTTCAGATAAGACGTTAGATAAAAATTCAACTGGAAGGTATATGCATCTGAAGTGAAAAATAAACGAACTGCACTACGCATTAGAAGGCTGAACAAACCGTTTTCTGTAGAGTGATATTCTCCTCCTCGAGTTCAGTGTATTCACCCATAAGTCTCTGTTCCCTCTCTTTCGTTTCCCTCAATTCAGCCTGTAACATAAAGCATATTCGTGAGATCTCGTTCAGGACGTAAATTTGTACGAATAACTCAAAAGACCGACTTTCCATAAACCTGGGCATAGACGGTTGATATATTTACTTATATGATCTTGTAAACTGATCTCCTTCCAACGGTTTACCGCCTCATCGTGGCTAGGATGTGTTCCTGGGTGTCGGACTGCGATGTACAGCGGGAGGATTCGTCTCCACGGCACGGTCTCCCAAGCTAGGAGTCCGGCCTTTCCATCAGGAAGCCTAGCTAAGAGTAAACCAATACCAGGCTCCACCACCGTCTTGGTATCAAAGTCGCATGGTGGCAAATCTCCCTCTGATCCATAAGCGCTGCGACTGCCTGTCCTCGTGACTACCTGGGCAGACTTTGGCAAGGCTGTCCTCGGTATTCCAGGAAACCACAATGGCTCAGCCAGCAAATCTCCCAAAAATGGCGATTATGCTGGGGCCCGCACAACTAGTGAGCACGTACCGTTCAAGTACCAAGTATCAAGTATAAACTGATCGTTTTTAACTGATGCGAGGTTGAAATAGGTCTTCGTTGCCGTTGTCGTTGGTGTTGTTGGTGAGTCCCATTCGTAACATCACAGCTCTAAGGAAGGCGAAATCGCCGAAGCGTTAGCCATCGACCAACAACAACAATGATAACAACAACGAAGACCTATACCAACCTCGCATCTGTTGGTTGGCCAGTGGATTAGGGAGTTGGACGGATCTGTCTTTTGTCCGCCAATTGTACGTGAAATGCTCGACTTTGTATGAATTCGCTACGCGGGACTTTTTTGCCGTAACTGCCGTGGACAACCTCGAGTTTGGGTTATAACAGTTTATAACAATAACAACAGTACAATAATAATATGTAACATGTGGTGACAGGTGGTTAACTGGATATATACGATTGAGATGAGAACAAATGGTGGAAAAGAAGGAAGCTAGGCACTGGTAGATTGGAAGACCGACACTGGCGGATCGGAGGACACACACTTGTAGACTGGAGGCCAGGTACCGGTCGATTGGGAGGCAGACTCTGTGCTGAGGGAAAACAGGTACTGTTTGAAAGGAGACTCGGTACTCCCGTAATGACTAATGGTGCTCCTTATATTCTGTCTGTAATGGGTGGAGTTTTACAGAGGAGATTAGAGATAGTGCTCAAAGAGAGGCTGTGTACTTTTTCAGCTAGTACAATTTGATGGGGCTACATGTGAAAGGACACAGGTGCGTGTTCAGAAACTTCTTTGGGACGGCAGATGCTGGAAAGTACATTCCGCTGACTAGTGCTAAATTCCCTTTTCAACCACCTGCGAGACAACTGCATGGAAGGGTTGTTAAGAGGCAATTTGCAGAATGTGCAGGAATAGATGTATAACGATTACATGTAAAACAGTTATTTAGATGACATAAAATAGGAACTATTTAAGGAACAGTTACTATAGCATTATATACTTCCTCCTAACGGTTTACTGCCTAATAGTGGCTGGGTGTTCCTAGGTGCAGAGCTGCGATGTACAGCGGAGGATTCATCCTCCCGACAGGGTATCTCGAGCATAGGAGGAGTTTGGCTTTTCCATCAGGAAGCCCCGCTAACAATAAACCAATATCTGGATCCACTATCGTTCTGGTACCAAACTAGTCACATGGTGGCAAATCTCCCCTGACACACCAGAGCGGCGACTGCCAGTGGTGGTGACGACCTGATGCAGACTTTGGCCTGGTTGACCCAGGGACCCCAGCGAACCACGATGGCTAAACCAGTAAAACTCCAAAAAATGGAGATAACGCTGTAGCTCGCACAAACAATGAAAACGTCCACCTATCTAAGTAAGTTATCTACCTATTCACAGATTTGATAGACCATGATTTTATTGCCGCTTAATAATCACCACCTATCATAGGTAACCAATTTCAAATCTACTAACAGGAAATTTTTCCTAGCCAAGCCAAAAATAGACAACAATACATATTTGGAAAAGTACAAAACATGTAAAAGTCACAATTGATAACACTTATTACTTTATGAAGATTATTCTAACCAAATTGGCAAAACAAGAAACATTTAAGTAAACCAGCCTTCAACCTTCTCCTCTCCTCCTCCAATGCTGCTCCAGCATCAGCAGCGGAGCTATTTTCTATCTTAAGTCGCTCTAGTTCACTTCGACACCGTTCGAGTTCCTAGACTTGTTCACACGTGAGGAAAGAAATCGATAGATCATGGAATAAAGTGATAAAGAATATTTCTATCATCATATAACTGGTCCACGCATGATTCCGTTAATAATTCAATAATACCTGTTCTGCATTTCGGAGACTTGTCTCTAGAACAACGATCCGCTCGGTGAGGAGATTCTCTTTGGCTGAACTTTCTTCCAACAATGTCCTCTCGTTTTCGAGTTCACTTCGATGCGCCGCTTTATGTTGCGAACGGAATTCGGCCAACACCTAAACAAACAAACTGCTTATTTTTAACCTACTTGTCCGTACAGAGCTCAAGATCTTCATTTCTTCAATTTCTTTCAATTTCACAGTGAGTCAAATTGACCAAAAATGAAGTTTTTTCATAGTTTCTTTCCTACTTCTTTTTCTTTAGCATTTACCAGTTCCGTTCGTTTGTCACGTACATTATAGGGCAGTAACAGTTATTGTTGGGAACAGGTAGGGCAGTGCTAGTGATCCAGTTCATTATGCGGACGGCCAACCCCCGCACGCGCTGGTTCCATCCCACTCCAAGTCCCCCACATTCGAACTCCTCACACAACACGAGGGAGAAATAAACATGTATGGCTTCAAGATAGAGCAGTTGATGGCACTCTTAAAAGAATGCTTGAGCTGCTCAATCTTCAGATGGCCCGTTACTCTACTGTAAATATATAGATGACTTCGAAACCGACTTTCCTTGAACCTCGGTGTGCTTAATCAATATGTATTTTTTCTTTGATGAGCTTACACGAGGTTGATAATAATGTTTATTATCAGCTAACGTTTCGACGTCTTCGTCTTCATCAGAGCCGATGGTTCACGCTTGTTATTCGATGTTCTTGTTCTGCACGATGTACGCGATGATACATGTCCGGAAGAAAAACAAGCAGTTATCAACGGACATTATCATTATATCCACCATCAGCATCGTGTATAAAGGGGCATCACTGAAGGAGTATGCCTCATTCGAGGAGATGGACCGCTGAAGAAGACCTGACTCGACACGAAGGCGAAGCCGCCACATCGAGGCGAATAACAAGCGTGGACCATCGACTCGGATCATCGGCTCTGATGAAGACGAAGACGTCGAAACGTTAGCCGATAATAAATATTATTATCAACCTCGTGTAAGCTCATCAAAGAAAGAATACATATATAGATGACTGTTTTGTCCTTTGCTCAACACAAAAGGGAATGGACAAATGTTTCGAGTTGTTGAACGAACATTCGGAGTATATCAAGTTCACCCGAGAGAAACTGAAAGAAAACTGGCTTCCATTCCTGAACGTGCAAATTAACCTATCAGAAAACAGCTACATTACGAAGTGGTACCGAAAGTCAAGTAGAAACAACATCTTGGTTCAACACCTCTCCTCTTATCCCTCTCACACGAAAAGGTGACTTGTGAGAACATGTTTCGAACCGCCACCAGCGTGTGCACAGGAAGAGAGCAGAGTGAGGAGTCCCGGAACATGGCGCGATAAATAGCCATATTTAATGGCTACGAAACTGTAGCTTAGGATAGGTGTAGAGGAAAAAAAAGCTGCTTGAGAAGAACCGGTCTAGAGAATTCGGTAAGGGCAATTGAAATGCCGAGTACTCTAAGACGCCAGCCTGTGCGTAACCGCCTATATGTTACATCCAACGCAAAACTGCATAATTTGACTTAATGGTAGAGACGGTGATTGCATGAATTCGATTACAGTCTATGTGACCCCTTTCAAATCGTGCGGCGATGAATTGGCATTGGCGAAACGGGTACACCATTTTGGGTTCGTATAAAAGAACATCTAGTCGGTAAACTTAAACCAAATACCCCAACTAGGTGCGTATAGAACGCAGAGACATAACGGGGAAGATTTTGAAGTAGGGGTTACGATCCTCGCACAGGAGTCGAAAATACAAGCGCACAAAACTCTCGAGGCATTCCGGATTAATTCCCAGAACCCAGAAATGAACCGCTGGGAGAAATGCCTCATTATGACGCGTGATATTGGGTAGTATGTAAGTTTGTTATTTTGATGGGATGAGCACATTACGACTCCATGTGAACTCTTTGAGGTTGGTTGACATATTCAATGGAAGACTCATAACAATCGGTAAATGTGCAAAGAAGCTATTCCGTGCGCAATGTGATTGAAATTTTGTTTGAGGATTTTCTCTGCTAAGTTATGGATATGTTCGGCTGAGTAGATTAAGATCAACTTGACCTTTCCAGGCTCCGAGGAAGGCGAAATCCGGCGAAACGTCAGCTTATGCGCAAATAAAGAAATAAAATAACACTTTGCGTTTGCTCAACAAGAATGCGAAGAAGCTCCACTTCAGTTTGTTCTGCTCCAAAAGACTTGTAGCAACTCCAAAAATCATTAATGCGGCGAGTCTACCACTGATTCATGATTAACTTTGCACCCACCGACTAAAGCGTATTCAGATTTCTGTAGAACAGTTGAAATGCTATGAAACTCATTATTTTTTCGCAAGCCTGAATAAATCATTTTGCTTCACTCTGCCCAGAGGGTGCTTGCTAATGATACGTGTAGTGCAGTGGTTAGACCAGGCCTCCCATCCGTCCTGGGATGGCATACTGGTGCCATCTGTCAGAAAGGATAGTAGCACTGAGTTGATACATTAATAGGTCATCACAAGCGTATCCATGATGCTTGATGAAGTCGAACGTAGGGTGCATCCTCAAGGTTTAACTAACGCTAAATGTTTTGTCCTTTATTATTGGCTTTGAAATCACATTATGTGAGTGAAGGACTAAGGAATCACTGCAAAGATGGCGGAAGGACATTTATCCACTGCATATATACAAATATTTAATTGCTTTTGAAATTTCATCTGTGAATTATAATAAAAAACGGTGTAAAATAAGGATGGCCCAAACTTTTGCATCAGATTAACATTCCTTAAGATCGACAGTGTTAACGTCACAGAGTGTGACGCAGTGGTCAGAGGCGCCCTGCAACACATACGTTGAATTGATCCCCGAACCTACTGCCCACTGAGCTTTTGATCCCTCCAGGGTTGGCAAATTGGTACCATACTTGGCTGGAAAGATAGCAGCGCTGGCTTGATGCATCGTTATGCCATCGCGAGTCATCGTAAAGGGCAGACATGCATTTAATGAGCTCCAAACGATGCCTAATGAAGTCGAATGCATGACAGATCCCTCACGGATTGATCAACGCCGAGAGCTTTATCCTTTTATTATTGACGTGGCACGGTAAAGATAAAAAGGATAGAGCTCTCAGCGTTGATGAATCCCATGGTAATGGCGCCATGCATCCAACTTCAACAAGCATCGTTAGGGGTGATTGAACGCATAAGTGCCCCGTACACGTTGACTCGCGTGTGGCCTAGATCGAGTCAGCGATGGTATTCCCCCAGACAAGTCTGGCGCCAACCTGCCGACCTTGGATGGAACGCTTGGTGAGCCTGAGGAGAGGGATCGAATTCATCACGTGTGTTGCAGGCTCGCTTTATCCACTGCCCAATACGCGCTCATGACAAGATTGCAAACAAATCGAAAGACGGTATACTTCAAAAGGAACCGTATTCACAAAATTGAAAAATTTTTCAATACTGGAAAGCACATCGGAAGCCACATTCCAAATCAAACACATAGGTCGCCGTAGTTATTTAGATGACAGTATTTCCTGTCAGTTTCATGCTATGTGGGATTTAGCTTGCTATATCGCCCTTTAATTGGCTGTTCGACGAATCATAAGAAGCGCTGTAGTCAAAGTACGGAGTCGCCAAGCAGCAAATTCCCAACCCTTCTATGCAGAAAGCCCAGTAACCTACTGTGGTGACTACATGAGAAAGCGTTAGTCCGGCTAGCTTTGGCCTCCAGAGATAATTACGCTCGAACAATATTCAATGTATCAGGTCACATACTAACTCGATGAAATACGCATGAAAAACAACGAAAAAATGGGAGAAGAGTTGAGATCGACACTACGTGTTAAAATGATTCGCCTGAAGTATCTGTGTCACTGTGGTGTAGCTCAGCTGGATGACAATTAACATTGAAATTGATTTCAGCACCAATCAGATCGATTCCCCAGTTCCCCTCTTACCACAACCATAAGTGGATAAAGGACTAAACGCAGAGCAAATATAGAAATCGTTCTTGCATTGAGAAGCAGCTGAATACCAGTAACGTAAACATTATGTTGTGCCCTACAAAGTTTCTCTACTTGATATACGTGGTACTGGTTATTTCCCCCCGTACCAGGCTTGTCTAAGAAATATTCACTCTCTGCAGCCTAAGTGGGAAACTCGAGTCCGAGTCACAACTTCAGCGAGAATTGACTCGACCAGAGTTAAACGACATTCATGACGAAAGGAAAATCCTCAAGCAGCAGCCGAAACCACACGTAAAAGTTGGAAGACCTCATTGGATGATGGATTAGAGGAAACTAATTGGATGTGATAAGCGCTGAAATCCGCATAGTAGAAGCGAAAGGCAAGTCTAAAAGAACTTAAGTTCAAATGCATGAACGTGTTCATGCAGTTGCGCATATACGAATTGTAACGTGGATGTCAATTGGGACAAAACTATATATTCAAGAAAATAGAAAGTACATCATATGTTTTTTAACCTATTCCGCAAAAAATGTGGCACGTGTAGCGCAGTGATGGGAGGCGCCCTGCAATACACATGGGATCGCTCTCCGCACCACAGGGGTCGGTAGATTACCGGACTTGTCTGGTGCAAGCCAAGAAAACCATGTACGATGTCACCTAACTCACCATAAAACGCCACCGAAACAAAACCCATTTGTGACATAGGAAAACTCTTCTCTGATGTCCTTGTCAACAGTTTCGGGATATCGGGTAATTTTACAACAAAAAGGGCTGCAATCTAATCTTTACGGTTGAAAGGGTGTTGACTAATGTTGGCTCAAAATTCCGAAAATAATACTCAGACATTAAGCTATTACAATGACAGGGTCCATGCATGGACTTGGAAAATTCCTCCAAGGAACAACAATGTCACCATTGACTGCTTGCGTGTGAAACATGTCCTCAAGAGGACAGAAGTACATCATGCCTCGTCAAAATGGAACTGAATCAACAAGGATACAGATATTTTTGAAGGATGAACATGGGAATCTCCCATCGAAAATTTTGCCTAACCGATTTCGCTGAAAAAAAAAAGAGGAGGGTGTAGGGAAATCAAAATCTTTCAGTTCTTTGAGAACCTACTACCAACCCTCGTCAATACAGTGGCCCAGCTTTTTCTAGAAGTATTTGCCATATCGCTTAGCAAATCAATGGTAAAGCAGTGAGATAGTGCTGCTGCACAAAAAAGTGAAACATAAAAAAAGGAAAAACTAAAAAAGTTAAATAAATGATAGCTATATGTCATATTCCTTTGCCAACAATACCTGATTAGCTTGGTCCACTTCGATTTTAGCCGCATCGAACTGCGTTTGGAGCTGAGCCAGTTTCAATTCCAGAGCCTCTTTTTCCTGCAGAATACTGAGGCCAACTTCTGCTGCCTAAACGATTAAATACGGTACCCACCGAAAGTCAATGTAGGAAGTGTGAAACCAAAGGCCTAAATTTAGTAGGACACTGACAACAAATTAACAGCAATATAGCTTTTATATGACTTCTACATGGCTGAAAACTAAATTCCATTCCAGCTTTGAACGAATCTCATCTTATAGCGAATTTTACTAGTTGAATTAAAATCGGTTAGAAGTTATATGCACCCGCCAACAAGACGCAAGTTTACTGTTCAAGTTATTCAGTCATAATGAAGCCGCAATTCTCTGGACCCCAGGGTTAGTCATTTATCCTTCATTTGCCGATTTCTGGCATCTCGAGTAGCAAGGGTACAAAACAAGCGAAACTTCATCCATCGGGACAAACTGGTGGCCCCGAATGTCTTTAGTGTGGATGGTTACCGCACTTGCATAAGAAAATTTAGTTTGCTTATTTCAACGACCGACGTCTCTTGAAACTCTTCAGAGTTCAAATGATCCCTGTAAATCCTGTAGTTTTCTAAGTAACCTACCTGTCGAAAAACTTGCCCGGTTAAGAAAGATGCAACAGTAACCTCTCCTTCGTTCCCTCATATATATGTATATATATATATATATAATATACATATATATGCACATATATATACATGTATACATATGTAAATCAATATCAGTAAATCAGTAAAGTTTATGGCTGCATGTATTGAGTGTGCTAGGCGGACTGCCACAGTAACAGCATTTAAAAACCACATATCTATTCAGGAGATACTAATCACGTCCGACTCTGAAATTGCACTAATTTGGTTACGATCACTAAATTTAGGGAAATCAGTGGGAGTACCAGTAAAAAATCGCATCAGGGAAATGCGTCGAATAGATACGGCTTTGCAATATCTCATTCGATTTGCCCATGTGCCCGTAGATCAAAATCCAGCCGATTGCGCAACGAGAGGATTAAGTAAGTCCCACTCAAAGAGTCATCATTGGTGGACGAGGATCAGAATAATGAGGAGGATATACTGGGCTGATCGGAAGCGTGGCGTACTGACGATGATGCTAAACTAATGTATAATTCGCAGCTGTCATTTAATAGTGATATGATAAAGTCAATGCACAATAATGACTATGTGCAGTATGACTTAACAACTACGATAATCTACATTGGTAGCATACGAGATCAACACGGTACGGATCTAAAAAGCGGACGAACCCTGACAGCGGCGAACCCGAGTAGCAATTCACGAGGCTATACATATACTTCTGGAGATGGCCGTATATGGCACAGGTCCAGCTTCTTTTATCGAAGACATTCGTCGGCTATCGTTTCCAAACCCTCTCAAAACCAGAGATCAGCTGGCGGAAGACAGTTATAACAAACAACAAATCCAGATCGTAAAAATAGGTTTGCACAACAAGACTGTTTATAGGAAGTTCCTTAGGATGGGATCAAAATATTTACGTACTACGACATTTGCAAGGCAACTTGAGAAACAGTGGATATGATCCTTACTACAGAACATACAGTAATGGGAAAATAGAAATAGATATAGAAAGAAATAGAAACTATTCTGGGAATGTATACATATATAAACACACATTCGTACGATACTGCTCAAACAGTTGAAAAGACCCGAAGCGAAAAGTTTGATGAGCATAAGCACCTTATGTTTATCAGCGATCGCTTCCTGGAGGGCAGCCTCCAGTCGAATAACCTCTTCCCGCACATATTCCGCATCACCCATTCCCCTGAAAAAGGCAGAATATCTGAGAGCACTCGAATATCCTTCACAATATGAAGACAAACATTCTTATATGTGAAGAAGAAAACAAACAGGAGCAAATGCTGTTGATTTGTTACCCTGAACAGTGCGTGAATTAAATGCTCAGGTAGAATTCTGATGGTGATTGCGGCAATGTACAAGACATGAATATAGTTTGGTTAAACACAACACCTTGAACGTGAATAAGCACACTGATCTACAGCTGGATTGATAGCCTAGTGGGTAAATAAGAGTGATGGGAGACGAATGAAGTCCATGGAGGAACTCTCTCCCAAGAACTGTACTCATCGACGGTAGCCCGCCCTATCTGACTACCAGCCGACTGTCAACAAGTACCCAACGTGTGCGCGCCTGGACATCTCGCTCTCTGTCCGAGTTGCGGCGAGCGCAGACCAGCAGACACCACCCCATCGTCCAGAACGGAAGCAGAAAGGACTACGACAGAAACAGAAGAAAAATCATATCCCAGCAGACATTCTAGCCGGGAGGATGGTTGGAGCAGAACCATTATGTCGGAAATGAACCCCAGTTCTTTCGATACAAATATATGCGGTGATTTTCACGGGAATCAGTAACCAGTCTGCCCGCTCATTTCCCCTATCACCCTATTGAACGACGTCGAAATCGTTTGGTTTCGCCTCTAACAGACAACGCAGTATGCATGACTATCTTCATTCCATCTTAGTGAAACAGTTGCGGTGTAATGGACGGGAAGTGACAAAACCGTTCTCACTAAACGAAAGAACTCAGGCGCTCAGCACAGCACACTTGTCTTAATCAGCGTTTTCCATTTCCACAGAAACAGTTCTAATTAGGTAAGGATTTTCGACAAAACCCACCCTTATCAAGAGTTGCCATGTTCCCTTTTTCTGAAGTCGACTTTATTCCGTCTTCATCCGGTTTTCTTTTCCCAGAAGACGCGAGGAAATCTCACGTCCAAATAGCAGAGCTTTAATGGTGGATAAACAACTCATTCTGGGAGAAACCGAATCCTTTTTATGCAGAGATCGAGACAGAATCTGTTTTTCCCAGTGTAATGAGGTACTCAGAGGAGTGTAAACAAACAGCAAACACTTTGGAACAACCCGAAAACGAAAACAAATCGAAAACAGGAAGGAGAAAGAAGTACGGAACGACTGAACACACAGGCGCGTCAGCTACTGAAATGGATCCTCACTGTGAAATGACAGCTGCAGTTCCACTCCTCGCTATTCTGGTTTGCCGTTCTACCAATGAACTTCGTCGTTCAGGAAATCACTACGAACATCTCATGATGGAGTTTAAAACACAAGAATTGAAGTTAGGAACTGAACGAAACGAACGCACAGTAAAAGATGATGAGATGAAGAACACGTTTTAAGCTTCTTCCAATGCACATAAAATGTCATATCGATTTTCTAGTGGACGCTATAAATGAAACTGTCCCGAATGCCCTCCATTAAATGTTTTTGGGCCAGGCGCTTAGCTAGAAGGATAAAAGAGCGATGTTCTGAACCAGCGAGATAAAATGACCACCAAGTGGGAACGCACTGTATCTTTCGATTGAGCTATCGGAGCTGACATGAATTACTAGACTGCAGAACAAGTAGTAGTTGAGCGTACTGCTACTTAGACATTAGCTTTCACCACAGCTGGGTGGTCGATGAGACAAAACGGCACGAAACGGAATGCAGACATGAACGCCGTCCACGAGCAGTCACCGCCGAACCGCCATCACCACCGGCCGAACCCGACAGCCGATCGATACGCCACCCAGAGAACACGACAGCAATCCATTCGATCGATAGCGTTGCACAGTGCAGGACGTCTGAGCAGGCGACGAACTGCTGGAGATGATTTACGGCTCAGTGAACGGCCATAATCCGTTCTATTTACCTGTAGTCGTCCACTTTAACCCGTCTGATTGGGAGAACGGAGCGTTCATCTTCGAAGTGACTGGAACCCACTGGCACGGTAGTTCACAAAGTTTGCCATCTCCTTTATAATAAAAGTTGACCCATTTTTCTTTCATCGGCACCACAGATTGTGGTAAGAGGGATTGATCAACGCCGAGAGCTTTATCCTTTATCCTTTAAATATGTCTAATTCGGTGCAGGATAGCGCAGTGGTTGGTGATTTTCGTCGATCAGGAAGCAAAGGTGCTAGTTCGATCCCACATCTAACACTCCTCCCATTAATACGGCTATCCACAAGATTGTAAGGAGAGTTGACACGACGTATGTTCTAGAACATTCGTAAAGAAGGCGAATTCCTCATGCAGTAGCCGAAACAGTACGTGGACTGTTCGAACAGTATTGTTTGTTTGCAGCAGCTGACGTTTCGGCGAACCTCGTGTCGTTCAGAGCTTGGAAAGGTCAAAAGCGCATGGTATATAAACACTACTCTTCGTAGTGATTTCCACAACCGACTTTCTACTAACCTGGGATCAAATAGTTATACATGTTCTTCTTGAGCAAACGCGAGGTGTTATTATATTCTTTATTCAATAACAAGCTGACGTTTCGGCGGATTTCGCCTACCTAAGAGCCTAGAAAGGTCAAAGTTGATAGCAATCCACCCGGCCAAACACCTCCATAACCAGAACAGAGAAAGTTCTAAACGAAGATTTCAATCACATTGAACACAGAATAGTTTCTTAGCACACTCAATGCTTTCCATGAGTCACTTTCACTGAGTATGTCATGTGGAGAGCAACCGCACGCGGTCCACATGGGTGGGTAATGCGCCTCTCTAACATTAAATTATCAGTGTTAAATACTGTCTGAGATCACTCGTGATTACGAGGCACGGTTCATTTTCGGATTCATGAAATTAAACCACAGTGTCTTAAGTGTCTTGCGCGCTGGAGTTTTCGATTCCTGTGCAATGATGGTAACTTCTACTTCGAAATCATCCTCGTTGTGTCCCTGCTTCCTATGCGCGCCTAGTGGAGTGCTCGGTTCTAATCTAAATTTGCCGACTAGATGCCTTCCTAAACGGATGCAGAGTGGCCTACCCGTTTTACTCATATTTTCATCTCCGCACGCTTTACAATAAATCGTATAAACCATACCCACTTGCAATCATCGTCCCTATCGTTAGGGCATACTATGCAATTCTGCGCTGTGCATAAACAGTAATATATGTGATTGCGAACTAGTTGTCGTCTTAGAGTGCTCCTTAAGTGTCTTGCGCGCTGGAGTTTTCGATTCCTGCAATGATGGTAACTTCTACTTCGAAATCATCCTCGTTGTGTCCCTGCTTCCTATGCGCGCCTAGTGGAGTGCTCGGTTCTAATCTAAATTTGCCGACTAGATGCCTTCCTAAACGGATGCAGAGTGGCCTACCCGTTTTACTCATATTTTCATCTCCGCACGCTTTACAATAAATCGTATAAACCATACCCACTTGCAATCATCGTCCCTATCGTTAGGGCATACTATGCAATTCTGCGCTGTGCATAAACAGTAATATATGTGATTGCGAACTAGTTGTCGTCTTAGAGTGCTCGGTGGTATTTCACTGTTACCTGTTGATAGCAGATTTCTTTTCAGTTGCATACTTTCCCAAAGGAAGAGAATTTTTTATCCATAGTGTTTCTTAGACAACACATGGCAAAGTGGTGATGCTGTTCATTACAAGTAAGACCCTGGTTCGATCCCGTCCCGTATCACTAAGGCCTCCATTTCTCTAAGTGAGGAGATTGATAAAAGATTTCTTTGAGATCGATCGGCTTATTTAATCCAATCCACGTGAAAATGCCCACCCACAGCTATCCCAGGATTCTAAAGAGAATCGAGTTTGACTAGCGATCAACGACGTTCTCAATGAAGACGAAAATCCTTATGCAGCAGTGGAAATCCCTATGAAGGAAATTGAAAGACATATAAAAGATGAATGAAAGAAAGCGACTGGAATGAAGTGCAGACATTGGTACACAATATGTCAACACGGATGATAAAAATGTACTCATTGGATAACGACTAAGAAGATTGCAGTAAAGAAAACAGTTTGCATGGAAACGGAAATTTACTTCCTAATTGGCGGAAATAGGGAATGGATAGAGGGGATGGCACAGTGGTCGTGACGCTCGTCATCATAAGCATGGTGCTAGTTCGATTCCGCTCCGTGCCAACTAAGCCTCTCATCCCACCGGAGTCGGAAAATTGGTACCGGACTGGTATGGGAAAAAAATCACTCTCTGCAGTCCAAATGGGTACACTTCAGCCCCGCTATCTCAGGACTCCATAGAGAACTGCTTGATCAGCATTCTACCACACTCAAGATGAAATGGAAATCCTCAAGCAGCCAAAGCCACCCGTAAAAGTTAGAAAGCTTTCGTGGTGATAATGGATGCGAGGAAACGAATCGATTGTGTGAAATGCTGGGATCCGCACAGTAGATATGAAGACGGATTAAATAAAATAAGATAAAGCAAATAAAATTTGGCTGAAATCCGGAAGTTTGTTGCAAGTCGCTCGTTTTGACTCTTAGAGAGTTGTTCAACGAATTCAGTGAACAAG
>MQTX01000132.1:862238-892632 GCA_009735665.1 Angiostrongylus cantonensis
TCTAGTCGTAAGGTCACAAATCTTTTAGATCACAAGCGTAAGCACTGATGGCCTTAGGACTTCACGTACTTTCATCTAAGGAAATGAAAGAAGTTGCACTGTGGGAAGAATTTTCTGTCAGAAAAAATTTTACTCGAATTCGAACGACTCGTTGCAAATATTGACAATTCAAGTAAGTTCAGTTCAGTAAAGATTCAGTACGATGAACAACATCCACATGATAACAAGAGTCATTGAGGTATCGTGAGGGTATAGGAGACCGCTCTTTTTCACTTCTATCGATTTAAAGGAAGTTTTGACTCAGTTGACATAGAAGCAGCCGTAGAAACCCTGGACAGCCAAGAAGACTCTACGCAGTGTGTCAAGATTCTTTGTGAGATATAAAAAAAAATTCACAACCAACATATCACCGTTCTACAACGATATTAACATCAACGTCAAAAGTGGAGTTAGACAAAGCGACACGATTTCGCCAACATTATTTATCGCCAACCTCCAGAACGTCATGCGAACATTGGGATGGGTCAACATGAGAGTGAAAATCGATGTTCGGCAACAACACCATCTTCACTTCGATCGTACAACACCAAGCATTACCCAGGCTGCAAGAATACTTACTGACTTTGATAAGCCTGTGGAAAGACAAAATTGATGCTCGTAAAGAACGGATTGGTTTCGTGTGTCCCACGCGCCTTCAAAAGAATGAACACTTTCGACCACTGTTGTTTCAACTATGTCTAGCTAGGTCTATCCATCGATCTATCCATCGTCTATACTCCGTCGTCTATCTATCTACCTGCCCTTGCAGGAAGTCAACAAGATGTCAAACACGACTTAGCTCCAGAGTTGAGCAGAAGGAAACGAGCGGCTTGGTAACCTTCCGAGCGCTTCGAGTATTTAGTGAAGAAAACAAGGAGCACCCGACTGCATTCCCACCCTTTCGACTCAACGGCTCTTCCTGTCCTAACGTAAGTATGCGTCAGAAACCCGGTCGATGCGTAGGCAGTATGAAAGATCAATCAGTGCTATCGAGTGAGCAGTCCAAAGGACGATGATAGTAGACTCCCGTTTCACATGGGTAAGGGATGGGATCCGAAGATTCGACCTGCGTCAACGATCAAAAATCAAAGATGCCGTTCTATATGCCAAACAGTCGAAGATAAGGTGGGTCGGGCACGCAATGCTTATGAATGACAGCTGATGGACAAGAGCCGTTAGTGACTGGATTCCTCGGGATGTTAAGCACACTGGAGGAAGACCACCGACCCGATGGTCAGAGTTCTTTAAGAAACTCTAGAAGAGTTATAGTGATATGGTGCTCCATAAGTCCCTAGAGCGATCAGAACCGACTGGGCTACTCTTCCACGCGAAAGAGAGAAGTGGATGATTGATTGACGCCCGCTTAAGTCAGTGGACGATGAATGTTACAAGAAATAATACATTTAATGCTTTCATATCTTATTCCAAATGCGGACATCGTCAGAAAGCATCTTAAATCAGTTGGGATCAACTGATGGAACTAACACCTAGACGCACTGGAGAAAAAGAAAAAACAATGCGGGGAGCGACCATCGCTGAGAACCCAAGCACACATCATCAAAAAAAAGAACCCACTTTTCGGATTTTTCACTTGGTGTCGTGTCTTCCCTCAACGGCTGAAATAAGTCACAAGTGAACTGCAAAAAAACGGACATTAGAACGGAAACCGCGGTAGGAGAACGTACGGCGACGGCGTTAGTCCAAACAAGTGAGCCGTCCGGCAGTGTGTGTTGGTAGTCGTAGCTTCTCCTTTCCTCCGCGTAGAATACCCGTGGTGATTTCCAAAGCAGACCATTTCTCGCGTCAACTACCGTGTCGCGGTCAATAATAAGCCTGAATTAGCAGCACCTTCTTCTCACATTATCACAGTAGGCGACAAATGAAAGCCATGTCGCCTATGATGATTTTCCTAAATGGAATTTTACCGAGATGAGTTTGTGGGACAATTCAGTGCCAGGCTGTCTGAACGCTTTGTTTTGCATTCCGTTAACTTCGAACAAAAGCGTTACATGAACTGTGTCAAATCGCTTTAACCATTGAGTAACTCACTCAGGCGGAGCGATGTTTGTGGTCGTCCCATCTAGTTAGTGTGCTTCTCATGATAGAGAGATGAAGAGTAGAATACTCTTGCTACTATGCTGATTATGTTCTCTGGTTCTGACAAGAAGATTGACAAAAGGACCTCTTCAGGCGATGTTGGGAAGGCTAATTCTTATCCGGACTTTGGCAAGGAATTGTGTTTATCTCTCAAAAAGGAGCGTCGTCGAAAATATTATCAAAGCAGTGAATGACGTCTTATAAGAAGTGATATGCTAGTGAATTTAACTATTTTGCTAGGATAGCAAGGAGAAGCTTCCATTTCCTGTTCCGGTTTCCATTTTTATCCAATGATCAATGAGGTCGAACGGATAGCCATCATCGAACTTTATTTATTAAAACCTGTGACCACAGAAGAGTAGGCATTAATGGAAGGAGTCTGGAGAAGTAACGATGTGTAATGACAAGCAGTCGATAATCGATTTTTTATGAGGGTTAGCAAATCACACCTTCCAATTGACTTTTAGTTCTAATTTCCCGTGAGTTTTGGACCCCTTTGAAATCCTGTCCGCTGTCCACCGCAATTGTGCATTGAAGTTAGTGCACACATCGCAGACGTTTCAAAGATTAATTCCTATGTTTGTTTGCTACACACTTTGAAGTGGTTATTGCATAATTGAAAAATTCCCGACTTTTACACAAACAAGACGCTATTAAAATATGAGTAAAGCAACATGGATGTAGTGAGTGGCGATTGTCGCCTGAGTAGTGTTTTCGGAGCAAATAAGGCACCAGGCGATGCAGTCCAAAAGCTCAGCTACTCCCAGGAATTACAATCATTCTAGAGGAAACGCAGCCTCGGTGTCCTTTTAGACTCTTTTTACGTCGAGCCTCAATGAAGAACATAGAAACGTCCTGATACGGCCGTTCCGGAAACAAGTCGTTACAGCGTGCAAATTAATTACTAGTCAAGTAGGAATGGTGATTCTACACCGAAACAGGTGATTCAAGTGATGCTAGT
Source organism: Angiostrongylus cantonensis (assembly GCA_009735665.1). Classification (NCBI taxonomy): domain Eukaryota; kingdom Metazoa; phylum Nematoda; class Chromadorea; order Rhabditida; family Metastrongylidae; genus Angiostrongylus; species Angiostrongylus cantonensis. The sequence goes on from MQTX01000132.1 coordinate 865,336, forward strand.
TCTGCTTATTTTCTTTCATACCTGTCCTTATCGGCAAAAATGCGTTCCTCGAATCGCACGCTGTCGCGGTGTGATATCGACTTCTCACAACGGATGCTGCAAAATTGGTTTCTACTATTGCTTCATGAGGCCAATACCCTATTAGTTAAAACGAGGTGGTTCAGAAGTTCAGACTCAAGTTCGCGCAAGTCGTGTGAACCAAGCCGTCATTTAGCATATTGTTACGAGGAGAATGGCCATGAAAATTTCCATCATAAAGTCTTCACGGAAACGTCGCATCTATGTTTGATATGACCAGCTTCGTGGTAATCAAAATAACGGAAGCAATTTTTGTTGCTCGTTGCCCTAGGCAGATTGTCACCCTAACTCTTCAGTGAGCTCTTCTTCGGCATATGCTTCACCAATATAGTTGATTATTCATTGAGAAAGATGAAAAAAAAAGACTTACGGCAAGGTATCGTCGGCGCTTGGTGGACATTTGCTTCCAGAGACGTTGAATATGATACGCTCTGTCTTGTGATATACTTCATGTTCCACGGAGGTGCCGTTTTCGGCGATTATGGTCAGGATTCCAGAAACACTGCAGAAAGGAATCTGTTGTCGGGTCTCATAAAAAATAACAGGATTATAGAAACACATATCTATCGAAAGCTCAATCTATCCAACTTCACAATTACTTAATCTACTCATTCAGCTCAGGAGCAGCGAGCAAAAGTGGGGTTCGTAGAACTAAGAGACGGGATCTACAATCCTGTTTAACGCTAATTAATTGCATTATGGAAAAGATACTATGAAATTAGGCCTTTCGTTTTGGATTATGTACATTCAGAACACCCTTTCTATGTGAAGCTCAAATCCGCATGGATGTCACAACCGCGGGACCGTGCTTGATTTCTTGTCGGCTGCACAAACAGGGCAACGCTCCTGCAATTAGGACACCGCAAATAACAAACTGTGATTTTTTTGGTTTCTCGATAATAACCGATAAATCTTCGATGTCCACAGGGGACGTAGGTGATTGAGAACATCATAGAAGTGTAGAATAGGATCTGGTTTAACCAATTGACGGTTTAAATATTGTTATTTACCATGTGATCCACCATCCAACCCGATGATATCAACATTTGAGTGAAGTTTGCAGCTCAGGTGGAGTGATCTTTGCATCTTTTCTATCGACCGATTTCATACGGTAGCCGTAAGGCGTCATAGCAACAGGGGATTGAAAAACGGTGAACTCGTATTCAAAAAATGAACTTCCCTGAGATGATGTAACGATACTGGTTTTCCTAGCATTCTGGATATCTGGTAACCAAAGGACATACAAAGTCGGAGAATCTGACACATCTGCCGAAGTTTTGCTCTATCACTCTAAAGGAGTGTGAGGACATTTCTAGAGTGTTATTTCTACTTTGCCTCTATCTAAAACCTAGAATTTCTCGAAAAATCCATTTTCAATCCAGGCCGGATAGAAAAACTTGTCCCTTGTTGACGAAGCTCACTCATACTTTTCATTTCAGTTGACAGCGGTTGTATGAGCCAAGATTTGCTTTCTAAAAAGCATAAATGAATTTGGGCACCTATAAATTTAAAGCGAAGGTTATTTAAAAGTTCAGAAACAAACAAAAACGAAAGAAAAGAAACAGGGAGACAAGCAAAGCGGGACTTTTCACAGTTTCCGGCGGAGGAACCGGCGTCACTTTTCTATTATTCTTGAAGCAATTCTGTAATGATCCGCATAAACGGCAAATAGGAAGCTCGATTTCTTAAGAGGGTATCGTCAGATTGTCCTTTCCATGTCCATTTTTTCTTGTTTTTTTCCATTTTGCTCAATTTTATCTGGACTGCCGATTTTGGCTGAGACAGAGGTAGGGCGTGTGTGGCGCAATGGTTGAAGGCGCCACTGTGAAACACACGTGGAATCGATCTTCGCGCACATGGCCCACGAAGCCTTCCATTTCTCCGGAGTCGGCAAATTGGTACCAGACTTGTCTGGGAGGACAGCAGCCCTGACGCGATACATCGGTAGGCCACCGCGAGTCATTGTAAAGGCCAGATGTGCATTTAATCACTTCCAAAGATGCTTAAATAAAGTCGAATGCACGGTGTATCTCTTAGGGATTGACCAACACCGAAAGCTTTTTCTTAAGAGCGAAGTGACAACGACTCCCACTTTGGTCTCTCAGCCAGAGGAACAATGAGCAAGTTCTTCATGTCCTTCTGTCCATTGAAGAACCAATTCGGAATTTTGTAACGGGATGGCTTCTGTATAATGGTGACACTCTTCTCAAAATCATCCTCAGACAGTTCTCGGGCACGTTTGAACACATCGATATCTGCTTTACGAAAGCACACAAACGCAAACGACGACGAACACCCTTGATAGTAGTGAGAGCGTAAGGAACCTTATGATTACCGTCAATATTTGGATTCATAATACGATGAATGTGTTGAAACTTCTCCGGAATAACCAGCGACATGCTGATGAGTCTCAAACGTGGGTAATTAGGTTTAATTACCCTAACGCGGAAGCAGTTACACCTTCCAATAGAGATGTCTCAGCCCACTGTGAACTTTATCGATCGAATTCTAACTGTGAATAAAGTTGTGTGTTAAATAAAAATTGTAAAACGAATCAATGCTGATTTGTATTTCCCTTGACGGATGATTGCTAATAGCAAGAGTAGGGCAAAAACTGGCTGACAGGAATGCAAAGAATCCGCCTGGGTTGGTGCAGTGAGCCCATGGGAAAGGTAATCACGGATTCGAAGCGCTCGCGTGGTCTCGAGTTTTGCTTACATCTCAGCATACTTGTGGTTGTATTTCGCATAACACCCTGTATGAAAGAAGAAAACGCAGTAAATAAAGGTTTGAACAGCAAAAAAGCTTAAAAGGATGAAGCTCTCAGCGTTGATCAATCCCTGAGGGATGCGCCGTGCACTCGACTTCATTGAGCATCGTTTGGACATTGAATGCATATCTGGCCTTTATAATGACTCGCGGTAGCCTACCGATGTATCGAGCCAGTGCTGCTGTTCTCCCCGATAAGTCTTGTGCCAATTTGCTGACCACGGAGGGATGGAGGGGCTTAGTAGGCTACGGGCGTAGGGATCGATTCCACTTGTGTTTTGCAGGGAGCCTCCGACCACTGCGTCACACGCTCTCTTATAATTTTAATATCATAATTTTAGATGTTCAAAGGTCTCCATAAACAGGAGCCGTGCACTCGGCTTCATTGAGCATCGTTTGGACATTGAATGCATCTGGCCTTTATAATGACTCGCGGTAGCCTACCGATGTATCGAGCCAGTGCTGCTGTTCTCCCCGATAAGTCTTGTGCCAATTTGCTGACCACGGAGGGATGGAGGGGCTTAGTAGGCTACGGGCGTAGGGATCGATTCCACTTGTGTTTTGCAGGGAGCCTCCGACCACTGCGTCACACGCTCTCTTATAATTTTAATATCATAATTTTAGATGTTCAAAGGTCTCCATAAACAGGATACATTTGTTACCGCTCTACCACGAGAGGATCTGAGTTTTTTTTTCAAAGGCTTAAGATTTAGGTAAACATAGAATAAGAAATACACCTTGGAGAAGATATTAATTTCTTTACAGTGGTAGCGCTACGACTATGTTAAGTTTTAAACTTCGTATGTTCTTTACTAAAAATTACCGGGAATCATGGTAAAACCTGCATCGGCCTTTAGGTAGGGCATAAACAGTTCGATTTCTGACCAGAAGTCCTTATGGTGGGTCGTGGTTATTGGGTTGCATGAGCGAATAACATAAGAAATATTGGATTATGCTCAACATAAGCTGCTAAATCTTTCCAGACATTGACAACTGAAGGGGTGGTGAATGCCACACTACAGTTCGTTTTGAATGGATAAAGCAAAGCATCTTCTATAAAGCTACAGTGTTCTCAACTCCACGAACGTTCTTGCTATCGGAAATTTATCGCTCATTGCTTCAGCTCATTGCCTCAAAAACAGCACCACCGTGTCTAAATCATGTGCGAGTTCTATCGCTCTTGCAGCCGCCATGAAATCCAGGCAGGTCGCGAATGTGTCTCGGGGGTGGGCAATGGCATGGCGCATCCTTAAAGGTATGCTAAACTCTAAAATGCTCTCTCCCTTGTTCATGTACCTCGGAACGAAAACGACAATAATAAGATTAATGACTATTCGTCTAGGTAGTAATATTAATATTAATATTAATAACTGGCAAGAGACGCTACCTTTTCCTATCCGTTTCCAAGGTTGGACCCATCTTTGCCTCACAAATATGGGTATATTTGCGAGTGTCGTTAGTGCGAAGAACCCTGTCTTGCTCACTTCTCTTAAAAATGCAATAGGAAGTTTAAATAGATGGGTCATCCTTACGTCATCTCGTTTGACATTGTAATCATGCAGTAAATGTGCGTCACTTTTCTTCAAAGAACACCTTTTCCTAGAAAATCTACCAGCTGATGTGATCAAGCGCTCGGACCAGTCCTTGTAGCAGACATGGAAGCGCTGTGAGCACTAGATGTCAGACTAGTCGGGAAGAATACGAGAGCCCCGCCGGCAAACTGAATCAGCGCAGCATTACAAGAGACTTCAACACTATCTATGAAATCAGTTCCCTTCATGTGCCATAGGCTGATTTTCGAAACCAGAGCGTACCTCGACATTTTCCATTATTATACATCTGCTTATACTTTTTACCTGCCTAGCCAAAGTCCGCGCTAGGTCTTCACCACCACAGGCAGTCGCAGCCCTTGTAGATCAGAAGAAGATTTGCCACCATGCGACTTTGATACCAGGACGGTAGTAAATCTTGGTATTGGCTTACTCTTAGCTAGGCTTCCTGATGGAAACGCCGGACTTCTTCTCAGCTTGGAAGATCCTGTCGGGGGAACGAATTCTTCGCTGTACATCGCAGTCCGATACCTAGTAACACCTCCCAGCCACGATGAGGCGGTGAACCGTTGGGAGATCCCAGTACTTCACCTTTGACTTGTCCGACACTGGCTGCGCTTTCTTCTCAACGGTTGAGATTACTTTCTGATTCCGCACGTTTAAGGATAAATGGGAAAAAATTAATCTAAACAAACTGAAACTTGACCACTGTATAGTTCTTAATGAGTTTGGAATCTTCACTGGAATTATTCAACGTTGTGAAACGGGCCTAACACATTGAGTGGGTGCGGAGATTTCTGATTTGACACAGTAAATTGTTACCAGAAGTGTAGTCTTCCTCTCAACGACGATCATGTGCTTCCCGATAAGTACGTTCTGTGCGGTTTGCTCTTCTCGAAATCCGTCGTCATTCATTGTTTTCGAGTTCACCACTGCCGCTTTCACCTTAGTTTTATTTTCGCATTTAATTTTGAAGCAAACTACATTAAACATGTCTAAAAGATGTCGGAAAATAGTTAAAACCTTCATAAGATTCCGCAATTCTTTTTTCCGTTTCTGAGGAGAAAGTCTATTAGAGTGCAACACCACATTCGTCGTGATTACAATCTCATTAACTTTTGGTTGGACACGGACAGTTTGAAGAGAACGAATCTGAACCATTTGACAAGAACGTTTTCCGGAAAACCTTGTTACAAACGAATTTCTGTTACCACATTTTTGAAAAAAACGAAGGCAAACCACCATACAAAGAGGGGAATGAGGAGGGTTAGTCCCTTGGAGATCTGCACTCGACCAGCAGATTCAGAAGCAGTCCGGCGCCAATCGCTTGACTTGCTGAAATATCTCGTTCGAACTGACGCGACATATAATAGAAGCGCTTATTCACTGCTTTTAATATTGTCGGTGATTTTGGAGGTGCTTTGAAGTCAAAAATGATAGGCTCGAAACTTTGTACTTGTACCATATTCTATTTTTTTTTTTGATCAATAGAGAGCACTAAAATTATAAATGGAAACTTCTAAACCATATCCAGGACTGCTTGCTTTGTAAATTAAATTTGTATTTGTAGAAACTGTGGAAGACGGAGGGCAATGAAAATCCCACTGGAGAGGAAGAACATCTACCAGTGTCAATCAAAATTGAACAAATTAGAATTTCAGAATTATTTCAGAACTGTTTACGGTAGAAGGTGTGATCACAAAAAAAAACAGCATAAATTTCCCAAAAATGTAAGAAGCAAGCAGCTCACTTAGAATAATTTCAGAACTGTTTACGGTAGAAGGTGTGATCACAAAAAAACAGCATAAATTTCCCAAAAATGTAAGAAGCAAGCAGCTCACTTAGAATAATTCATTTGCCTTGGTGGTTTACCATCTATTTGGCGGCTCAGTGTTTTTTAACTGGAGGAAGGGGTTGCAATGGAGACGACTGAGGAACCTAAGACTGTTGTAAGCCGAGAAAACGGATCGGATGAACACCCAACGTTCTTTGTTTGGACTGCTACTGAAAGAAATACGGCAATGGGTTTCACTTAAATACGAATTGAATCGGGTACGTTAGAGTGTGAAAAAGATACAGGTGGATAGGAGAATTGACTTTATAACTCATTTCCGCTTTAGAATGTATGTACTTAGCATTCATCAGAAAGGATTATTCCAGCAGATTTCTGTTGTTTTAAGGTATTTTTAGCCGACGGAGCCCTTGATTTCAACAATGTTTCAATCAAATTTCAATCAGATACCAGCGATCATACACATCCGTCTCACAGCGAAGAATAGAGCCAACTCTTCTAGTGGAAGTGAAGCTCTGATTATTTGAGGAATTCGTTCACTTTCCTTTAATGAGACGCTAACGAAAATGCTGACTTTACAAACCAATTTTTTAGAAGACTTCTTGGTTAAGCACGGTTTCGGAATGACGGCTATTGCGGGAAGGATTCGGCTGGCTTAGGTCCCTTCATGTGGAGCAGAAGCGTCTGCGCTGATGAGCGATTATACAGATTCTTCAACACCTGTCGTATCGTAAGAACCACTTCAATAGATGAAATCCCAATAACGGACGTATTACAGGCCTTGTCTTATATTCTGTTAGCAACATTTGATCCAACGGAGACAGAGCAGCTTACTATTACAAGTGAAGCAGATGTAAAGACTATTTCTAGGCAAGCTTTCACTACAATTTTTGTGGAGTTTTTTACATGTGGTTTTCTTTCTCTGATTACTTTCATCACAGGAAAACACATTGCTGTGCTGTAAAGTGTCGTTCAAAAAGCCAAACATTCAGAGATGGTGTGGCGAAGATCAACGACGAAACAGCTCGGCAGCTGCTAGTTGAAACTTCACTGCTGAGCTGAATGAGTGGCAACCATCACCACTGCTCAGGTAGGAAACATATTTACCTCCACAGCTGATTACTTTCATGAGATAGACATTGCACTTATTGTGCCTTAAAGATTATCAATCTGCACTTAACAGTTCCACCGTTAAACTTTGAATCACGGCCTTCTACAGCTGCGTTTTCAAAGCGTTCCGCTTACTTTTACAGATAAATTGCCAAACAAATTCTGAAACTTCTAACATTTAAAACTAAAAGTAGAATAGAATTCTTCAAATTCCAAATTTGCTGGTGATGCGATGAGATTGGTTGACGACGGAGAGACAAGAAGTAGAGGCTTTCATCCGGCGAACATCTTTGCAACTAATGTCAGCCAGATGCATTTCAAGGATTCGGTCTATGGACCACGAAATTGACACCCACAGAGAGCATAATGTTTGAAACTGACCACTCCTATGAGCTACGATTGCGAGGGAAATGAAAGGATGGAAATTATGCTGGAGCCAGTCCGAACCGTCTGCTCGGAGCATACAAACATCTCAGTAAAGAGGACACATATTGCCAGCCGTTCATTCGTATCAGGATACTCGAATTAATGTAAAAATTGATTAATCCAAAACTACTAGATAATCACCAACCTTCTTCTTCTCGGCTTATGTGAAATCTCCGCTTGAAGTGTTTCCTGTCTATCAACGTTCCCGTCTGGCCTAGAGTCCACTTTGGCTACTGTTTCCTGGTTGCTACCGATTACCACTGCAACTTCATCAATCGTTGGAAAACAAGTTTTTTGGATCTTCATTTTCGTAGTTTCCGTTTCGTTTGGTGAAGATTTCATAGTCTGAGTTTTATCTTTCTCAAACTCTTTGAGGGTGAGTCCCTCCAACTCACGCTTTTCTTCAGTTTTTTGGCGGCGAATCCTAGGCTTCTTGAAAAGGGTGCGAATTGGCGACTTCTTAAAGTGCTTCTTTTCAATCGATCTGGTCCTCTGGAACTAATCGATTATGGTTTAAAAACCCTTTGAATCAGAAATAGATGAACAAGCAACCGTTTTGGGCTTTTTTTCTTCTTTTTATCCTGTTGCTCAAATGTAGTCGGTTCTTCATCTCTGTTAGAATTTAGGAATGCTCAACTTACCTCTTGGATAGTAAACGAGGTCAATTTACTTCTTAGTTGACAAAAATGGTCTTTAAGTGAAGTTTTAGAAGCAAATGTATTTGCATTAAATATTCATATAACTTTGTTATTACACACGCTTTTCAAAGAACAGCTTACAATTTCGGTGAATGGGATGATGATTTCTTCGATTCCTTTGCACAAGGCGTCTTACTATGTGTAAATCCGACTTGGAAGTTTCAATGGTCCCAACCTACATTTCACTGTTATCGAAAGCGAAATGAATATCTTACTGAAAATGTTGCTAGCTAGCGAATCCTTGCGCCATTCTGAGTACATGGTGAATTTTGTCCACACTCTGCACCATCATCAGTGTTCACCCACTCTACCATAGTTTAAATTTTACTAGAGCATTCTAGCACAAATACCACATTATCACCAGTAAAAGTAAACTACGCTATATTAAGGACTAGCACCATAAAGTGGACCGTTGAGTAGAATTTGAGAACAAATCAAGATGGGGGCATTACATTTCAGGATAAAAGACTCCTATAACGTTACTCTATGAAACTGATGACGGAAAAAAGGAAACACTTCACCTGTACCCTTAAACCTTATATTTGGGACTAAAAAACCGTTTAACTAATCAACTAATAAACGTACAGGTACCCTCATTTTCTATAAAATAATTTGAGGTCGAGAAATTGACTATGAGCCTGCTACATAGGCTACCCAGAACGCGTTACCCTATGAAGAAAATATTGGAATTTAGTTATTTTTGCTCACATGACGCAAGTTATGCTATTATAATGAAATGAGACTCTGGGTCCTGAAGCCTATGGAACGCGTCTCTTTCACTTTTTGTTTGAAGACCCCTATTCTGAACGTGAACCCAATTGATCAAGCGGGTTTCCTCGACAAGGATAACACAATGTTTCCCGTGTATCGTCCATGTTTGCAGCCTGCGTTTGAAATCTTGGACTCTTCTAATACGTTTTCGACCTCTTGAAAATTATAGTTCTGAGTGTATTTATAACCTAAAAAGACACTGTACAAAAGCTGTGAATGCTATTAGTGTGACAGAGTAAAGCTTTTCGTACAAATCTGTGACATTATTAGTTCCTGAAATATTCTAGTCATCGAAAATTTTACTGTCATTTATCAGAAAATAAGCTTCGCCGGGAAAGAGTTGATTACTCAGTTATCTAAAAGTGCCTTCCTAAGGCTTACTTGTCCGTCGGTGGTCGCCTGAGGGGCGCACGCTGCGAGTGCAGCTGTCTGACAAACGCTCGTCTTCGCAGATCCATACGACTCTGTATTGAGACCATTCGAGACAATAGTGGTGCCCATTCCCAACTTTTCCCGCTCCTCTGTGAAAGACGTACTTGGCCATATAGGTGCTCTTTCATTTGTTTTCTCGGTTTTACTAAATTTGCTCATTTCCTTACCAGTTGACGATCGTGAATCCACGGGCGCCCGCAGAGATGCCGTCTCTACACCGTAGGTCCTCAACTCTGCTTGTGCCGTCTCTACGTACTTAGTTTTACTCATTTCTGCGGTCGCTTGAACAGGATCGACACTATTAGATTTTTCATCCTTATCAGAATTCCGTGTTCTGTAAAAGGTTTTCCTGTATGTCATCGACTAGAAAAACCCATTTTTTAGCACCTCTATCGCGTGTTATCGTGAATCAACTCAGATATAGTTACCAACACGATAGAAAAATTCCGAAATTTCTCGTCATCACAGCTACAGTGCTGCACTCGCTCTTCCATCGTACCAAAAGCTGTACTCTACTACAATATTCTTTCGCAGTGTGGAATTCTTTATATCAGCGAGTCCGATGGCATAGCAATAAATAAAAGGATAAAGCGGATTAATCCTTAAGAAATGCGCCATGCATTCGACTTCATTAAGCATCGTTTGGAAGTGAATGAATGCATATCTGGCTTTTGCAATGATTCACGGTGGTCTACCGATGTATCGAGCCAGTGCTGCTATCTTCTCAGAAAGTCTGGTACCGATGTGCCGACCATAGAGAGATGGAAGGCTTGGTGAGGCTTGGGCGCGTGAACCGATTCATGTGTATTGCAGGGCGCCTCCGACCACCGCACCACACGTGGCATAGCAATAAAAATGTAAATTTTCGGACGGGTTCTTTTCCAGCCACTAACCGGAACTGAGAACGATTAAGCAAGGAATATGATAGTACTTGCTCAATTGTTTGATTTTCTCTTACTTTTCTGACAGCCAGTCAGTGAAAGCGAGATTGACCAATTCATCAGGCACTATAGTTATGCTTAGTAATGAAGGAAAATAATGACTTTGACCTGGGCGCTGACTTTCCTGATTTCACTTGCTTGCGTGTCCCTTTCTTCATCTCGAGAAGTTTTAAATCATCCGCTAAGGGAGACTTGGCAGGTGAATTTGTAGGCTAAAATCAACATCACGATAAAAGTATGCTGGTTTTGTAACTGCATTCTATCTGATCTTCGTCAGCTGTCACAATACTAAACAAAGATATCAAAAAGTGAATAGACATCAAAGATTCTGTTGTGATATGATTCACGTGGCGAGGTGCTCTGGTTAGACTGTTCTACGCTGTAGACATTTCGCATAACACTTATTGATAATGAGGAAGATATGCCATGACCTTGTTCAGAGAGCCAATTTACCTCAGATGTCTGCATGTGACGTCAAACCAGGTTTCACAATCAACTTCAAGCCGGCTTGTGGGCCTTTGCAAACAAACATTACTGCTCAGTGGAGGTGATAACAACCAACTCCAGAGTCTCCGCTATCTTCTCTTGCTAAAATCCTCAGGACATTGCTTATAATAGGTCTCTCAAGCTATTTTGTGACCAATGCAATGCAAATTATAGAGCGGGTTTTTTTTTCTTGGAACCCTTGTAATGTACGAAAATTAAGGACAAAATATGTTCAAGCGAACAAAATTAGCATTCAACACCATTGAAGCCTGGAAAGACCCCGAATGGATCAGCACCTTCATCGACATTAACTATCAGGAGAAAGGAAAGTCTCTTCTTATCTCTACAATCGCATCCGAACTAATCTTCTTCCATAAAGTTATCGCTGAGTGCGTTTGTTGAGAACTGTTTTGAAGTGGGCCGGCGACACTACTGTGGCAATGGGTCAAGTTCAATTCGGTCATGAATGGAAAAGATCAATGATTATCTAATATTTATGTGATATGGGTATTTGTCTTTATTGTTAGCCTTCCGTGAAAGAAGCTTAGCTAGAACCATATAGCACAACGAATTCGTTCGACTGAATTGAACCTTCTCTATAGGAACGTCTTCGCGTAGATCGGATGATTACCAAACGAATGCGGCTTGTGCGATCAAAAAATCGTCTTAGACTATAAAGGCGCTGATCTCTACTCTAATAGGAAGAGGAATGTCCTGTAGTTGCTAAGCTCTATGGTATGTGCGGAATTCCTTCCTCAAAAATGTACAAGTTGGAGAAGACGTAACAAATGCCGCAGCATCGATTTCAGTTCAGCATCCACTTAAGGCAACGGGCAATAAGAGTAACGTGTATAAGTTAATCTTTCCATTGCTCCTTTTCAGGCCTACAAAAGAGTCTACAGTTTCTAAAGAAAAAAGAAAAAAATGTAAGAGTAGTGTGCTTAACACCTAAGTAGTTAACTTCCTTGAGCCGCTAGTGAAACAGATGAAGTCGTACAATACCTCTTCAGCAGTCTTGACATCCTTCAGCTCCATGGTGATTCGCTATGAGTGCGAGTTCTTGACACACCCTCTCGTGAGCACGAGTAAAGGTCAAAATGCACTATACTGGCTGCTGAAGTGTTTACATCTTATCATACCGATGATAGTGATAATTTGAGAAATCTTGAAAAGTATACGAATTTTCGAGCGAGGATGAGATGATCATTGAAACCATGCGAATGTGATGGAGAGGTTAACTTTTAACATCATTCAATTCCCGTTAATACCACGGCATATTCGATGGACACCGTAACGATCGTACGAAAACAGCACCCTTGCATCTAATGGTTTTCGGGAACCACCATCTCTGTGGTCTTTGTAATCCGTCAGTCGGGTTCTCATTCTATGCAATCCTTTCGCCAGTTTACGAATGTCAGAGTTGTGTCAAGGCACTCGATATTGTAATAAAAGAGTTTACCTCGCTTTTTTCGAGCCAGTGCAGCTATCCTCCAAAACAAGTCTGGTACCAATTTGCCAACCCAGGAGGGATAGAAGGCTTGGTGGACCATGGGCGCAGGAATCGATTCCACGTGCGTGTCGCAGTGGCGCCTCCAACCACTGCGCCATACGCGCCCCTCCGCTTTTAAATGCCTTTTCTAAAATGTGACTTTGATTTTATGTTCGTTGGAATTCCAAATCTTGAAAGGAAGCATTTTTCAACTTTTGCGAGCAGCAACAGCTGCACCTGTGGACTTCCCTTCCACTACTTTTGATGTCGTATGATTTTTGATAGTTTTACTTAATTTTATAAAGTTCGTCGTGATGCTTGTTGAATGGTGTGACCGTGCTCGTTTCGGGCTCGTTTTAATAATTAGCCTTGAATTTCAGCATGAATCTCTGTGAAATAAGACGATATAAAAAAGGTAATGATGATGTGAAGACATACTGGATGAGACCGACAAAATGTTAAAGAAAACACCGGAGAAGAAAAAAGGAAATGATCACGTGCATGATTGCACATTAAATCCACTGGCTTATCTTTGTTCTAGGTCAACGGGCAATCAGTAATAGTCATGACGACGTCGTGTTTCCGGTTGTCGAACGGTTCCAATTCACGAGTTTTGATTTTGTCATAGAACAATTAAAACTGCTCTGAATGTCAATAGACTTCACAAAACTTGCACAGTACCTAAGCAGACATAATTGTGGCAGTGCGCACTGATTCCAATGCGTACTCAAGACGCACGAAGGAATAGCAGAGAGCATACACTTATCTCTACACAGTTTAATTTCGGCGGTTCTCTTCGACGCAATTTTTTGCTATATTTTTAGTAATCTCTCAGTATTCGGGAGCGTGTGGAGCAGTGATTGGAGGCGCCACTGCGATGCGCACGTGGAATGCGCCCATGGCCCACCAAGCCTTCCATCCCTCCGGGGTCGGCAAATTAGGCCACCGCATTATCAATCAATTTAAAAGAATTTGTAGGATTTCAACGATTTTTACCGGAAAAATCTGGCTGCTCATTTTATCATTCTAGAGGAGTATGCTAGAAAACCCGAGCGTATGAAGCCCCATATGTGAGGTTATCGTTGTTCTATGCTTTCTCCGTCAGTTTCTTCTTCTTCTTGCTTCACTCGATCTTTTTTGTCTCCAACTATTTTAATGCAGTGGGCTTCCCTTTTTGTAATTAGGCTTCTTCCATACCGTTTTAGACTATTTTTACTGACCAAGACGTTAGTATTACGGTTTTGAGTCATGTCATCTAACCACAACTGCAACCTCGGCCTCTACAAATTTTTCGGTAAAAATTGTATTGTGCGAGAGAGTGGAGCCTTCTGTGCTTTCTGTCGGAGAGATTGATGGAGGTGAATCAAATTGAAGAGAAAAGTGTTTACGAAATCAAAGATGGAGATCCTCTCAATGTAATCTGTTGTGTATCCACAAGTTTTGCTTCTACATGCGGAATTGAAAGACTTTATGAAGTTTTTACAGCAGTTAGTTGGCCTATCGCCTCGTGCCAGTTCATAAGTAGAATTCGCTTCTACCACGATATTTCACATAATGGGCACAAATACGGACTGAAGTTATTGATAGTGCTGATGAAATGGCTAGACCTGCAGACCTAGCTACTACACAAATCTTTCCTTCGCTGTGGGCTCACTGTGGAATTCACCCATATTATCGACAGCGGTACGAAAACAGGAATGGACTTCCCAAGCAAGTCATCCGGCAGAAGGTGAGCAGAGGATAGAAGATGCCCTAACAGAATCGGGGCGGTACAATGATGTCGAAGTTTAAAGGTAGGAAGAGCGTTATTACGATGTGTGCAATTCATCATACTGCCGTCCCACTCCCTTTTAACTCGTCAAACCTGTGAAATATTGAAAAGTTGGGTGAGCTTGCTGTGGAAATAAACGATCAGATGGCAGCCTAGTGTCCGAATATTAAGAACACTAGAAGGTGGCCCATATATTTTATTTTCTTCATGGTATAGAAACACCTCTGTCTCATTTATTAGGACCTTGCGTACAAAGTGTGTAGCACGTGTAGAACAGTGGTTAGAGGTGTCCTACAGTGTAAACATGGTCAATGGTTGGGTTCTACGCTTTCGCCTCACCAAAGTCCCTTCGGGATCGAGCAACTAGTACCGTGATTGCTGGGAGAAAGGCAGCACTGTCGCAAAACAGCGGTGTGCCACTGCAACCCACGATAGAGCTAAAATATGCATTCAATTACTCCTAATGCTACTTGATAAAGTCAGATGCATGGCGCATCCCATAAAAATCGGTCTTCGCCGGGAGCTCTGTCCTTTTATCGTTCTCGCAAGGTGCACACCTTTTATAGGAAATTTTATGTCATAGCTATTGGACGTAGATACGTAGTCTATTTAGTATTTGTGTCCCTATTGCAAATTACTAGTTTTGAAATAAACGATCTTGATCACAACGCTTAAAACTGTAAGAAAACTTTATGACCGTTTCTAATGTCAAACGCCGTTCAATGCCACTGGATGAGTGCATATTCCGCGAGTGGCAAGCCACATCAGAGAAGTTAGTGAAAACTCTGCCGAAGAGTGGAATTTCAACACTCAAAGCGAGACGCTCTTACGTTTCTTCTCCGGCCACAGTTCCCATGCTCCATACTTTCTTCAACTGCAATATTTTGTCGTTGCAAAATGAATTCTTCCAAGAATAGCTCTTTGTAAATCATTAACATTAAGCTATTAAGTGAGGAAAACAGCTTTGTAGGTGCCAGCCCTAATATAACATCTGTGTTAGAAAGTCTACCAACTGAGCATAGAGTTACGGTAAAAAAAAATTTCTGTACTGCAATATACACCTCTTAAGAAGACCTGCACAAAAGCAGTGTAGCTCGCCCACTTTGACTCAAAACAGCTGCATAGCTCGAGCGGTATGTGTTTATAAGGTGCATTTATCAATTAAACAAATGTCCTTTAAACACTAAACACATGTGAAGCAGTAGAGACTTATTTATAGCTTCAATCTGGATAATGTAAGCCTAATAGATACTTCAGCTCATTGCAGCAGTAACTTAAGCTTTCCGGAGTTAGAAGTCGATGATGAACTGGAAAATACAGTGAACATGAGTACCAGAAATGGATTCTACCTCGGAGCCACAAATAGAAAGCCAATACTGATTTCAGTACACCTCTGGTCGGATGGAGCTCATCTATAGAACTTCTAAACTCCTCTCCACCTAGCGTAAATCTAACAGAATTACGGGGTCTCTAATGTAACTGGACAACGGAGAACACAGAATCACTATTCTAAGTCAATAACCTACCCAGCGACGCAAGAAGATATTGAATTCCATTCGACTTACTGAAGTTCTTCTCAGTTGCCTAGTCTTTTTTTTCTAGCAACTCACGCATTTTTAACAAAAAACAATAGAGGATAAAAAGGATAAAGCTTTCAGCATTCATATATCCCTGAGGGATTCGCCATGTATTCGATTTCATTAGGCATTGGTGGTGGTGATTGGACGCATATTTGTTTTTTTACTATGACTCGCGATACCCTACTGATGTATTGAGACAGTGCTGCTATCCTCCAATATGAGCGTGGCACCAATTTGCCAACCCCAAAAGGATGGAGGGATTGGTGCAGCGCGGAGATCGATCCCGTATCTTCAATGATGCTGAGGTTTTTTCAAAATTCTGGACCGCAGGTGTCTGCTGTGGGGAACGAACGCGCTGTTGTACTTTCCCGGGAGTAACGCGTTCACCACCACATCATGCGGGTCCTACGTTTCGCCTGTCTCTCAGCTAGTTCTATCGACTCTGCCATCAACAATCACCCGACAGCGGGATTGATCTGGGGAGCGCAAATCGTCAATGAACCCAGTTAAGCTGAAGCTTTTAGTTATAATCACAATTTTTGTTTTTGAAAATTGTGATCCCATATCTATTGCAAAGCATCTTCGACCACTGCGCCACACGCGCACATGAAACACAATAAATGAAATAATGTTAAGGGCTCAAATAGTTCTCGATATTCTTGTTGAGTAAACACGAGGTGTTACTTTATTCATTATTTCGTTAAAGCTGACCTTCTTCAGTATCGCCTTCTTCAGAGCCTGGAAGGGTATTTTGACAGGCAATTTAATATGTCAAACGCTCCAATAAAACATACAGAAAGATGAAAAACTAAATTGCAATCACACGATCAACAGCTTCTCGAAAAATTTACAGTTTATTACGTGTCTTTCACTGAGGAAGAACAGCTGATCAGAGTCGCATGTGGTCGACGAATGCACCACACGACATCAAAAGTCGATGCGAAAGTATGGGGCTAGATCACATGCGATTTCCAGGCATTTCTCCCTGCTATTCGCTCTAGAGCTCCTCGTATTTATCCAAAATGTCTCTAGAAGTTGGCGCGTTGGTGTTTTTGCATCCTATGCGAGGATAGTGACTTTTATACCAAAATCGTCTCCGCTATGCTTTTGTATGCTATGCGTGCCTATTAGGGCACTTTGTTTTGCTTTTCATTTGCCACCTAGGTGTTGTTTTATACGGATACACAAAGGTCTGCCCGTTCCGCCAGTGCATTCATCAAGTACTACAAGAGATCACTTATGTCGTACCTGAACTCATGCAGTCACCGTCCTTGGCGTTAGGGCAAATTACGCAACTTTGTGTTTCGCATAGACGGTCATAATGGCGGTTACGAGCAAACTTACAACGAAGAGAATCGGGTGGTGTTTCAACTATCGTCACCGATTCCTCTAGTTAAAGGTTCATTTTTCTCTTGTTGTCTAAGTTCTCAGAGTCGTCTCTCTTCTCACCTTCCTATCTCCATCGATTTACATGGAATCATTTATCAGCTCTTTTCTTCTTTTAACTTGTTACTGCTTTCATTTTTTCACTGTTTACCAACACTTTCCACTCGTTTTCTTATCGCACACTAGAAAACGTATACGGTGCGGATCTCCGTAAGTGATCTTATCCAATTGATATCCGGTCTCTATTTCGTGCATTTGATCAAGTGAGTCGGTTTGCTTTCAACTATTGAGTCTATTTCAGTAGCAGAATTCCTAACCAAAGGACCTAATATTTTACATTCCTATGAAATTAGGAAAATTCTTGAACCTTGTCATTTTGTAGATTCTAGTTCTGAACAATTTAATTAGGAAGTAACTTCCACGACCGACTTTCTATTAACCTCGGCATTGATCAAGCAATTCTTTGTATTCTTGTTGAGCAAACGCGAGGTGTTATTATTATTCTTTATTCACAAATAAGCTGACGTTTCGGCGAACTTCGCCTTCTTCAGAGCCTGGAAAGGTCAAGTTGACAGCAATCTACTCGGTCAAACGCCTCCATAACCAAACAAAGAAAACGCTAAACCAAAATTTCAACCACAATGAACACAACTTTGCGCACCCACCGCTTTCTATGAGGCTTCCACTGAATATGTCTAGTGGAGACCAACCGCACAGAACTCACATGGAATCGTAATGTGCCCTTCCCCTCAAAATAATAGGCTTATATACTGCCCAATATAATTTGTGAATAAAGAATAATAATAACAACCCCTCGCGTTTGCTCAACAAGAATACAAAGAATTTAATTAGGTTTCACGTGTGTCCTTAACGAATTCCTACAGAGTTCTGAGAAGTTTTGTCTTCGTTAAGATCTTAAAGTTGTGTTAAGTGTATGAAGCTGAAAGTCATATTATAAGGACTTAGAACAGAAGAACTTTACCCTTTATATGAGCATTTTTAAGACTTTCTCAGAACAACTTTGTGCGAACTCTTAGGAACTGGCAGGTTTTTGGCCCAAAATTTCAACAAGCCTCCAACGAAAACAATTTTACGCAGGCTTTATTGGTAATAACAAATGTTGGTGTATCATATGCAGTTCTTTTATTATGGAAAAAAGGACTACGAGCAATTTGATAAATTTTGTGCTGGATTATGTTGGGTCCCAGCTGGGTCACACCTTCAGTAAGTCTTCGCGAATAGGAGCCAGCAGATCTCCTACTTGTTTTGCCGCTGACTGTTGTCAATGGTGGTGGACTGTATCGAGTATGACCATCTTTGCGAGTTCGGTCATTTCGAAACTGTCGAATATGGAAAAGCAGCAGCTATATGTTAGCTATATACACGTGCGCCCATCGTGAAAATGGTCTTCGTGGAACTGGCTTGAATCCGCTTGTCGTCCATCCAAGTGTTCCTCTGTCCATTTGCCATCGGCTGCTTTCTTTACCCGAACAGTTTACCAATGCCTCATTGATCTCGAAGTATAGTTTCTTATCTTATCTGCGTAGTTTTTTTCCAAGTTATGTGTTTCAGATAGATTTCAGAAAACACCATGTATGCACACTGTGAGCGGTGCATAAAGTTACTGACGTTGTTTTGTTTGTTGGCCTATGAGTCTTTTTCGTCAGAAATAAGTACTCGTATTTTGAGCAGTCAGTTGATCTGTGACTTCGAGAAGCGCTAGTGCACCCATGTTATTTTCCTTTCTTTACACATTTTTTCCTTCACATCTTCCTTCGGATCTGTGAACATCCTTCGAGCTTTCGGATTGAAATTTTTAATTCATGTCTGCCTGATAAACTCCTGTTCTTTATTGCAGTTCGACATAAAACAACGCCATCAAACCGTGCTCCCTTAATTTAGAGTTATGTAGATACCTAGACTAAAGTAGCTTACGACTTTGTAGTAGCCGAGAGGTGTTTCGGAGTGTCACACTGCAGTGCCCGCCACATATTCGCTTTATGCTTTGTCAAATTAAGAAGACTTCGACAAGCTTAAAAGCTCAGATGCAGAAAGCCAGTGGGAATACACTGGAATTCTGTAGTAATATAGCAAGTAGTATGCAAGTGGTGTCGACTTGGGCCATCCACAGAGGGGCTTTCGAAACTCTAAAAAATAAGATATTCTTGCCGAATCAGTAAGTTCCCAGTCAAATACTAACTGTGCTGAGAACACGAATATGATCCAACTACTCAAGCGAGCAATGCGTGTTGTACTCATTAGATTTTGAATTAAATCACCAATAGAAACCCAAAACCGACAATCTATTAACCACAGCATTGATTAACAAATCGCCGGGGGTTTTTTTTTATAAGAACAACGGATGAACAAAAGGTACCCTTTACCCTAAAGGTAGAGACGGTGATTACATGAGTTCTGGTACGCTGTACCTCATCTCTTGTAAAGTGTGCGGGGAAGAATAAATTGACGAAACGGGTAGACCGCGATGTGCCCGTATAAAAGAACACCTATGCTTCAATCGCAAACTCAAAACACTCCACTAAACGGGCATAGCACACAGAGAGATAGCAGGGAATATTTTGAGGTATAAGCCATTATCCTCCCACTGGAATTGAAAACTTCAGCTCGCAAACCCTCGAAGCACTCTGGATAAATAAATTCTAAGAATCCAGAAAAGAACAGCAAGGAGGAATGTCTCATTATCACGCATTATATCATGTAATATTTCAGATTGATATTTTAAAGTGATTTGTGAGAGGCAGGTCTATTAACCATTCACGTGGACTTTGTACGCTAGGTCTCCACGTGGAATACATAGTGGAAGACCCATAGATAGCGGCCAGTTTGTGAAGAAGCCGTTTTGTTTCCAGTGCGACTGAAATCTAGGTTTCGCACTTTTCTAAAGAGGTTGTGGAGGTATTTGGCTAACTAAATTACAGTGAATTTGCGCTTTCCATCTCCTCCTTTCGTGACTTGAATTGCTTAACGCTTCCGCAACCAGTGCTACTCAAACACTCCGTGCTGAGAGCAGTGGAGCCCGTTTAGTTCCAGCTAAGCAAAATCATTTTACGACTTTATACTTTTTGTACTATAGAGCTTACTAGTTGAATCGTTACCTGGCTGTTAATTCTTGGTTCAGCAGTGGAAGCAATTTGAGGTCAACGGCTGCTAAATTGCAGTTCCGAGCTTGTAACGACATTCTTACATATCGAATACGAGTTTATAATTATCTGGTGAGGAATCCAGTTTCACACAGGCATAACCACGAAAGAATGGAAACGTATACAACGCTACGAGCAGTCTGTTGCTGACCTTTCTCGCTATATTCTCTTCTCCGCCTTTCTTTACATTATATTGTCTCGATTTTGGCGATTTGGAGTAACACATGGAATAGTGAATAGCTATGTGGTGAACTTCTTATATGAAATGTTGTACGGGTGTAACGCAGTAGGAGGTGGCCTTATACACGGGCAATTTTTGGTTCACTCAGTTAAAAGTTCAGCCAGGGCTGACCATGATCCCTGGTGGGTGGGCAAATTCGTAGCAGACTTATCTGGTAGGATACCACCATTGACTTGACACATTAGTAAGTCATCACAAGTCTCTGTGTAGGTCAACAGACGTTCAGCAAACTCTACGGTAGTGTGAACGAAGTCCAATGCATGGCGCACTTCTCAGGAACTGATCAACGCCTGAAGCACTGTCCTTTATTCTTTGAACGCCGTGCTATAAGGGTTATTTATCTATGATAATGTTATTCTGAAAGTCATTAAAACTCGTAAATAGTTAAATGGCTTTGCAATTCAGCTTTTTAAGACGTCTTCGGTTTCAATCAAGAGTGTTCAGCACATTGTAAAATCCAGAACACGTAGAAGAAATCCGTCTATTTATAAAACGAGTTGAAAAGGTTTAGGTTGACGACTGGTCTTGATTTAATATGTCCCTAAATTTGGAATAATTTTTCGTTTGTCGGTAAATAAAAAAAGGATAAAGCTCTCGGCGTTGATCAATCCCTGTGGGATGCGCCGTGCATTCGACTTCATTAAGTGTCGTTGGAGGTGATTGAATGCATATCTGGCCTTTACAATGACTGGCGGTGGCCTGCCGATGTGTCGAGCCAGTGCTGTTATCAGACAAGTCTGGTACCAATTTGCCGACCCCGGAGGGATGGAAGGCTTGGTGGTATATGGGCGCATTCCACGTGCGTGTCGCAGTGGCGCCTCCAACCACTGCGCCACACACGCCCTTGGTTGGTTGCTTGTTGGTAAATAGTAGGAACAAATAGAAACTTTTTTCTTAGAGTATTTATAGCATTCCGTTTTCGTCTGCTTGTTGTACAAAACTCACTTCTACTTTTTCCATTATGTTCAGTGTTACCTTGGGTCGTTGCGGTGATTGCCGTATTTGTGCTGGTTGGCGTGTCATTCCTTTCAAACGTCTATGAGTTCATCGGGTCAGTCACTGAACGTTCTTTAATTTTTTTTTTTTACTTCATTGCACTACAATTTGGTACGATTCAGAGAACAAAGCTGTGAATTGGATAAATATTAAAAGTGGTGAAATTTCGGTATAAAAGTTTTTTTCTGAAATAAGTATGGCACCAATACCGAAATTCCTTCACTACATGGAAAAGTTAAATTATTTTTCGAGAACGTGATAGTTTATATAACCACAATGGTGTTGAAATATTTGCAAAACTCTCAAAACTCTGGACGGCAGGTGTCTCGCTGAGAGACAGGCGAAACGAAGGACTCACCTGGTGTGGTGGTGAACGCCTTAGCCCCTGGAAAGGGTAAATACTTGTTTACGTGTGTCACTTCACGTCGAAGTCCCAGAGCATTCCATAGCTCAGAGAGGCAGCTGAAACGTTATCTTATTAAAAAGATGAAGGAATGACACAAGTTGAGCAATCTTGAAAAAGTAATAATACAAAACTGGAAAAGGGGATAAAGGACAAAAGGATAAACTCTCGGAGTTGATCAATCCCTGATGGATGCGCCATGTCCTTCGACTTCATCAAGCATCGTTAGAGGAGATTCAGTGTATATTTGGCTTACTTGTGCTACCCTCCCGATGTACCGATTCAGTGCTGCTGTCCTCCCAGACAGGTCTGGTACCAATTTGCCAAACCCGTAGGGTAGAGGGCTTGGTGAACGTGGGCAAGGGATCGAATCCACGTATTTTGCATGACGCCTCTGACCATTTTGATACACGCGCCCCAAAAGAAGGGAAGGAGGGAGATATTGGTAGAGGATAGAAAGAAGATAGAGGACTATCAGCAGATAATTGAGTCGGAGATGGGAAATGGTGTCTTTTCAGCGAGGAGATTTGTGTTGAACATGATAGTGCAAGGGGTCAGCCGAAATTTTTTGCTGCTGGAGTGCTGAAAGATCATGGTCGCAGCTATTAAATTTCTGTAAATTACTAAATTTCTATTTTCTGCGCGGTTGGTCTCCACATAGTATATTAAGTGGAAGGCTCATAGAAAGCGGTGAGTGTGCAAAGACTCTGTGTTCAATGTGATTGAAATTCTGGTTTAGCATTTTCTCTGTTTGGTTATGGAGGTGTTTGGTCATGTAGATTGCAGTCAACGTGACCCTTCCAGGCTCTGAGGAAGGCGGAATCCGCCGAAACGTCAGCTTGTGCGTAAATAAAGAAATAAAATAACACCTCGTGTATGCTAAGCAGAAGTAAAAAGAATTATTCCATCAATGGCGAGGTTAATAGAAAGTCGGACGTGGGAGCTACTAAATTTCTATAGTTTCTTCTTAGATTGCTAAGCTAACATGAGGTAGTTTAGAATAAATTTTTGCCATTTCCTTAATGTTTCTCACTTATGATAGCCGTGGGGCTCATCCACGCAAACCTCCACACATATACATTTGCAGTTTACGGTATCGTCTGATGCGTGCCAAATCGCAGTTGCAACGCTTCGACGAGATGATGACCCGAGTCGGCTGCGGCACCATCACCGGAATCCCGCTGGCACCCAACGAACAGGTCTTACGAGCCGTCTGTAAATGGTGAGAGTTGTTCTTGAGGTATTGTGCTGTTTTGAAAATTCCACGAGTAAAATCAATCCTTCATCGGGGAACGACCGATAGATGGGGACGACCCACAGTTACTCGTTGGCGTCCTCCAAGGAGAAGCCCACTATTCAACAACTATTGTCAGTTAGTTGCTTTAGTGGCTTGTTTTCACATGTGTCTTTGAAAATATCATGGGCTCAGTGATTCGTCTTTGAGCTCGTGTACTGTGCTTTAGGCTGGATATGATATGATGGGCTGGAGTTATCATAGTGATATTCTGTAATCTGTCATTCATTTCGATTATTCGTGAATTTCAAATTAACTTTAGCTTTTTCAGTTGACTTCAACATATTTTTAAAGGTTGTATTACTATGAAACGTTTGCCCATCTTTTGTCTTTCGATTTCACGTATAATGAAAATCAGATCGGTCAGCTTCTTTATATCTGAGGCAAAAAATTTACGTGATTCTGGACTTGCGAGCTGGATTCCAGACTTCTTTTTTTGGCATTTTAAGAGTGGTTCGATTGTTGGAGACTTTCTTTGCAAGGAGTTGGCGAAATGCTGCTTGCGAAACGTCTTGTAGGCATTATGATTGAGATAAAAGTCTTGTCGTGCCATAAAACTGGTTCCGGGAATGAACACTGTCGGTTGAAGACGTTACCATTCTTGGTTCATTTTGTTGATTTCTAAACAACACTTCTCTGCTGTTAATGTTTACTCACGATTTATGAACATGTAGTAGGTAATTCTATCTGCTGAGAGTGAATATATCGCAATGACCTTAATATAATCTAAATTCTAAACAATGAGGTGCTCCACCATTTCACCTTTGTTTATGGCGTTATTTGGAATGACAAATTCTGCAATGTTTCACTGTAGTCAGCTGTACTTTTATCTGATGAAAAGTTTTTGTCGTTTTCGATCTGTAGTTGACTTTGAGTTTTATCACTGTCAGATTAGATATTACGTGATCAGACGTCACACATATCACACTTTACTGATCACAGCGCTTCTAGCATTAGATTCGCTTCTTCTCATCCGTCGTCCACGAATGTGTCTGAACATTTCTATTTTTGGTCTTGGTTTGTGCATTAGACTTCCTTCGCCTTTATCACGAATGTCGTTGAATGTTGGTTGAGTACATCCTCCTTAGAATCCTCAGATAACCGTGCTAGGGTGTTCCCACGTGGATTAGAGAGAGCGGTTAGGTCGCAGTTGGATCTGATAGCTATCTTTCGACCGCAGAGATTGAGATACTCGGTGGCTCCAGTCCTGGGTCAAACCAGTTCCTTGAAAGTTGGCCATCAGCGTATTGAATTGGACCACTCCCAATGCCCTACTCCTTCCTAGTTAGCATTTATATTTTTGAAAACGTGAACTCTCCCTGTTTTCAACTAACAGCTCATCATCAGCGTGCAACGAATGTATAATTTACGGATATTTTTTGGGACAGTCGTCCACTCGCACTTCAGTGCTATCCCGCCTCAATTTCAGTGTGATGCTGTCAGCAATGGCTGTAAATAATTTTGTAGGCGGAGTATATCATTGTTGATCCTTTGTCTTAACAGCTATGACACAGTCGTTGCAGGATGGTCGCGTAGCTGCCGTGAAGCTCGTGAAAGGGCTTTGCTTCCTCACTAAAAACACTTTAAATGTCCATAGTTTCCATTACTACTTTCATCTCACCTCGGGTAGAGAATTCCTAAATGGTTGATAGCAGATGGATTGGGCTATATTCACCGATGGCGTGTAGGTATACTTTTTGTGGAATAACGCGACGTTTTTAGTTTCTCAGTGTTTGAAAAGTTCAGTTTTGACATTTTGAGAAGTAGCGTCACTAAATGGGCTATTACTACCAATGAGCAGTGGTGGTTAATTCTTCACATTTCCAAGCCTGGCTGAAATGATAGCACTGAACGAACTTCTACGCTCTCCTTCGGGATGCTGCGAACATTGGTGAATAGCTACAGGTTGTGCGGCACCATGTTGGCTCACCAGCTCGAGTGTTTGTGATGTAGAATATCCTGATTATCTACAAATTCCTCACTATTCTAGTAGTACCAATTTTTTACCCGATATAGAAGTTGCTCGTTATGCAATCCTGGCGGAGTGGTTTGTGTTTCAGCAACGTCGAGGGGAAGTCGTGTCGAGAGTTCTACCGCGTACCGGCAATGTCGCCAATCGCCTTCGAATGCGACGCGCTCACCGATCCCTACAATCGCATGCCGCCTACTCCTGCCTACTATGTAACTTCCACCACATAATTTTATGGGCAATGTTGCCTTTGTCATCGTGGTTCTTATAAATTTTCAAGTGTTTACGTCTAATGTAATTATTCTATTCTTTTACATGCTTCGTCATTATGCTTACGCCTTTCGATAACCGACGACGACTGACCCTAGCGAGAATGCTCCCAGGAGTAGTTTGCTGGGCTCTACTATGGAATGAATTTATTCTAAGTGAGGCCTCCGAATAGAACTGTCAAGTTCTTTGGCTTGACCGATCAACAGAGAGTTCCACACCCAGGAACAACCAAGACATGGGATGAAGCAGTTTATCGTTAATGAGATGCAGACAGCCTTTTTATGGAAGATTATTATTGCTATCGAACTTTATTAGTTTGACCCATATTTGACTTAAAGGATGTAGATGTTCTCAGTTACCATTTAAATATGAAGATCGTGTTACGCTTTGCAATGACTGTTTATTGCCGCTCTTATACACCCGTTACGCATCTTCATAACAATTTCTTGTTAGTTTGACCATTCCACAAAATATTGTTTATTTGTGTCAAATTTAAGAAAAAGCCGGTTTTAAAATATGCTGTCCACGGATCACGGTGCTACAATTTCCTCTGGGTTACCAAAACCGAAGGTGATTGAAACAGACGGAATAAGTTGTTTGTGAACTGGTGGACGCATGGCATATAGTGATTTAGCTCGATTTAGCTGGTATGATATATTCTGCCACACGGCTCTTTTCCACTTGATTGAAACTTGAGTAATTGACCTTTTATATGTAACAAAGTTAACACAACAATGACGAAATGGCGATGCCAAGAAATGCAGAAAATATGAATAGTAACATGATCAATGAATAAGATTGATCTTGGTATAACGAAGATGAACATGGAGGACGCTAACAATAATAGAGTATCTTGAGCAATCGAAGGCTAATAGAAGAAGATGGTTATGTCAAACATCGTTGCCTAAACTACAAGCCAATATCGGTCTCTGAACAGTGCTCATAGAGTAGGGGTTGTGCCACAGAGTACTAGAGTCAATGCTGAAACGGAGGTTCTAGAATCGGAACATATTGTTTTATTTTTGGAGGGATATCTGTATTATGAAATCTCTACCAACCATGGTCTTGTGCAGTCCACGTGTCATAAGCGAAGACAATTTCGTAGTTTAGAAGATCGAAAGAAATATCAACAAAAACCCCATGTTCTTAACGACAAAAACATGGTGACGTGAAAAGCTAGAGAACATCTACGGAAAATATTTTCTGTACGGAGTTCCAATGAAGCCTAGACGATGCTCAATGATCTCCGCGAAACAAGACAAAAGACTGGACTTCGCATAGGACGAAGACCCAGTTCATGAAAACCCTATGGTGCGAAAGTAAACAAATCTAGCTCGATAGTTCTCTGGTTATAGAAATCTCGTACGTGTGCCTTGGACGTTCAATGGACGTGGAGAATAACATCAACGAGGAATCGGAAAAAGGAGAGCTTCAAGGGCTGAATTCTGGGTTGGTCATAAAATCTGATGAGCACAATCAGATGAGATAGATGGATTAAAAGAACGATGGGTGGATGTCTTCGTTTCTAACGTCAACCATCTACATTCACAAACGGAAACGATTTTACGAGTTCAGAACAGACCTCGGTGACTTCACTATTGCTCGAAGCAGACCTTCACCATTCCACCATGGACGATTACGCGAGAGAGAAAGGGAACTATGATACTTCATATATATATATATA
>MQTX01000132.1:901890-917476 GCA_009735665.1 Angiostrongylus cantonensis
ATATACATATGTATATATTTAAATAAATGTAAATGAAACTTACTTGATCTTTATCTACTAACGATTTATTTTTGGCGTAGCATAGATACTTCCGAAGATATGTTGATTGACGAACCGCTATTCTAAACAACAATGTATTATTAATTAAATAAACCTGTATAAAGGAACCATGTGCACCACTCACGAATAGCAAACTATGGAAATATAGTGAAGCACAAGGTTCCGGTCTCAATACAACCGATACACTTAATTTTTATAATGCTCATCGAGTACCATACAATATTCACATATATTTCGACAATGCGGTAGATACTCTGTAATCGAAACTGGCCCATGACCTTTCAAATGCAAATTATCTGCAAAGAATCCCTGTTGTACCTACTCTTGTTGGCATCTGCGGTGTAGTATGGATGAGTTAATGCTTTGACTTTAACTGCCCGTTCAACGCCGTCAATGCTACCTGAGAACTGTTCTTCGGAAAACACGATAACAGAGGAGTCGGCGGAGCTGGCATTCTCGTCAACACGAGATTGGCCATGAAGATCAACCCATTCGAACAACTAACTACTCAGATCGGAAGCTTATGGTTGAAGAAATGTAGACCAATCTCTGCTTTGATAATCTTCGTCGTCTACGCACCGATCGAGCTATGATGAAGAAGAAGTCGAAGCGTTCTACATACATGGCATGGAGAAGTTCAACAGAGAAGATCATACATTCTTTAAGGTCATCATGGAAGACTAAAATCAGACCTATAAAACCATCTGGAAACAGTGATATTTGGACAGTACAGATTATAGCAAAACGACCAGGATGCGCGGGTAAGTTTATCATAGAGCCGAAGACCATCCATGGTAACTCACTATTCCAGATGTCCCACTATCAACCTTGGATGCGCGGGTCCCCAGTGGAGAGTAACATAATGAAACAGTCCACATCACAGTAAATCGAAGACGTTGCCTAATAGATGTCGCTCTTGTCTCAAAATTCTACATGAGATCGGTTCTTCGCCTTCGTCCTGCAAGATTTCATTTCTTGCTGAAAGGAGAAAAAGCCGCTAAACTCAAAAGATGAAGACCCTAAACCAATTTCAAATGGGATTTACGTACTTCATTAGTCGGTCCTTGGGAATATGCCGTTATTTATAACATCGACGAGGAACACGATCGTCTAATTCAGCACCTCAACATTAGTGCTATGAAAGCTGAGTTCAAAAGTCACAAGAAAACCCTGTCTCCAGAAACATTCGAGCTGATATGCCAACATGGATGTGGGACCGAACGAACCACTGGCAACCGCCAACTGACATGCTAACTTGCTAAAGACTGCAGAAAGGTGACAAAAGAAGATCTCAAATAAAGACGAACAGCAGTTATAGCCGAAGTTGCAGAAGCTGGAAAGCATTCGCAAGGCCCACGAAAAGTCATGGAATTACAAGATCAAAACAGTTGTACACAAATAGAGAGAAAAGGTACAACTTTTAAAAATGCAATGCAGAATATCATTCACGACTACTACTAGAACCTCCTCAATGGCCGAATCCTCCTGTATTCATGAGAAATAAAGGAAGATGGTTATGTCCTCCACTGTTCCTTCCTTCCGAAATCCGGCATTCGTGGGTTATATAGAAATTTCAGAGCCAAGGTATGACCCTTTTACAATGATGTTAACATCGCCTTAAAAAACGTGTTAACAAGGCGATATCATTTCGTCACAATGATTTACTGTCATCCTCGAGAAATCTTATGCGACCATTCGAAGGGAACAACATGGGAGTGAAAATTGATGGTCGGCAATTACACTACCTTTGCAATGAGGACGTAAAGAGGAAAACAACATACACTCGACGCCGTGATAAACAATTCGACTCCATAATTCTCCCTGTCTTAATGTGTGCGCTAGAGACCTGATGAATTTGTAAGAAGGATGAAAGACCACTCAGCGTAATTTGAAATGCATTCGAAAGGACGACACTAGGAGTATCCCGTACTGAGGTGATTCGAAGCTGCGGTTTACGTCAACAATCAAAAACCAGAGACGTCGTTGTATATAAAAAACTGTCGAAGATTAGGTGGGTCAGACACGTAATGCGTATGGACTACAATCAATGGACAAGAACCGTTAGAGACTGGATTCCCCGGGATGTCAAGCATAGTGCAGTATAACCCGATGGTTAGAAATCTTCGCAAAAACCCCAGAAGACAGATACAATGCTCAATAACTCTCTACAGTAAGCCGAACCCATGCGGCCACTGAGATACGCAACAAGGAGAAATGAAATTAATCTGGTGCTCTCTTGATTCATAAAACTATATGAAATAGTGAAAAGCTGCACCATTTCCTCGCTGGAGAACCATCTTTAAAATTTTTATTACAATGGACAGCTCAAATAAGGTAATAACCACGACACCTTTCATTGTGTGTTTTAAGATAGGTCGTAAACGCTTCGTCGTTTCGCATTATCTCTAAAGGTACTATGCTCACAACATCCTGTGTTGAATTAGCCTTAGCCAGCTCGTCCAGCTTCAAATTGATCCTAAATTTTACTACTCATAGCACATCATATGAGAGTGTGGATGTGAAATTAATGGCCGTGAATTCGGTTAATCATTAAATAGTCAAAAGCAATTGTTTTTAGCGATTCAGACAAAAAACTTCCTTAAAGGAGAATCACATATAAGTGAACAAAACACGACCTGCGGAGAAAGTTCTATGAATGTACGTTATAAAGCGTCCACAATAGATATTCCATTAGTCCTTTCTTTGTTCAAATTTTATTTCCCTAATATGTTCTCACTTTGGTCTTAAACGAGTTAATAATGAACTAAAGCAAAATCATTAATCTACCAACCGCTTGAGGAAGACACGTACGACATCGGAGTAGTTTTTACGAAGACCCTTGCAAATGATGTACCTGAATTATTTCTTTACTATGGAAAAAGATGACGATGGAAAAAAAAATGAAGAAGACTATGTATTTGACCTCTCGGAGTTGGCTGGTCGACTACTGTGAGGCTTATGCAGTGACACTTGATCATACGCAACATGCATCAAATATATCAGCCCCGCACTGTGAAAAAAAAAGGTAGTCGGACTATTTATGTTCACATATGAGCTTAATATTCACATAGTTATGTTCTCCACACCTGAATGGAGTAAATACGTCGAAAAAAGTGCAGAAAAAAGTGCCGTTCTCGCGAACAATACAAAGAGAAATTAACAATTGACAGAGATAAAGACGTTTGAGAATGATCTCCTAAAAAAATAATACAAGAGAAACTACTAAAAAGCCATAAAGAAATAGATCTACAGCGTCCAGGCATCACAAAAAGATACGCAGATACAACAGCATCCACTCTAAAACTTCGTGTAAATCCTTTAACGCTCTTTTCCTTCCACCAAGGATCTATTATAGGCACATTGGTTTTTTTTTTTTAAACATGCATTGTCTCGCACTATAAACATGCTTAAGAACAGACCTGTATAGTTTCACTTCCTTCCATGTTGTAAGCACCGTCGGCCATCATTAAATCTACCCCAACACCGCTGGTCCCTATAAAGCCACAGCAGTCCCTTATCCATAACCCTTACCCTAATCCAAAAACTACATCCTACAAGGTGAAAATCATTTCGAGACATCACCTATAGCAGGGTAGTTCTCCCCAAAAATATTTCTGTCGAGCACTTCTAAACACCGTCTTACCTTTCATTACAAATTCCTCAAAAGAATCTATATTTTCCGGATTTATAGCGTCACCATCATCGTGCTTGCCATAGTAAGGTTCCAAATAATATGCAGAAGAAGCCGTAAATCTCCCAAATTTGAAGTCGTCCTTTCCTTCACAAAAAATGAAAGCACGAAAACATGATGTGGAAGCCAAATATTGTAGTTGACAAAAGCAGAGTGTTAAAACATGGATAAAAAAACGTCTCAAAATTAACAACGTGAAACCGAATCAAAATTAACAACCTTTAAGTGTGAAACCGAATCCTTTCGCATTATAAAAAGCTTTCCGCCATAACATGTACTCTGAGAATGCACCAGGACCAGCGCACACATCAGCGAAGTAAAACAGAGGAGCCTCTCGATCACAGTTGAAATTTGGTCTTTCGGAAACCAGAGGATTTTTGCTCTGAAACATTACATAGAGTTCTCTCAAGTTTTCTACTATACTCTCTGACATACCAAAAGACTCTCCTCCGTCTCTCCACTTAAAAGAAAACCAAAGACTTTATCCAAATTAGCAACTTTCATCGCGGATCGATTTTGAAAAAACGCTCCTCCGATGGTTTCATAGGGATTAGCTCGAGTCCGTGCCTCTCGCAAATCACGATCGGAAATCGCATTAAACTTCTGAAGTACATAGCTTGAGAAAAGGGTAACTCTCATGGAAATATTTTTTTTTAACAACGCACCTCCTTAGATTTAATCATTGTTTGCAAAATTTTGCCATCACAAAACTCTGTTTCATCGTCAATTTTCATTTTCTTCTGAAAATACGTTTCAGCACTCGACATTGGAATAATAGAGGAAAACTACTACTTAATTTGAATACCCTTTCGTAGAAATCAAAAGAAAGCCGGCGAATTTCCTCTCAGATTGAAATATTGTGGGTAAGGTAAAAGCTATACGAATAAACAGCATGAACTACCTCCCCTATTTGAATCCACTCAGACCGTTCAAGATTGTCTACAACCCTGTCACGAGTACCTCGTTCACACGTAGGCAGCCAATATACATTTTCTTCAATAGTTTTTTCCTCCTTTGACTCATCCCATATT
This sequence comes from Angiostrongylus cantonensis, assembly GCA_009735665.1. NCBI lineage: Eukaryota > Metazoa > Nematoda > Chromadorea > Rhabditida > Metastrongylidae > Angiostrongylus > Angiostrongylus cantonensis. Next base: position 906,673 of record MQTX01000132.1, read on the forward strand.
TCTGTCAGGTCACTATCCGCAGACTAAATGTATAACTTAACTAAGTAAATCTTAAAGTGGAAGAACATTAAAGGAACTCATTTTCAAAAAATTTAGCAAGGTGAAAACAGGTTACTTTGTCGGTCACATGTCCAAGACCAACTCGTTCACGCTGACTGGATAACGTAACTGGTCCAGTTACGCCTATAAATCAATCTTCGAGTCACAGAGTTAGTTAGACAAGTAGATAAATGAGTTTCAATATCCAAAAACTCGTATGTATCGTTAGAAGCGACACTGGCGTAGTATGATGACCTACCACTCCGTTAAACGATGAACTTCCCTACTGATTATCTACTTGCACTTTTTATTACTACGCATTGCAATAATCTTAATACTAGATCAACAGAGTATAATACCAGAGCATTAGAAAATAAAAAATTGACGTGAAGCTCATAATGAATACGCTCACGTTCACCCCAGTTATCAAACTGCTTACGAGTCCAGTCATAGATCCTATCAAAATATTTTTCACACTGAACAAAACAAATGACTAAATTGGTAATTACCTTGCTTAAGTTTTCCAAAACCTTTCCCTTCTTCACAACCCATTTTTGCAACCATTCTCTCTTCTGCAGAAATTGGCTTCAGTGGCGGGCCATCGTCAGTACAGGCCGGCACCTTTGCAACCACGGGTTTAGATTGCGTTAATAAATTCGATAGCTCCCCATAAGCTGAATCGTTGGCCAACCCTCTGCGCTTAAAAATCGGAATATTGTTTCTCCAGTGCACAGTACAGCCCAGCAGTTAACAAATCACATTTAGACCTAGCGTAAATAAACTAGGTGAAATAAAAACGGTGGTGAACATACTTTAAAATGATTATACTCTTCTTCAAATATTTCTTTCAAATCTTCATGCTTCAGTCTTGCAAGCATAGAGAACACATGGTTCTTACCACTACCATTACGAACAGCACCTGGTACAGAATCCTGAATGACGAGGTGAGACATAAGTCCAAAACTAACAAGATAAAAGAAAAAAGACAAGACTAATATCGAAGACTGGACTAAAACAGTATGCATGTTTTGTTTATTTTTCCATTACCGAACAGATTAAGACCATCTGTGTCAATGTATCTAGCTAAAGCATAGTTTTATTAATGATTCAACAATACCTGTTCTGTATTTCGGAGGTTCGTCTCCAGAGCTGCCCGCTGGGCAGGAAGATTCTCTTTATCTGAACTTTCGTCGAACACTGCTTTCCCTTTTTTGAGTCCACCTCGATACGACGCTTTAGGTTGGGATCGAGCCTCAGCCAACATCTATGTGATAATCATTACATCCATAAGAGGAAGAACTCATGAATATACATATTAAACTATCGGATTACAGTGATTGCTTTCAATTTACTTCTATGGGGCCTCTGAATTTTTTCGCTCTTTGTCCGGTCCTTTCCAAACGTTTCTTTTTAAATTTTACGCATGATATGCTAATTCCGTTCTTTTCCCGCAAACACTCTAAAGGGGTAATCCTCACTATATGTTCTGATGAAAATCGCCACCGGGATTTTACAACACCGCTCTGAATGCTTGAACCTAGATGCCAAACAGTGATATGCAACACTGTGTTCATTTAACGCAAGTGTCACCAAATCTGAGGATTCGATATCTTCAACTCTAAGGCCAATCAAAAGTATGACAATGTCAGAAATCGCCGGAAATCACTTCTACCTAAGGTAAAACGTAGTGGCAAGATAGTAAACTTCCCACTAATCGACTCGGTGGGTACTTGAGAGCAGCATGGGGCAGATTTTTTTTTTACGACTACAATGAAAATTTATTTTTTAACCAACAGCCAAAAAGTCAATTCAAAAATGTGATAGGATGTTCATCACTCATTTGGAAGTTAAGCCATTGAATGAACAGCTGTATGGTAAAATTCTGCTGCTTTAGATCAGTAACGCCAAGTATTGAACAAGATGAGGGTCCAAGTAGCGCAATAGTATGTCATTCGTTACGCGGAAGGACCAGCCACTGAGGCAATGGTTCAACCCCTCAGAGATCTCATCGAGCCTCTCATTTCTTCAGTGTCGAGAACCAGGTACTACAATTGTGCGGGAAAAACGTATTCCTACCGGTTTACGTGGAAACGCCGTAGCCCGGCTATACCAGGATTCCACAGTGAATCGCCTTGATCCACATTTATAGCACTGTTGACAAAGACAAAACTCCTTAGGCAGCAGTCGAACAGACATGCAAGAAGTTCGAAGATCTTCGTCGATGGTAGATGCTAGGAAACGAATCCAACGCAAAGAATTAATGAGAATCGTGCAACTTGATACGTGGTGTAAACTTTAAAAAGAAAAAAGAAAGAAAACAAGACAATATAGATGGAAATGAAATTTTAAGGACTAGAGCGGGTAGAATGGATACAAGAGGCTAAAATGGAAAAAAAAACTTAAAAAAGAACAACACTGCTTAGTACCAGGCTACATACCGTTATCTTGGTATGACAACGCATTTAGGAAGGAAATGCATGAGTATGTAACAATCCAGCAGATTACACAGCTATCAATGATGACAACTTAGAAAGACTCTGACGACATTATTTCTGGACACTAAGGAAAACATGGCCCTTTTTATAAAAAGCAGCTCAGTTCTCGTTCTTTGGTTTTTCTTTAGCACTCGCAATATATGAAACTGTTCACAGTAGTCATACCCTGTTTTTTCTCATTTTTCGTAGGCGACTAGACTCCATTCGACATTTTTTCGATTCAAACTCCACCAACTTCTATATTTTTTTTTCAGACGGTTGCTTATTCTCACCGTTGTGAAATTTGCTGTCCCGACCTTCCGTATTGGAAATCGACAAATCGTGACTCCGCTTTTAGGTTTCATTATGGTTCCAAACTACGAGGACATATTTGGTATGTTTGGCTGCCGTCGCTTGCAATATTTGTGCGGTTGTGTACTCATTGTTTAGTGATTCGTTCGTTTTCTTAACCTGTGGAGGGCTAGACTGTCCACAGTAGCCATCTTCCCTCTTTTCTTTCCTGTTTTCAAGTGCTCCCCAATCCCGTATTTGCTCGCTGAATTATGATGTTGGCGTAGTAAATTTTCCATTAGTACGCCGGAGTTTCTCCACTTCATATAATAGACTTTAATCGTAACATGAATCATAAAATCCAACATAACAGTTTTGTTAAGCTCAGACTTTGGTGACATAGATTGGAGCCCTATCGAGCAGATCAAATGTTTTTCTGTTTGTTTCAGCTCTTTTGAGGAAATTTTCCACTAATGGACTGTCAAGATAGAGAGGGTCCGCTGTTTGGCTGTAGTTGTCCAGTGTTTCTTGTACTTTCTTCATATCGGTTTCAATTTCGAATTTGTTTCATGCTATTCATTGTTTTAGCAGACTGATGACTATACACACTTCCATTAACTTGATTGAAACTCTATTTGCTGAACACTTTCCGTAGCTTCAATCTCGAAAAAAATGGACAAAAATCGGCTGCCTGCTCTAATCAAAGATCATGACAACTGGAGAGTGTCGACATTATTGCGCTGTAAATTCACAAGGGTTTACTTAAATTGAACCAAATTCCACGACCGACTTTCTATTAACCTCGGCATTGATCAAGTAATTCTTCGTATTCTTGTTGAGCAAACGCGAGGTGTTATTATTCTTTATCCACAAATAAGCTGACGTTTCGGCGGGCTTCGCCTTCCTCAGAGTCTGGAAAGGTCAAGTTGACAGCAATCTACTCGGTCAAACGCCTCCATAACCAAACAAAGAAAACGCTAAACCAAGATTTCAACCACAATGAACACAACTTTGCGCACCCACCGCTTTCTATGAGGCTTCCACTGAGTATGTCTAGTGGAGACCAACCGCACAGAATTCACATGGAATCGTAATGTGCCCATCACCTCAAAATAATAGACTTATATACTGCCCAATATCACGCGTGATAACGATGCATTCTTCCCTGCGGTTCATTTTCGGATTTCTGGAATTAATCCAGAACGCCTCGAGTGTTTTGCGCGCTTGTTTTCGTTTCCTGTGCGATGACGCGATCGTGACGCGTACTTCGAAGTCCTCCTGCTCATGTCTCTGGGTCCTATGCGTGCCTAGTGGGGTATTTGGTTTACTTTTGCCGACTAGGTGTTCTTTTATGCGGGATGATGGCCGATAAAGTGAAGCATCTTCAAGATGCTTTTTCGTTATGTCTACATCTAACTGATGGGGATAGATTCCGCAAAAAGGCTATAGATGAAACGCGAAATAGGTGTGAAAAGCACCAAGTGGGAGCCTTACCAATAACACCATTTCCTCAGCCGTTCTTTAGACAACAAGAGCCCAATAATGAAGTTGACGTTAAATTTCGGGCGTTTACTAATGAAACTTTCAAGGTCCTTAGTCACTATCGCGCGAAATGATACAGCTCAAACCTCACGGAAGTGCAAATACGCAGCATGCGAGAGGTACGAGAGCTGACTAGGTCAAAAAACATAAGGCTGTCCGTTAGTAAAGGTTCATTGAACTGTGACATTGAGCAGAGATCTTGCAGAATTGTTTTGACGTCGAATACTTGAGCGCTGATATGTGCAACTGAGCGTAGGCATGCGTAATTGCACGTAGACGTCGTGAAGAGTTTGTTAGAACAATCACTACACCAAACTGAACTGACCAGTTTCTTTAGTACGCAAGTTATATGTTGTGAGATCAAGTGGCAGCCAACAACTAACAATGACTTTGATCCACAGAATGACAACACGATACCCACCGATCATACGAATAGCAAAGATCTTTGCGAAGGTCTACAAAAGGTAGTTTCCTGGTGTCCGTTTGAATCATTAGGTCAATGTGAGGATATATGTTTAGAAATGGTATTGAGGTCTCTTAAACGATACCTTTTGAGACACAAGAGAAAGATGAACATAGAGGTAGGCTTTGTGATATCATTTACATTGAATCAGGTAAGTCGTAAAAAAATTCAGCGACACAGGAACCAAAAGACTGGTGAAACGAAACCTTAAAGGAGGTTAGTTGCCTGCGTTTTCCACAAAGTTAACCAAATCTCGTAGATGTCATTACTTATGCAGTAGACCGAAGTGTTTGACCTCTCTCAGAAGACAAAGTTCAATTTTTTATAAGCCTCGAAATTCTGTGTAGAATAAATTGAGCTGTAACACAGGAATCTGGACAGAATTCAACCTAACATTAGCTATGAATGAATACAAATTTCAAGCCTAGAAATAGGTACTGCTTCCGAATGGTAACCAGAATTCACTTCAGTGCTATTTCAACTGTGTTGTAGTTCCTTTAAAATACTAGACAAGAGAAGAATTACTCGGAATCACATTAGAAAATGCCCATTTTCTAATACTTGCTTAGCAAAAATGCTTCTCTAGCACGTTTCGATTTTGAAAATCTTGATAGAATTCGACCAGACTTTGGCCAGGCTGACCTCGAGACTCCAGGGAAACATGATGGCTAGACTAGCAAAACTCCGAAAAATAGAAATGCTGGGGCCCCGCACAACCAGATAGGACAGGCCGTCCAAGTATCCATGTAATAGAGTTCGAAAGACGTTTTCCGGGAAACATTGCAGTTTCCTTATTCATGTATTCAAGTAGTTTGATCGAGTTTAATCGTGAAAGTTGATTAACTTCGAAAGAATCTTTAACCATAATACAGGACGTAAACCGATCCCCGTTACAGCACACTTTCTTAGGCTTTGTTGAAAAGACACTTTTGTGCAAACGAAAGAAGCATTTCCAGCAATAACTCCTAACTAAGATTTCTCAAGACCAGTGATTAAGCAAAAATCACAAGTAAAATTGTAAAGACCAAGATGCCATCTGCCTTCCTTAAAGGTATAAATCTTAAAATTTAAAAAAAAAATGAAATAAATGACGTCTGTATATTACATCTTCTTGCCAAAAATACCTGATTGGCTTGGTTCACTCTGACTTTGCCCGTAAGGAAATTCGCTCGGAGTCGACTTAGTTTCAATCTTAGATTCTCTCTTTCGTGCAAAAGATTAAGTCCAACATCCACTTCCTAAATCATTAAAACATAGTAATCAACGGAGTTAAAAGCAATGTGAAACCAGAACGCTAAGTTTAACACAACACTGACAAGGCATCCATGGCCAAAGAAGTTCTATTTGACTTGTACGTAGCTAAAAATTGGCTTATCCTTCAACGACCAACGAATCTCGTCTTACAATGAGCTTTATTTGTTGAAGTGAAATCAGTTACGAGCTACATCCACGTGCTAAGAAGCCACAAATTTACTTATAACCGTCGTGATAAAGCTCCAAATCTCTGGATCCCGATAACCGCCATTTTTCCTGTTTCATTGTTGATTTTTGGCACCTCGAATATACCAAACAAGCGATATCTCATCCATCGGGACAAAGTGGTGGCACCGAATGCCTTCAGCGTAATTTACCTATCTTACCGACGTGTCTTGAAATTTCTGCGAGATAAAATGAACCCTGTAAATCTTGCAGTTCTTCAATTAATGTAGCTATCGAAAAAATTGCCCTGTATTGAATTATCAAATGGTAAATACAACACGAAGCTCTAGTTCATCTAGTTTAAACAATTGGAAATACCGAAAGCGAGACACTTAGACAGCAGCAGCACCTCATGCTTATCGACGATCGCCTTCTGTAGAGCGAACTCCAATTGAGCCATTTCTTTCTGCATTGAGTCCAGTTCATCCATGATCTTAAAAGGAGTCAGAACACTGGAAAAATTACAGATCTGCACCTACAAATGGCTGTACACTGTGTCATATCTAATAAAACAATAAAGTGTTAGTTGTTCAAACCTTTCGATTCCATCTTATGATGTTAAAGAGATTGTGGATTAGAGATGAGCATAACAGGATGAAGGTACAAATGGACACAACGTTGACACTTTCAAAGACGAAGGGGACAAACACTACTAATAACACGGAGAATAAACTGATTGCCTAAAAAAAATCTTCAGTAACCATTTCACTCAATAGTTTCTAGGATGACTATCACTTCTATAATTTCCATAAATGACGAATTCAAAGTTTTTCTATTACTCATTATCGACATAACTTATCCAAGAACAAAGACTGATAACCATTTTTGATCACCGTCTGCAATGTCATCATAAATCCAAACAGCCTCCTGCCTAAGGTCATCCTGACAGCATTCGAATGGATAGCGTCCATCTAAAACGGTTTATATAAAAGTTCCAAAAACCGTCTTACCATTTTCACTTATTTTAACATAGTATGCCCTATTCACGGAATGTACGAACCAAATTATCAACATTTCCATTAGGAAACCTAGCTAAGAGTAAACAAATAAAAGGATCCACCACCGCCCAGGTAGCAAACTAGTCTCATGATGGGGAATCCCCCTTTGATCCACAAGGGTGGCCGCTGCCTGTACAGACGGCGACCTAGGGCAGACGCTGGCTAAGCTGACCGCGGGGCTCCCGTGAACCACAATGGCTAAGTCAACAAAACTCCAAATAAAAGGAAATTTTTCTGGGGCAGGCACAACCAGTGAAAACGGACCATCCAAGTATCCAAGTAAGTATACGTACCAAAAGTATACTGCTTGTTACCAGGTATTTATTCGTCCCACGTTTCAATGTGTTCGTCTTCATCAGAATCGATGAATAAATGTTTGGTAACAATCTCGTGTTAGCTTATCAATGGACTAAGGTACATTTATCATCAAATAAAAGTCGGTCTACAACAGTATATTACTTGTGCTAAAGATGTGTAACTTTTATTTACTGCACATCACTTTTGCATGGCAGGACATTATATAAAATATAACCACACTGATGCTGAGATATTTGCAAAACTTGGACTCCAGGGCAAACCGAACCTGCGATTTCCCTTCCCGGTGTTCACGTGTTATCAAGGCCATCAGTGAAGCCCTCATTCCGCATACCTGTTCCGTATTAAAGAAGAAGATGTAACCACAGATCTCCCTCACATGAGGGATCTCGAGCCAGTAAGTCACGAGGCACGTCAGCAGGTGATGGATAGGAGTTAATTCGCAGACCAAAAGCGAACTTTGCTTCCCTGAAACGCAGGTGGATCCAAGGGATGGAATCCCAGTTTCTGCTGCGCCGATTTGGCACATACTTTCTGTATTTGCTAGGCGTATTTATGAATGTGTGGGTGCGTTCTCGCTTAATACGGATTGTATTCTACACGTCAAATGGCCAAAAGCCTGCAAGTGACAGGGAAGTGTATGAGAGGCGGTTAGGAGTCGCCTCCAACGAATAAGCCCCGAGTCCACTCTGGGAGGGCCTCGCAAGCTACACGTGAGTAAACCCAGTCCCCACGTTAAGAGCCCAGCAAGCAATACGTGGGTATCAAAATGCTAAAAACAGTAAAAAAAAAAAAAAAAGAACGGGCCTCACTCCCCTGACACTGAACGAGCCCCCAATTTCGCAGCGTTGGGTAGGACGAGTACGGAGAGGCGGCTAAAATCTCAGGGCCAATGGAAGCTGCCTGGATCACGAAGAACTATGGCGACGATCTGTACCTACAATGCACACACACTTGCATCCGAGTCCTCGATAGAAGACATACTCATGCAAGCAAGAATGATAAGGTACGACGTCATCGGCCTGGCCGAGACGAGACGACGCCACCTATTCAACGCTGTCTATGACACTGGAGAAGAACTGTTCCTCGGCATTAAAAACAATCGCCATTAAGAATAGTAGGCAGTAAATAAAACGGTAAAGATTGTGATTATAACTAAAAGCCTCAGCTGAACTGGGTCCATTGCAGATTTGCGCTCCCCAGATCAATGCCGTTGATGGATGATTGCTGATGGCAAAAGATCGATAGAACTAGCTGAGAGACAGGCGAAACGAAGGACCCGCATGGTGTGGTGGTGAGCGCGTTACTCCCCGAAAAGGACAATAGCGCGTTCGTTCCCCACCATAGACACCTGCGGTCCAGAGTTTTGCAAATATCTCAGCATCATTAAACTTATATTTCGCAATATATAACCTGTCATTAAAAAGAGTAGGCAGTAAATAATAAGTTAAAAAAAGTAAAGTATCTTCCGACTGACTTAAGATATAATGACAACCATAATAATGACAGCTAATGACAACCAAATAGGAACGCACCGTAATCTTCGATCGATCTGCTGAAGCTGACATGAATTAACAGGCCGCAGAATAAGCAGTACTTGAACATACTGTTACTCAGACATAGATTCCAACCACATGATCGATGAGAGGTACGAAATGAAGTGCCGTCGCGAACGCCATCCTGCGGCAGCCGATCGATCGAAAGGCGAACCCATGGGACACGAGGGGCGGTCTCTTCGATCGACAACGCCGCACGGTGGAAGACGTCTGAGCGGGCGACGAGTGGCTGGAGGTAATCTACCGCTCAGTGCGCTCAGTGAGCGACCACCATCCGTTCCGCTTGTGTCATCTGGTTTCATCCGCCTGGAAGAAGCAGACACGAAGACGCGCCTCCTTGAAGCCACTGCTAGCTCACTGGTACGGTAATTTGCAACGTTTACCACATCGCTTTAGGTAATCACAACGTTACGTTTAGCTCGAATAAGCCACTGTTATGTCTTCAGGTGTCGTCAAAAGGCTACAACGCATCTACCAATGAAACCTTCCAACGGTTTACCGTATTGTTCATTGTGGTTTGGAGGTTTTCCTGCGTATCAGTCTGCGATGTACAGCAGGGGATTCGTCTCCCCAGCAGGATCTCCCAAGCTATGAGTGAACCAATACCAGGATCCACCATCGTCTTGCTATTGAACTATTCGCATGGTAGCAAATATCCCTCTGATCCGCAAGGGCAGTGATTGCCTGTGGTGGAGATGGCCTGGTGCAGACTTTGGCTAGGCTATTCTTGGGACTCCAGGGAACTACAATGGCTAAACCAGCAAATATCCGAATAATGGAGATTATGGTGGAGTCGCAGAACCAGCGAGGATAGGCGATCAAGGTATCCAAGTAGGTAACGAGGTGGCCCATCATTCTTTTATTGGCATCACAAATTTTGATAGAATTCGTAACAATGGTGAATAAGTTTAAATTCGTATACCGCAGAAATCAAGCAGTTGGGAAACAGTTGTTTGTAAAGACGTATGAAGGTGAACACGGACGCACTATCTGTGAAGAAGTACCTTGTGGACAGGTGATATCGGACCCCTTTTCTTGATGAAAAAAAAACACCATTTCTTTCACTTTTCCCATAAAGAGTTAAATGAGTAAGTAAAAATACCGCAGAAATCAAGCAGTTGGGAAACTCAGTAGTGTTTGTAAAGACGTATGAAGGTGAACACGGACGCACTATCTGTGAAGAAGTACCTTGTGGACAGGTGATATCGGACCCCTTTTCTTGATGAAAAAAAAACACCATTTCTTTCACTTTTCCCATAAAGAGTTAAATGAGTAAGTAAAAGGGTTCACTGGCAATACAACAATGCCATGGGAGGGTCTTTAGTTGGAAAATAAGAGGCGATCCAACCCACTACATCGCGTGCGTATTCGATGTCAGAGTTCAAAGGCTGCGAAGGCAACAGGAGGAGGGCAAGGAGAACTTGATCGTGTTGTCGTCGTCGTCGCCAACCATGAATGACAGTTCGCCTATCTATATATATAAAAGGTAAAAGCCTAGGCTTTGATCAATCCCTGAGGGATGCGCCATGTATTCGACTTCATTAAGTATCGTCGGAGGTGATTAAATACACATCTGACCTTTACAATGACTCACGGTGGCCTGCCGATGCATCGAGCCAGTGCTGCTATCCTCCCAGACAAGTGTGG
>MQTX01000132.1:920694-958103 GCA_009735665.1 Angiostrongylus cantonensis
AATGTTTCAGATACCTATTAACATTACATTTACCTTTAATGATTGGACTTTCCGGCAGTTCACGTTTTATCCACTTCAGCAATCGAAGCGCAATTGAGGCCCCGTGTTTTGCTCATATCTCAGCATAATTTTTATTGTCTTTCACATCATGTTCTGCCCTGGAGAAAGTGGTAAACAGTAAATAACAGTTGAAATGAAAATATACTTGTCAAATAAGTATTACACCGAACTGTTGTAAAAGTCCTGTTCTAATCCACATCATATTTATGGTTTTCGTGGTGTTCGTCAAACCAGGATGTGCGCTGAGCTGCACTTTCTACGTATGACGTTGGAATCTGACGGTCCTGCTTATGAATAAGTCTATTTTGCCAGAAAGAAAAGAAATAAAGGCCTAATACAAAATTGCTAAGCTTCTTGTGGACTAAAAGTTGGAGAGGCCAAGCCGGCAGCTTCGGCAGCCACACGGAGGAGCGGGCAGGATGATCAGTGCTGGTTGGAATTACCAAATGATTACCAGAATAGCACCAAGTATACGAAGGTTCAATAATATTTACTGATATGAATGTATTTGTATAACACCGCTATGAACGCAAATGTGAGCAGGAATGATGACAATACACACTTTGTTCAACGAAAGAGATGACTCATCCAGCACGAAATATTTTGGAGATTGTTGGAAATTCGTAACACTAATTTTGTACAACATTTATTAGGTAAAGCTTACAAAACCGTCACTTTTTATTTAGTGCCAATTCATTTTTTTTCATGGGCATTTTGTGAAATATGTTTGGGGCGTGTTCGATCCCCACCGCAAACACCAGCGGTCCGGAGTTTTAAAAATATCTCGGCATAGCAATGGTGATATTACACCACAGCTTCATCTTAACTGAATTAAATGTCGACTTATTCTTCCTAGATCAAACTGTTGACGGATGATTGCTTAGCACCTATAGATGCTGAGAGAACGGCAAAACGAAAGAGCATGATGTGGTGGTGAACACGTTATCCCTTCCGAAAGGATAATAGCGTGTTCGGTCCCCACCGCAGACACCAACGGAGTTTTGCAAATATCTGGGCATCAGTATATTTATTAAGTATTTTATGAAAAGTGAAAACTGAATGGGCTGCATGCCAAGCTGCCGAAGATGAGCTTGGAGGAGCAGTGCGGCCAAGACCGTCAAATTAAAGCTCTCATTCTGAAATTAAAACGTGCACGTCTGCCATCCCCTCATTAATTCGCCCAGAAATCTTCTGATTTCTTCGCTTTGTAGCTTCCCGTTCAAATACGACCTTCTTGTATCAACACTTCAAATCTACCGAACATTCAGATATGTCGTTCAACAAGTGTTTTGGAAATTCGACCCCTCGAACACCACACTCTCTTTTGGAGAAGGGAAACTATACTTTTGGCCGATTATCAACTTGAAATACGTATTTTGACGAATGATTAAGTCGAAAGTGGCAGAATGTTCAGCGCTAGGAATCACTCGAGAAAAATTGTGACCTAATTAAGGTTACCCTCTCATTTTCTCTGTTATGAAAGATGGGACTTTTTCCCTCTCACGACTGCAGGCCTCGTTCACATGAAACGTTCCAGCTGTCCTGCATGCACTTCTATTTCGTTCGTTTTCGAGATTAATAGAGGATGTTAAAATGCTATGTAAAGTGCTTTTTAGAGCATGAATGTTGAAACGTTGCAAAGCGTAGGAAAAACTCGTCAATAAAGTTGCTTGAGATGATTGGTTAAAAAGTTTAGTATAAAAGTATCGCTTCATTACAATTGACTAGCTGACAGCTGTGACTCACAGCAAAACTCTAACTATAGATTTTGATCGTATAGTAGAAATTTTTAAAAACATCTACCTAACGATAGCTGTTTGTAACCTAGTGGGTAGAGGTGCCCCGCAACGGGCACAATATTATTGGGTTGATCTAGCGGTTGCTACAACCCAACCTCCTACGCTCCAAATTGGCAAACGACTTGCAATAGAGAGTGCACAGCAGTGATTTGATTTATTTATTTATTTTTTTTTGGTAGCAAGAAGTTACATGGGCCAAATATGCACTGAATCACCCTTATGATGCCCGACGAAGTCGAATTCATGACGCACTTCAAAGGATTGTTTAACATCACGCCTCATGATTTCATAGCAAACAGCTTCACCGAAAATACGTGGTACCGGTGACTTTGCTGATGGGGTGAATATCGCCCTAACGCGTGGATGGATGAGAAACGAATGTGCACCGCCTACCGCGAATTACTCACTTCTTAGAGAGCAACAAAGAGTTCATTTCTTGTTTTCCACTTTTTTCCACGATGAATTGTCGAATAAGTCAGTTTCGTAATCCTTTGCCGTGACAAAATGAGATATGCGTATCTTGTGCTCTGTTTATAATATTTTCTCTCAACATCTTTGCATCAAATGCTGCTTCAGGTCGTTTCTCCTTAAAATTACGACGAAGAATTTAAGACTGCGTTCATGACGTCAGGTGCGTAGAGGATTTGCCGCCGGATTCGTGAAGGCATTACCCAAACAGTGAACTCCATGAAAAAAGATTACACACCAAATAAAAGCTAGATAGCGTTATTTCAACTGTAGCTTCAGCTTGACTGGGTTCCGTGCCGGTTTAATACAGCCGTATATAACATCGCTAAATATATAACAACGTGAAAGTACTACAATTATTTTCCGCCTACACGACGTGTGGGTTGTGTAACGCGGTTAATGAATAGAAGTGCTCTGCAGTACACCCGGTGTTGTTAGTTCAGTTCTGCCTCGCGGGTCTACCAAGTCCTGAATGCCTTCGGGTATAGTGTGATGGTAAAAATCTTGTGTGGGAAGGTAAAACTTGTGATTTGATACATCAGTGAACTGCCAAAAGTCATTCTGTGGTCCGAATATTCATTTTGATTCTGCCGAAACGTCAGCTGCGATTGTGTTGTATGTCTGTTATTGTATGAAAGTAAACATATGCTGTTTAACAACCTCGCGATTGCTGAGAAAGAAAACGACGCATTTATAATCCATTGCCGAGGTTAATCGAAACTCGGTCTTGGGAACTGAATATTCATTTCCACGACCGACTTTCTATTAACCTCAACATTGATCAAGTAATTCTTTGTATTCTTGTTGAGCCTCCTAGACAGGAGGTCTCCACTAGACATACTCAGTGGAAGCCTCATAGAAAGCGGTGCGTGCTCAAAGTTGTGTTCATTGTTGTTGAAATCTTGATTTACCGTTTTCTTTGTTTGGTTATGGAGGCGTTTGACCGAGTAGATTGCTGTCAACTTGACTTTCCAGGCTCTGAAGAAGGCGAAGTTCGCCGAAACGTCAGCTTACTTGTGAATAAAGAATAATAATAACACCTCGCGTCTGCTCAACAAGAATACAAAGAATATTCATTGTTACATCTCTGCAATGCCTGACGATGTGGGGTTCAAGGAGTCTTCCTAAGGGATTAATCAACCCCGGTCGTTTTACCCTCTATTTTTTGTTGCATTAGATTAAACAAAGTGTTTTGCTAAAACAACTTTAACTCACTTTCGCTCCTAACTTCTGATGCATATTCCATTGCACATGCATCGCTATCGATGATTATTAAAGAATCAAAAGGAAAAAGCCTTTCAAGAACGTCGTCGTTCACAGCTACAGAAGAGAGGGCGAGCGAAATGAGAGGAGGTTTTAGTTTAGGGAAATCAAACAATGCTGTGAATGATTTCATGACGGTGTCGGAACTCATGTGTTCTTTGGTGACATTTTTATTTTTTCTGATTTTATTTCATTTCATATGACGCGTCTTCACATCTACCGCGCGGATCCAAGCACTTCTCACATTCGATTCGTTTTCTCGCATCCACTGTTTACGAAGGTCTTTCAACATTTACGTGTGGCTTTGGTTGCTGCCTGAGAATTTTCATTCCTGAACGTCTTAGAATGCTGGTCGAGCAATTCTTCCCGTAGTCCTGAGATAGCCGTGCTGGCGCGTTCCCGATTAGGTTGCAGAGAGTGATTTTTCCCAGACAAGTCCGGTACCTTTGTTCATGCAATTAAGTCGAGAGGGTTTTTCTAATGTGAGCATTTTTTTAAACAATTTCAGTGCTGCCGCCCTCTATAATGTATTTTTTATATTGTTTTACCAATATCTGGCTGTTTTCTGGGAAAATAACCGGGGGTGTAATGAACTAAAAATCTTGTATGAGACCGTGATACGGTAAATCACTAAAATTATAAAAGAATAAAGCAAGACTTTGCATTATCACATATCACAACACCAGCAGAGATCTCTGTGTTCCGCTGTCTTGTGGCATTTGAAGAGGTGTTTTACCTGCTCTTCAGTCTTTGAGTTTTTCTTCTTCCCTGATCTGCTCCACTCCAGCTACTCCTTAAGATTAGTGGCTAACGATCTCGATATCGCCTTCTTCTGTGCATGTTTGTCTCAGATCAGATTCCCCATGTGAGCATTTTTTTAAAACAATTTCAGTGCTGCCGCCCTCTATAATGTATTTTTTATATTGTTTTACCAATATCTGGCTGTTTTCTGGGAAAATAACCGGGGGTGTAATGAACTAAAAATCTTGTATGAGACCGTGATACGGTAAATCACTAAAATTATAAAAGAATAAAGCAAGACTTTGCATTATCACATATCACAACACCAGCAGAGATCTCTGTGTTCCGCTGTCTTGTGGCATTTGAAGAGGTGTTTTACCTGCTCTTCAGTCTTTGAGTTTTTCTTCTTCCCTGATCTGCTCCACTCCAGCTACTCCTTAAGATTAGTGGCTAACGATCTCGATATCGCCTTCTTCTGTGCATGTTTGTCTCAGATCAGATTCCCAATCTCATTCATTTGAGTTTTTTAAATCTATGTTTTAATCGAGTGCAAACAACGACAAATGAAAATCGTCTGAGTTTACCTTCGTCACTCACGGCTATTCATAATAGATTACCGCATTTGCAACCGTTGAAAGTGTGCACTGGGAAATCATTCTTGAATGCATGCATCGCCGAGCAATCCAAGTATCCCGACAGACACTGCAGCGCCAAAAGCAGCAGAACAATGCGACTACCATTCGCTAATAATCCACACATCATACAGTGTTTTGGCATTGACGGTTGGAAGCAACCGGCGAGGCTGAGCGCTGTATAGCACTGCTTTTTAGACTTTCACACATTTTGATTGTGGTGATGTCGCTGTTAAAACAGTAACTTTTCCTTATAAGAGGATTGTGGAATTTCTTGAAATGTCTGGCCATTTGAGCGACAATGTTTTGGTCCACTATTTTCGTTTTAGGTCAACTTACCGAAGGTTGATTGCCATGTTAGAGCTGTAGCTTTTCTACCGTATGCGGTGAATTATTGATTTTTTGATAGCCCGCGGAAAGTGTAATAGTGTGTTCGGTTCCAACCGCAGGCACCAGTGTTCCCGAGTTTTGCCAATATCTTAACATCACTATGGTTATATTTCACATAATAATCAGCTCGCTTAGTCAACGGAAAATTATGTCAGCCGTTTTACTGATCTGAAAAGAGTAGGCAATAGATAAAAAATGGCGACATTGTGATTTACACAGCAGCTTCAGTTTAACTGGATTCATGCCATATTGTTCTCCCCAGATCAATCGCATTGACGGGTGATTGTTGATAGCAACTATAGGTCAGAAACACGGCTGAGAGGAAGGGGAAACGAAAGACTCGCATGGTGCAGTGGTGATCGCTTTACCCTTCGGAAACGTTAATAGCGTGTTCAGTCCTCACCGCAGACACCAGTGGCACCGAGTTTTGCAAATATTTTGGCATAACTAAATTTAAAGGAATTGGATTAACAACAACAGAATAGGCTTTCATTTTTCGCCTTAAAAGGTATAATCGTTGATTTCCGTAACCATGTAGCACTAAACTTTACGAAAAATCTAGTGCGAAATGTAGTTTTAAAAGGTTCTGCGCAAGCTCGGCAGCCGAAATAATTAACAAGACTTTGCGAAGACATAGTCTCGCTCGCTTTTGTGATGTTCGAAATGTGAGCCTCGACGTGGAAGATAAGAGATAAATATCATACGGGCTCCAGAAATCTAGAGTTTCGCTACTGTAGAGTATAAAATTTACATCTAATTGGTGAATGTCCTTTGATATCAACGATTCTGTTTTCAATAAATAGAGTTCACCTAGAGCTGAAGCATGTTAGTTTAAAGTTGAGACCAGGGATAAATTCAAGATATCCGTCGAAACCAATTCACGTAGACCGTTACGTGTTCGTATATGTTTGGGAGATATGGGACGAATTCTTACGTATTCAACACATTCTCTTCTGTTGGATTTTCATTTCTAGGCCCTATGTTTGTACGCATGCTGGCGAACCCGACAATTTATTCAGAATGCGATTATTTCAAGACGTTCAGCAATCTGCAAGAAGTTCGGAGCGTATGAGAACCCAGTAGTCCCAGCTGGTGGTGCATCAACGTGTCCACTTTAGTTAACTTCTGTTGAACGAGCAATGGCACTTCGCTTGAAATTGCGCATGTTTTTTTTTCCAGCTTTCCGCTACTTAAATGATGCAATTTTTTTCAAGTTCTCCAATTGTGGTCTGCAATTAGGTGGGCAAAAAGAGAACTGCCCAGATAGTCTCGAAACAAGTGCCAAACGCTGAATGCTACCCAGCTCCTTTACTTCCTGCTTCTCGCCATTGCCGTGTTTGAATGCGGTCATTATCAGTACATTCTCATCCAGATGTAGTTTACGTCTTTTCCAAGTCTATTACATTTGACGAATTTCTGAACATGTTCCTCAACCACAGGCAAGCGACATGCTCCTGTCGGCGATCGTACCGATCTCGTCCTTCAGGCAGGACTTTTTCGTCGGGTGCAGATATGCGCATAAGCTGGTGGCTTCTCCGACCAAAGCATTCTGGTCGAGTAAAGCGTTCGAGAAGTGATATCTTGTGCTGGAGATTTCCTATAATTTCATCTTTGTGTATTACTGAAATTTTCCAACTCTGATTATTCAACTAATTTTCTTCTCAATTCAACTTTATTTTATTCCCCACTTTGCTACAAAGACTCTCCTTGTTGCTATTATGTTATTATACGTGCATTTCCCATTTGATGTTGAAAAAACTCAAGTCATCCTGGTGAAAGGGAACGAAACGAGCTGTGTATGACAGGTATGTCCCGAGTGGTGCTACATGCAATTATGGCTGCCATAAAAACGAAAATCTGATGAAGAGTGATTCCGTGCTGGTTGAGGCTCCTTGAAGCATGCTAAGAAAGCTCTTCTTATTATAAAGACAGGGTGTGAACTTTCGCCAAACATGGCCGAAGATCGGAGATAGTAGGAAACTTGCAACTATTACAGGACTTTTTGCAACACACATCTACCTAGTGGGTCACCAGCATTGGATGCACAAAACCATAAATAAATTAATTTAGTAATAAAGACACGCGAAGACTATGGAGAAAATATTAAAAAGAAAACTAAAGTGCAGAGAAGTGAAGTCGAAATATCTCGAGTAAAACATTCTGTCTTACGATCCACTAGATGGAGACGAGCCAGTTACGGCCAACTTCCGATTTCGGACAAATTTCATGGATTCACAACTCGATCACACCGTACCGCCCCAGTGGAACAACACCATAAAGTGTTTTTCTCGCAGATTTGAAAGCTTGAAGCCTAGCCTAGCATATGAATTAGATGAAATTTCAGTTGATCTCAAGCGAACAACAACTATTTACTCTGTGTACTCGAAGGGATACCTAATCAGTGGGGAGCTTCGCGCGCCATCCTTTTTATGATAGGAGCATGAGGGGCAACCTTTCTAATTAACACCTTCTCAGCCCTGTAAACATGTTTGTTCAAAAAGTAGTATGACACCCAATACGTAGCCCACTGGATTTAATGGGATCCGCTACGAAGCCCCACATCTTAGAAATGAGCAGCTGTGGACCATTGGCTCAAATCAATCTAGTTCTGACGTAGGCGACGGCGTCGGAACCTTAGCCGGACTTTTATAACATGCTCATCGCCTCGTGTTAGCTCATCATTGAAGAAAGAGACATTGATTATTCATACCGAAGCTGAATAAAGGGAAACGAAAGTGTGTGCTTCTTTTTTCAACGAGTCATTTGTGCTTGCGTGTTACGCAGCCGAAACTTGAGCTGGCACTCCGAGGACATCATAAATGTTGTGTACACTGTGCTACAGGACTTCAGCATTCCTTGTTGAAGATGAACCGACGTAACCAACCTTTTTCCGATTGAAATGTTTCCTTCTTCGAGACTGAACGGATTTTTTTCCGAACGAATATTGATCGATGGGTTGGTGACACAAGCAGGACAGAAGACGACAAATGGTACCATGACCTCGTTAGACTGAAGTTGAAACCAAAGGAATTGAAAAGATCTCTAACAGAACCTCCAACAAGGCTGCCCGACCTGTTCACCTATGTAAATGTAAATACCTATGTAAACTGGTTGTGTTTAAGCTGGAGTGAACAAATCTTCAAGCTGCAGCCATTACCACGAGTTGACATCGGTGAGAGTTGGGAAACGACGAAATAATTAAAATAAGTGCTCAAGGCGGCATGATGGGGAAAAAACAAGCCATTTAATTAATTAGTTAGGTATCCTTCCACCTCCTCATGTGGGAAGTTTCGTTTTGGCTAGAAGATGAGACGTCTCTCTTCTCCAATTAATGGGGGATAAAGTAAACACAGACCAAGGCGAGACCGCGTATTGTTTACAGGTTGGGCTGATAATGTACTTTTGAAGACTCCTATTAATGAGACCTTTCAGAATATTCTCTAGGCATGTGATAATATTATTTCAACCTTTTTATCCTGGAATAGCGGCATTGTCATTATTTGAAAGGGTTTCTAATTTGACGTCCACTTCTTCCGCTTTACAAGATTCGATGTTTCACAATTGTTCAGTTTTCGTGGTGTCTAGATTTCTAAAATAGCCACAATGGATAGCCCTTTTGTTAGCCGTCGTATTACGTTATGCGCCTTCACATGAAGTGAAAGGTGTTAAGCGACCTTGCCATTTTCTTGAATGTAAATGGGTTCGAAAGATGGGGTACTTTTTTTCTACCAGTTCAGCTCGAACAGGAGAGATTTCACTCGACAAGTGATGTTCTATATTGGAACTGTGCAACAACATGGTTTTCATAACCGACTTTTATTTAACCACAACATGAATGGCTGTTGTCTTTTAAGATTGTTCAGATTAAACGAGATCGCTGTGAAATCTTTATCTGGCTGTCGTTTCGAAGTTCCTGTTTTTTTAGAGCTGGTTAAATCCGAGTTGATTGTCCACAACCTGTCAACCTGCCTACGGAGGGTCATCGTGGGGTTCTTCGCAGCTGTCGTCCAATTTGTTCGCTAATTGCACTCTACAAGTTCTTCACAAAATAATCCTTTTGCACATATCGAACACCTTAGCAAACAGGATTCCGACTAGAATTCTGCTGCATAGACCACATCCAAGCCATATCAGGGGTCATAGAAATCTGACCAGTGTACTATTTGTCCTTTGTTCTAACCTTTATTGGCAACGATAAATTTGCCAGAGTCGAAACAAATACAACCTCATCTTGGCTCATCGACTAAGGAATGGACCCATCTCATATAGAGATTCTAGCTGATTACTATCGCAAGTGTAGCACAAAAATCCGGCTTTTCCATCGGTCCCTTACCATTCCCATAGGAAAAGGTCTTCGATGAAGCAGCAGCATCTTGCGAAAGATAACGAAGTTGCTCCACTACAATACGAATGGTATAAGCCTGATGGCGTCTTTCAAATCTTATTAACAGCATCTTCATTTTTTCGACGAGTACCGTTAGAGCAGAGACGATACCCAACGAGCTCAACGAAGTGGTGGAGACTTCGACATCGCGTAAGTAGTAAGAAAGTCGCTTCGTGATGTAAAATTTTTAGAAAATATAAGTCTTCCAACAACATCGTCGTTTTTTTTTCAAGAAGTACCGACTAATCGTAGACAATCAACGAGCTCAACGAGGCGGGAAAAAGGACAGGATTAGGCATAAATTGGAAGAAGACAGCATTAATGTAAAAACAGACAACATCGTACGTGTACCATGGACGTTCAATGAACATGTGGAATGACGTGAAGGAGGAATTAAAAAAGAGCAACACGGCCTTCTTCCACCTTTTTCAAAGAAGTCATTAAATGACCGACGAACTCGAAACTCAGCGTTGATACTTTCGATCCAATAGTTTTCCTAAAGCTCTCTTATGCAGCGGAGGCGTGGGCTGATACTTCAATCATGTCAAGAATTTTGCGCACTCTGCAATGAAACCTGCATTCACAACAAGTAGTTTGTGTATACCTTGAGGGATGCGCCATGAAATCGACCTTATTAAGTTGGAGGAGACTGAATGCATATCTGACCTTTACAATGGCTCGCGTTGGCCTGCCGACGTATCGAGCCAGTGCAGCTATCCTCCAAAACAAGTGTGGTACCGATTTGCCAAACTCGGAGTGATGAAAGGCTTGGTGGGCCAGGGGCGCAGGGTTCGATTTCAGGTGTGTGTCGCAGTGGCGTCTCCAGTCGTCCCTCAAACTTGACCTCATAGTTTCCATTTATTCTTAAAAATCGCTTCTACACAGAGCATAAAATCACTAATAAAAAAGGATTTTAAATTCCAGTTATCTCTTTACTCCGTCAATGTCGGAAAAACCAAGCCCCAGAGCGATAATTCTATCGAAAACAAGGCTCCGTTCCTCTTGCCCTTTATTTCGAACGAAATACGTGCAGCCGTAAAACGTTGCTTAAAAAGGGCCGGTCTAGAGAGTTCCGTAAAAATGACTGAAATACCACCGGGCACTCTAAGACGCCAGGTTCGCAACCGTCTATATGACCGTATGTATATAACAAAAAATTGCATAATTTGCCCTAACGGTTGAGACGGTGATTGCATGAGCTCGGGTACATTCTACTTCTGCTGCTGCGGCAGCTATCCACCAACTAACTTAGATACAAAAAATGAACGGTATGTGTTTAAATGAAACTATTTCTTATGCGAATGCAAACCTATTTGTTAAATTTTATCTGCGAGGGTTATGAAAGTGTTTGGCTGAGTACATCGCATCTCAATTTGACCTTTCCAGGCTCTGAAGAAGGCGAAACCGCCGAAACGTCAGCTGTTGTATCCTAACAAATTCTGTAATAACAACAACCTTCTATCTGCTTATTAAAGAAAAACATTGAGTTGTCAATCAATGCCGAGGTTAACAGAAAGTCGGTCTTGGGAATATTTTATTGTCTGTTGCATGGCCCAGCATGACATCTATCACACTGTGTGTCCAAACACTTCCTGTATTGCATTCGTTTTCTAGCACCTAACATCAATGAAGATCTTTGAACTTTCTTTCGTGTGGCTTTGGCTGCTGCTTGAAGAGCTTTTAGTCTTCGTCACGAATGCCGTTGAATGCTGTTCGAGTCGACGCTTCCTAGAATCCTGAGATGGTCGTGCTGGCGAGTTCCTACGTGGTTGGGGCTGAATGTCAAAGGAGCACCCGGCATGGTCCGTCCGGCCGTCCGCATGTTGAATGGGGTCACTACTATTGTGCTACCCGCTCCCCAAAGTTGCAATAAAAGCGAAGAAAAGACGAAATAGTACATGCGCATGCGGTTCTTCAAACCCTTGTCGTTTCGATTCTATGTCATTCTCAGACGCTAATTTTATATTTCTCAACTAGCGATCCACATTTGCCGACATAGACCACTGTGAGATTGTAAGTCCTAAAACGGCAGTATTCGATTTAGGAATACTCTGTGCAAAATTCAGGGAGAATTGAGTGGGCCATCATTCATCGGCATTCGCAACGAAAGCGAAAAAATCTTCAACTAATAGTCGAGCCTACACGCAGAAGTTTGAAGAACTTCACTATGGTGGGGTGTGAGGAAACGAAATGAATGCAAGAAGAGTGTGCCTTTGTGATCGTATGTATAACGTCTATGTATAAGGAAAGACTGCATAATTTACCCTAACGGTAGACACGGTGATTGCATGAACTCGGGTACAGTCTATCTGATCTCTTGTAAAGCGTGCGGGGACGAATACTTTGGCGAAGCGGGTAGCCCGCTCTGCGTCTGCGTAAAAGAACACCTAGTTGGTAAATCTAAATTAAAACCAAACACTCCACTAGGCGCGCATCGGGAAGACCAACGGAGAAGACTTTGAAGTAGGAGTCACTATCCTCACGCATGAATCAAAAACATCAGCGCGACATGAACTGATATCAGCTCATTGCGTGTGCTAAGAGAAATTAGGCGTGAAATAAGCATTACGATACGATAAGCAATAGCGATACATTTCAAGCTCGCGTTTTTTTATGAGCAAAATTTATTCCGTTTAGATCGTTCGTATTTAAAATTCGTCCAAAAACAATTTCTGTGTTTGAAGGGTTTTTAGCCAGGCCGTGGCACTCAATCTCGTGGATTAAAAGAACATTCGCCTCCGTGAGAATCGATCTTTTAGATCTTTTTCCAAAGACCTTGGTGATGTGTATAACATAGTGTTCTCTAGCTTGAGTCTCTCTGTTGGAGGACATGAATCTCCTTCTGTTCTTCACCTTACCGAAACCCCCTCTGTCACATTGACTCATCCTAGTGCTGCCTAATGGGATCAGGTTTCCCCATGTGTACATTTCGGGTCGACTCAAGTGCAACTTTATTATTGTGCTGTGTGATAAACGAAAATAATGCAAAAAAGGATAGAAAAGGACAAAGCTCTCAGCGTTCATCAATCTCTGAGGGATGCATTCGACTTCATTAAGTATCACTGGAGATGACTGAATGCAAATTTGGCCTTTACAATAACTCGTGGTGGCCTACCGATGTATCCAGCCAGTACTGCTATCCACCCAGGCAAGTCTGGTACCAATCAACTGACCGACTCCGGATGTACGGAGGGCTTGGTGGGCCGTGGGCGCGGGGATCGATTCCACGTGTGTGTTGCAGGGCGCCTCTGACCACCACGCCACATGCGCCCTAAAATAAAGCAAACTTTTCAAAATATCTAAAGACGTTTGCTTGAACCCTGTGGGCGTGTTGTTTGGTGCGCCAGCCTTTCTCACCTAGTTGTCGTATCGGTTCGCACTTTTTAATGCATTTTTACATCGCATTACCGACTGCATTTGTCGTTGCCATTTTAGTATTTGAAAGCGAAAACGAAAGAAAAAAATAGTAAAATGGCAGTGAGTACGACCGTTTCCTCTTTAAAGAATACGATCTTCACTTTTGCCATGAGCTTAGCACTATTTCTATGCCTTTAATTAGGTTTTCAAGCTCACCATGAGAACTACCGTAATCTCTATCGTCTGTGATTTTCGTTTCGTATTCATCGTGATAACAGTTCCCGGGTCATAAAAATTTGTGTCATATCGATTCTTTTTCACTTAAGTTAATGTCGGTTTAACGGTTTACATACAAATTTACCGGTATTACTGTCATTTAGATCTATCATATATCATTCATTATCATTTTATTGACCTTCGCCTCGCCTTTGTTCTATACCCTCCATGTAGGTGAACTCTACAGAAGTCCTTCTCCTCATGACCGTTCTGTTGTAAGCCACTACTCTTCTGCTTATTTTTCATTAAAGGGTGGAGGGTCTGAGTGGTGAAACGGTAGTTGTTACAGAACTTCCTCCACACCCATGGCCGACATAAATCTGAACCTGTCTACTCAGTGAAGGATTTCTAGGACCCTATGATATCATTGCGTGATTTTTCTTCTTCGTATCTGTTTCTTATAATGCCACTTACGTTTCGCCTTCTCTTTCAGCAAATGCAAGGTTGTTACACAGCACTCGTTTACTTCCTTAAAAACACACGTACAACGCAACATTAGTTAACGTTTTGTCAATGTCACTTTCTTCATGATTTTATATCTATGATCTGTAATAATAATAACAATAATAATGATAATCTAAAGTAATCCGCGTGTGGCGTAGTGGTTGGAGGAGACCTGCGACACAAACGTGAGATCGATCTCAGCGCCCGTGACTCAACAAGCCTTCCATCTTTCCGGGTTGGGAAAATTGGTACTAGACTTGTCTTATACATCGGTTGGCCACAGCGGGTCGTTGTAAAGGCCGGATGTGCATTTAATCATCTCCAACGATACTTAATGAAGTCGAATGCATAGTGCATCCCTCAGGGTTGCTCACCATCGAGAGCTTCATTCTTTGTATCCTTTAATCTTTTAATAATGTAATGTAATGTAATTTTAATGATTGTTTATTTTAATTTGTAATCTGTTGCCGAGGTAAACAGAAAGTCGAACTATTGGTATGTATTTCTTAGCATATTTCAAGCTTATAGCGTGGTACCGTGAAAATTCATGAAATGATTTTCATCAGAACAGAATGTTAATGAAGAAGTACTACCGCGTCCAAGCAAATGACTACTATTTTGGCATTAAATAAAAAAAGACTGATGACACTAGAACTCTTTCTGAATGAGCAACTGCACCTACGAAATGTCCTCACGATGACCGCTCTTAACCTCTCCGCTGCACGAAAGCGTTCTTCATCATTCAAAATGAAGTATCATAAAAAACTGGATCCTTTGGCAAATTTCATTCGTAGTATTCTCTATCATGTCCACTTCAACCTTGGCTATACAACTGCTGTTGAAATTCTTGAGAGCGATAAATGATTCCCTCTAACGGCCGAATGAAATTGGCTAAGGCGCTTGAAGAACTAGACGGTGGCTTCGTTAAGAGTTCTATCCCAAACTGTGCGCAATGTCTGCAAACGAACGTCAATGGTTCGAAATTTAAGTGGGAATCGGCCCATGAAGCACTTGCTATCCTTTCCTATATCCTGCCGTGGAATCTTTCTGATCGGGTAGTGCCTTTATAATCAAGAACGTTTACCGTTGGGCATAAACCTACCTATTGACCAATTTTCTGTTGGCAAGATAAGTCGGTCTACAGTATCAGATCAATGTTTCAATCACGGGGAGTTTTTGGAGGAGATCAGCTGGAAGTATCTTCGGCCTCCGTCACAATCACTCGTACCATCTGAGTCTCGGAGAAGGTCTCGGCAATTCCATGAATGACATCTGTTAGCTAAATGTCAGCAAGTCTAGCAGACTGTGAAAAGATTATATGTTCTCCTTTTATATGCGGACGAAGTCAAAAAAAAGGGGCATTTTTCTCTTATGTTGCTTCGCCATAGCGAGAAACTACGTCCGCACGACACTTTCCAGCGTTTTCGTTGTCGCTAAACTGTTCTTTTTCAGAGAAAAGTTTCTGAGATCCTGCACATCGTCAGAAATATTTCTTGTAAAATAGCTCTGGACTTTTGGAATTCTCAGGCCACATTCGTAAACGACCCAGAGTCAAGGGCTGTTACACCGACATGTAGAAATCATTGTTGATTTTAAGAGCAACTCCATCAAAAGACGCAACTCCGTTACGATCTGAAAAACCACTTTTACTACCTCCCAGGTAGTCCTAATTGAGTGTTCAAGGGGTACTAGGCATTGCTGCTTGAGGATTTCTATTTCATCTTAAATGTTATAGAATGCTGGTTGAGCAATTCTCTCTGGAGTCCTGAGATAGCAGAGGTGGAGCGTTCTCAATTGGATTACAGAGAGTGGTTTTTTTCTGAGACAAGTCCGGTTCCAATTTCCCGGCCCCGGAGTGATGAGAGGCTCGGTTGGCCTAGAATCGAGCTAGCACCATGCTCGTGATGACGGACATCACTACTAGTGTGCTATCCGCCACTCGTTTTTGCTCTGTCTATGTGTAATAAAAGCGCTGCCTCTATGCCTCCTCTATTATGCAGAAACATATCGCCCTTGCATTTATGTCACTATTGATGTTTAAACATTTAGATTTACATTCCTAACGATACAAGTTTTACACTTTGCCGCAAGAAAGTTCGGATTCAGAATGCACTTTTTACCCACTATATAAACTTCCATGGTTTTTTTTTTGCCCGTGAACAAACGTTCCCATCCCAATGTCCAACAGATTATTTGATGTTTTTGTAAAAGAACCAATCGCAACACTAAATTTAACCCATTTTACTGAAATGTTGGAAAACACGTGTTCCATTTGTATTAATTCAAAAATGAGTGTAGTCATCAATACCATGATTCACTGATGTCTATGTGTAATAAAAGCGCTGCCAGTTTCTATTATGCAGAAACATATCGCCCTTGCATTTATGTCACTATTGATGTTTAAACATTTAGATTTACATTCCTAACGATACAAGTTTTACACTTTGCCGCAAGAAAGTTCGGATTCAGAATGCACTTTTTACCCACTATATAAACTTCCATGGTTTTTTTTTTGCCCGTGAACAAACGTTCCCATCCCAATGTCCAACAGATTATTTGATGTTTTTGTAAAAGAACCAATCGCAACACTAAATTTAACCCATTTTACTGAAATGTTGGAAAACACGTGTTCCATTTGTATTAATTCAAAAATGAGTGTAGTCATCAATACCATGATTCACTGTGAAATCGGTGAGAGATCTACACTGTTGATTGTGTGAAGACGCGGGACTTCGATCGACCGAGCAAGAGTTGGGGTTGAACACGCGACCACATGAGCGCACATGAAGCATCAGAGGACTGGGCTACGCATCCTTGCAACTTTTCCTAATTTTGTTACTGGTGTTATGGCCACTTGTATTTACTACTTTATAAATCTCCATAATGTACTGTATAAACGGATGCGTTTATCAAACACCATTCAGCTTGAACTGAAACAAAATCTCCGTGTACTGGAGCCATGCGTTTCTGGGTCTACAGCTGAATATGGTGAACGATGTTGCTCTAGAATGCATCTAGTGAAAAGTGTATGGAACACCGACTTTGCCTTCATCGATTCGGCTGAGAAAGTTTTTCTGTCCTTGACGTAGGTCTCGGGAACATAGCCGCTACATAGGTATAATGAAAGCGTGCTTGGCGTTGTCGGGTTGCGATGCTAGAAGTATCCTCTGTCGCACAATTGAGGGAGGCAATCAGAATTTATACCACTGCCTGGAATGAACCGTCATAGGTGCTACTGTGTAGGATGCTTCGGAGGTTTGATTTGTCTGAGCGACATTGCCTGACGACAACCATTAGGGGTGGAACCGCAGGTAGAGCACTGAACAACGACCACACCCCTTCATGACTGCCCTAAAAGGCAAAATTGGTGCTCTACGAGTACTCAACCCTCGAAAGAGCACAATTCACTAAGAAACTCTAGCACTCGGCAAGTGCGACTTTTTCAATCACATTTTAACCGAGTGTTTTTACGATCCAATATCCTTTCCTTTTTTCGCCGTGCCCTTCACTTTTCGTTTGGTCTATTGGGGATAAAGACAGCAATGAATTTTAGTGCACTGTTTTTATTGGATGGATATAAAATGTAATATGGAGAAATAAGTGGATAAAAAGAAGGATGTGATAGTGAAATGTACCCACTGAACGATCTTGAAAGTTGTTTTCTGTACCTATTTAGTCCACGTCATTAATCTCGCCGCTTTCCTTTCCTTCCTACATCGATTCTTCACAGCATATTTATATCCCTTTTCAAAATTACATTTCCAAACCGCTTTTTGTTATTATCGCTATATTATAAATTGATTTCGAAAGCCATGAATATCCCAAAGTGCTCAGCTTCCACGAGAATATAATTCGTTCGAAAATTGTGACTCGTCGATGCCGTTGTTGCGCTGAAATTCAGCAACATTTCCCGGATTGAATTGGACTGTAAAAAACCTTCATTCAAGTCATGGACAGAATTGGACCTTTGCGGTGATTTCGAGTTTTAATCTTCTTTAATTGCAAATCTGAATTTTCTATAGTGGCACACACACACACACACACACACACACACACGCACACACACACGTACATACGTACATACGTACATACGTACATTCAGCACACGTACACACACTTATGAACAAACAGTTGCCACGAATACAGAACGAAAAAAGAATAATTCTCTTTTGCGAGTAGGGAGCACTGGTCTAATATGTGCTCTAAGGCAAAGGTCGCCGTCGTAATGCAATAAGGCCTAGCCTACTACTTGCCGGCATCGACCTTTCTGTCACCAAATTAAACGGGATCATTTGCAATGCCATTGCATGCTTCTCGACGACGTCTGACAATATGTCCAGAGGAATTGTGTTCTGCTTTGCGTTCAAGCTTTTTGGACTCGAAATAACGATGAGTGAAGAAAAAATTGGGAACGACCTCACAGATCGGAATTCGAAGAACGAGCTTTTTTAAACAACTGAATTCGTAGTGATCGTGCATTAGTTTCACACAAAAAGTGCTCATGCTGTTCTTCGGACGCACTTAATATCCTTTGCTTAAAGCCGACAATTGTTTTTTAATGCGAACCGTAGGAAGAGCGATTAAGTAGTCTTGGTGAAGCACAGACTTAAGGTAAATTATAAACTTTTTGACGACTTCGACATTATTTGTAAATATGGCAACATATTACACAAAAGGGCGCGTGTGGCGCAGTGGATGGATGCGCCACTGCGGCACGGACGTGGAATCGATTCCTGCGCCCATGGCCCACCTGCCTTCCATCCCTTCGGGGTCGGCAAATTGGAACCAGACTTGTCTGGGAGGATAGCAGCACTGGCTCGATACATCGGCAGGCCACCGCGAGTCATTGTAAAGACCAGATATGCATTCAATCACCTCGGACGATACTTAATGAAGTCGAATGCATGGCGCATCCCTCAGGGATTGATCAACGCCGAGAGCTTTATCCTTTATCCTTTTACTATAATAATCAACATGTGCTTATATTGTTGAGCTTACACGAGGTCGATAGAGATGTTTATTGAGCTGAAGTAACGTTTCGACGTCTTCGTCTTCATCAGAGTCAGGATTCTTGCCAATGCTCCGTGATTGTTCCTCTTCTCCATGTAGTGTCTTCGAACTTGAATTATCCATTTGTATGAGCGTAATTTCCAAATATTGTATCATGTGATTTAGAAAGTAATGAAGGAATTGTTGAGGACAAACTGTAGCAGAAAAAATGGAAGCCGTTTTGAAAGAGTGGCTTAAGGAATTCAGAAGTTCCAGTAAATAAATGTCTCACCACCTCGACTGTTTCCCACTCTGAAATCCAACCAATGAAAGGTTTCCGAGTAATTCTGTACCACCATTGCTTTTAAAGTAGGACATTTCGATAGCGAACCAACCATTCTGTTATGAGCTCAGTTTTTTCTCAGAGTTTTCTCGATCTGGATGGATGAAGAAGAGAGAAGCTACTCGGAGATTCACAGCTATCCTGCGGAAGTCCTGTCCATCTCCATGGCCTTGCGCTTGTCTTGCTGATCTTTGAATCTATCAGCTTAGAGGAAAAAACCTGCTCAACCAGCAATCTATCAGTTAAATTGAAGTTATTACAAAACAAAGGTGAGAAATTGAAGCTGAAATTTAAGCAAAAACAGAAAGAAAAGGAACAACAAAACAATCACTGAAGCTATTGCCTCATGGGCAGTGAAAGAACTTACTGATCTTTCCAGAAATGGGAGAGGTGTTTTCAGTTTATAGAACATCTTTTCTTGTTGGAAGTATAGGAAACTCGATCTTGTGCTCTAAAGTGATATTAACCTTTTCTTAGAAAAATGAAGTCATGAAAAGGGTCAGTCATTAGCAAATTGCTCGAACAGCCGCTAGTCATGCCCTCAATAAGGCCTAGCCTACTACTTGCCGGCATCGACCTTTCTGTCACCAAATTAAACGGGATCATTTGCAATGCCATTGCATGCTTCTCGACGACGTCTGACAATATGTCCAGAGGAATTGTGTTCTGCTTTGCGTTCAAGCTTTTTGGACTCGAAATAACGATGAGTGAAGAAAAAATTGGGAACGACCTCACAGATCGGAATTCGAAGAACGAGCTTTTTTAAACAACTGAATTCGTAGTGATCGTGCATTAGTTTCACACAAAAAGTGCTCATGCTGTTCTTCGGACGCACTTAATATCCTTTGCTTAAAGCCGACAATTGTTTTTTAATGCGAACCGTAGGAAGAGCGATTAAGTAGTCTTGGTGAAGCACAGACTTAAGGTAAATTATAAACTTTTTGACGACTTCGACATTATTTGTAAATATGGCAACATATTACACAAAAGGGCGCGTGTGGCGCAGTGGATGGATGCGCCACTGCGGCACGCACGTGGAATCGATTCCTGCGCCCATGGCCCACCTGCCTTCCACCCCTTCGGGGTCGGCAAATTGGAACCAGACTTGTCTGGGAGGATAGCAGCACTGGCTCGATACATCGGCAGGCCACCGCGAGTCATTGTAAAGACCAGATATGCATTCAATCCCCTCGGACGATACTTAATGAAGTCGAATGCATGGCGCATCCCTCAGGGATTGATCAACGCCGAGAGCTTTATCCTTTATCCTTTTACTATAATAATCAACATGTGCTTATATTGTTGAGCTTACACGAGGTCGATAGAGATGTTTATTGAGCTGAAGTAACGTTTCGACGTCTTCGTCTTCATCAGAGTCAGGATTCTTGCCAATGCTCCGTGATTGTTCCTCTTCTCCATGTAGTGTCTTCGAACTTGAATTATCCATTTGTATGAGCGTAATTTCCAAATATTGTATCATGTGATTTAGAAAGTAATGAAGGAATTGTTGAGGACAAACTGTAGCAGAAAAAATGGAAGCCGTTTTGAAAGAGTGGCTTAAGGAATTCAGAAGTTCCAGTAAATAAATGTCTCACCACCTCGACTGTTTCCCACTCTGAAATCCAACCAATGAAAGGTTTCCGAGTAATTCTGTACCACCATTGCTTTTAAAGTAGGACATTTCGATAGCGAACCAACCATTCTGGTTATGAGCTCAGTTTTTTCTCAGAGTTTTCTCGATCTGGATGGATGAAGAAGAGAGAAGCTACTCGGAGATTCACAGCTATCCTGCGGAAGTCCTGTCCATCTCCATGGCCTTGCGCTTGTCTTGCTGATCTTTGAATCTATCAGCTTAGAGGAAAAAACCTGCTCAACCAGCAATCTATCAGTTAAATTGAAGTTATTACAAAACAAAGGTGAGAAATTGAAGCTGAAATTTAAGCAAAAACAGAAAGAAAAGGAACAACAAAACAATCACTGAAGCTATTGCCTCATGGGCAGTGAAAGAACTTACTGATCT
Organism: Angiostrongylus cantonensis; assembly: GCA_009735665.1. Taxonomy (NCBI): domain Eukaryota; kingdom Metazoa; phylum Nematoda; class Chromadorea; order Rhabditida; family Metastrongylidae; genus Angiostrongylus; species Angiostrongylus cantonensis. Next base: position 941,861 of record MQTX01000132.1, read on the forward strand.
TTCCAGAAATGGGAGAGGTGTTTTCAGTTTATAGAACATCTTTTCTTGTTGGAAGTATAGGAAACTCGATCTTGTGCTCTAAAGTGATATTAACCTTTTCTTAGAAAAATGAAGTCATGAAAAGGGTCAGTCATTAGCAAATTGCTCGAACAGCCGCTAGTCATGCCCTCTCTTTTAACCTGCCATTCTGTTCGACCCATTGATCTCGTGGTTTTCTCAATGAAAAGCACACATTTAGGACTTAATGGTGCAGAAACTGGTAACCATGTATCTCCGCCTTATTTACAAACTTTGTCAAAACGCTTTCTTTCAACTTGAAAGAAAAAACTTTTGGAATTAAGCTTGACCCAATTTCTGGTCCTATAGCCAAAATGTGTCCAGTTTCTGCAAGGCTGACTTGCATCAAGAACTGCCACAATATCAACAATAACAGCAAATGCATTAAGCGTGAAAACAAAACTAATAATAATGATGCTGAGATATTCGCAAACCTTTGATGCCGGGTCATATCAAACCACCACGAGAACCCTTTCCGGGGCCTTGCGCACTACACACTGCACCACGGAGCCCCTTGCTCTGCTTTCCTCTCACCTTGTTTTCTATCTAACGCTTCCGTCAGCAATCATTCGTCAGAGGGGTTGATTTGGTGAGCCTAAATCGGCAAAGAACCCAGTTATACTAAGGCCTAGGTCGAAATCACAATGCTAACCTTCTATTTGCTGCCTACTATAGTTTTCACGGTTTCTCAAGTCATACATTTCCGTGAAAACTATAAAGGATAAAAAAGACAAAACTCTCAGCGTTGATGAGGGATGCGACATGCATTCACTAAGTATCGTTAGAGGTGATTAAATGCATATTTGGCCTCTTCAATGACTCGCGGTGGTCTGCCGATGTATCGAGCCAATGCTGCTATCCTCTCGGACCAGTCTGGTACCAATTCGCCGACTCTAGGGGGATGGAAGGCTTGGTGGACCATGAGCGCGGGGATCGAATCCACATTTGTGTAGCAGTGGCGCCTCCAACCACTGCGCCACACGCGCCTTTGTGAAAACTATAGTAAGCAGCAAATAAGAGATTGGGACTATTAATAATTATAAAAAAGAGCTCTGTACTACGTGATTCGACCGATATTGAAATGTTAGTATGGCTCCTACATTGGCCACGTTATGCAAAAATAGCAAAACAAAACTCGGTGCTAATATTCGCGGCCGGTTTTTTGAGATTATTTTCTAATTTACACTGCTTTTGATTGGTGTCTACAGTTTCGTGACTCGGAAGCACCTGGCATGTCAGACCGACAGAGGAAGCTTGTTGGTAACGCAAGTCACGTCGACAGGACTGGGTCGACTCGTCGACTACTGACGGCGCTCCATTGCTCCCTACTGAAGCTCTTCTTCACCTATATATGAAAATTAAGTGCGTTTTGAACAGATGTCAAGAACTACATGCGTCATCGTCCCATATTCAAAAGCTAAATTCATGTCATCCATGTCATGCTTTTTCCTAAGTGGTTTCTTTATTGAATTTCACAGCTCAATTCCACAGCATCACTAACTAACTCTCTGAAATTTTAAGAACTCTCTGCTTGCCAATGTCATTACAAATTGAAGTAGTATTGTTGAGATGGACCTTCATTTAACTTCGCCATCAATTTTCAATGTACTAGTTTATCGATAAGCTTATGAAATGCTAAGACATACTTGTTTTACATGGTATTTCAACTATGTCATCATCTTTGGAGCTAGTATGATTTGTACCGAGGTTTCCCTCATATTTTCAGTCTTCGGGCATTTTCGCTATTTAATTGAGTGAAGTGAAACATCTGACGAACCGCTGCTGTAGACGTTCGCTTGGGGTTATGGTGACTGTGGAGACAACGATAACAAAGACGATGTTGCCAAAATCTCAACCACCATAGAGATTTCTAAGCTACGGTGTAAGTCTTTAGGTAAGATACGTATTCTGCTATTATTGTTTTTGTTGCATTGCTGTCGTTTGTGATAATCTTCAAATTTCATTGAAATTTCACACGAATTCCTTAGTCCTGGAATTCATTGTTTTCATTCTAACTCATCATCCAGGAGGTTGCCAATCATCATCCACTAACGAGTCCTATCAGGGTACACTCTTATCTGTGAACAGGAACGCATCGAGAAAAAGAAACGAAAAAGGAAGCAAATAGGAGGCCAGCTCTACTGTGCACCTAGTAGCTGCCAGTAGTGCGAAAGGCAGAGAAACCCTGACTTTTCCATTTTCCGTTTAGGGTGTGCCGATCTGCAGTGATACTGTGATAACCTGCACTCAAACCGATTTCAAGCAATGTTTTTGATTCTACATTTTTTCAAGCACATAGACACTACGCATTCAGAACAACTTTAATGGGCCCTTTGAATGACCACCTTTTCAACAAAATAGATATGTGAATTTAATACAAAAAAGGACAACGCTCTCGGAGCTGACCAATACGTGAAGGATGCGGCACGAGTTCAATTTCATTTAGCGTCAGCACAGGTGATTGAATGCATGGCCGGCCTATAAAATGACTTGCGGTGGACTGCGAGATGTCAAATATGTGCTCCTGTCCTTTCAGACAAGTCTGGTACCAATTTGCAATCCCCAAATGGAAAGGTTCGTGAGTTCGGGACGTAAACCAACGACCCTGTGTGTGCTACAGAGCACCCGTGACCAATGCTCTACACTGGTTCTATAAGTGCATTTGTTATACGAGAATTAATTACACATAGATGTGTAGCCTATCGTGTCGAGAAATACCACATGTGAATTACAGAGGAGTCGGTGTGGTTGCTGTGGACGACTTTCCGGGATGTCGGAGCCGAGCACGCAGGAGACGAGCGTGTCCGGTCGGAGCGGCGTGTGCTGGCTGGAGGTGGTGCGGGTCGCCGTCGGCAGTTTCGGGATTGGTCCTCGCCCCGCCTGTCCTTCAATGTTCGCCTTCGTTGTCAGCTTCGTCGGTGAGTTGCGATTATTTCAGTGTTGTCGAAACACTTGAATTTCAAAACAACTCCGTCCGCCGCAGTACTGCACCGACGGTGCTGGATGTGAATTGTTTTTAATAATTCTTTTTAAAAAAAAGCACTTTCCTTCTCACAGTAGTACTACTTTTTGGCCTTATTTTTTTTGGCAGCAGCACTGAATAGCGCATATGTTAAAAACGAGTAATTTCACTCGGCTGAACTGAACAGAATGTTTTCGCTCCTCTTTTAGTCTAATTAGCTTCACCCAAAAAAGTCCTTGCAATCCATAAACACTGAAAATAGCTGCTCATCATGCACTTGCTTTTTTCGTTCCAGCTACTGGAATTTCATTACCTCAGCATTAAACTTCATCCTCATTCCTTATGCAGGGAGATGTTCTTGGCGATATGAGACATCCATAAACGAAAAGAAGGAATTACTGCAGAAATTATGTTCGCGAATTTCTCATTTCGTCTAAGATTCTCCATTTTCCGCTTCACTTCGTTCATCCCACCATCTTCGACCGTGCACTCTTATTCGTTCATGGAGAAACTTCTTAAATGCGTAACAATCTCGGTTACGGTATCTCAGTTTTACCGCCGCTCAGTTTCTGAAAGTTCCGATTTCTTTCGTTTACTGTTTTTCTTCATGTAATTTTTGCTCTTTCTTTGTGAATGGGTTTTTCCATAGTGATTCGGGTAACTTCATTTTGAAAAAAAAACCGATTTTTTCTGAATGGCCTCCTGCTTTCGTTGATCGCAAAAATTGGCATGACTTACGTCGATGAACAAAAATTCGTGAGAGTCTAAGAGGAGCGAAAAAACACCAAGTTTCCTCGTTTCCACTTTGAATTCAATAAATAGCTTTCTATTGTTTTCGTCTCGCACACTTTTCTTTGAAAAGGGTGGATAGTTGCCTCATTCTTACTATTCCAGGCACTGTAGGTGTTATTCTTTGTACAACTACTACCGTAATCATCGCTATCATTGGCATTAAATAATCAGACTTTCAAAAGAAATAGTCGAAAAACAAGATTAAAAGCAAAGGGAAAACACGGAGTGAAAATGTCCTGAAATTAGCAAAACAATGGTGGAAGTAATAAAGATATTTTGCACTACCTTCGACATCCTTTCGCCGAACCATTTTTGAGAAGACCACAAAAAAGATTTTTATTTTGTAAGAGCTGGTATTGTTTCAAAAAAAACGAAGGAGCAAGCAAACGTGATCGTTAATGAAGTGACCCAGCTAATAAAATTAGACACTTTTAAATTCATGTGGTTGCTAAACTTTCTTGTGTTTAACTGGTATTTCATTGGTTGGAAACGACGGTCGTGTCCAGGTTTTGATAGAACGTCTTTTTAGCACGAAGATTCATGTGGTTCCTAAACTTTCTTGTGTTTAACTGGTATTTCATTGGTTGGAAACGACGGTCGTGTCCAAGTCATCACCATAGGAGATCGTTGGACCAGTGGGTGGATTAGAAGGAAGCTTACCACCTCATCAGTACTTTTCTTTAAGGAAAGAGGCAATTTCTGCATTTGTTTGCGTCTAGATGGGCTTCTCAACGATAACGTCGAATTCCGTGTCACCTCTGCTTACGTCTCCTAGTTGCTCCACTTCTTAGCTCTTCCATACCCCTCTGTATTCTCTTTATAATCACTTTATCAGTGTTGATTTTCTTCAGCGAAGTCAACGTGCTGAAGTCGTTTTTCTCTTTACAGAACCTATTCTGTATGAAGCAGTGGGAAAAGAAAGTCAAGAAATCTACGAAGCTGATATTGGTCGTCGTTTTTCATTAACATTTCATCAATCTTCTGGTCAAGAATAAAATCGTGTTCTTCTCAAATCAATGTGACAGTTAATGGGTGTTGTCATTCTGATGCTTAGCTGGAATGTTTCTTTTTACCCTGCTTTAATTTATTCCCGAAAAAATGTTTGCTGCTAATACCTTGGAAAGAAAAGGATGTACACTGATTTTGCAGTGTTTCTTAGCATTTCAACTACATCTACGGCATCCATCGGTGGCCGGTAGTAGCGTTCCTGATGAGATTCTTCGCCCTGTTTGTATAACGCTTGGTGATCCGTGAAGTGAATTCCTCATTGGTGGTGATGGATTGCTGTGAATTATGCATTTTTCTAAAAAGTGCGTGCTACTGCAGCTGTTGGTGAGACCGCCAACGGGCAAGCAGGCACTCCACGGCGAGAAACGGGTAGGAGTGGGACGCTACCCCACGGCGAAAAAAGCTCTCTTCCCGACAGAGGTAACGGCTGCAGAGTCACCTACTTTAGGCTCGACAAACCGTCCTAGTGCCCTCACAGTGGACTTAGAAACCTCTCCGAATTAATGGAGATCCACGTGTCATCGCGGAATCACTGGGGTGAATAACTCAAAAGACCGACTTTCTATAAACCTCGGCATATATAATTAATATATTTATTTACGACCTCATAAACTGATCTTCTTTAGGTAGTGCGAGGTTGGTATATGTCGTCGTTGCCGTTGTTGTTGTTGTTGTTGTTGGTGGTGGTGGTGGTGTTGTTGGTCGATGGCTGACGTTTCAGCGATTTCGCCTACCTCAGAGCCTGGACTTATTTTATATTAGAATACTTTAATTTTTCGGTAGAAAAAAGCTAAAATATTAATGAAGATCAAACGTTTAAGTAGATGATGGGCTAAGGAGTTACGGTCAAATGTAGGTCTACACCATATTGAACAGAAAGGCAATTCATCGTGGTGTTACGAGTGGAACTGGCCCATGTGCTGTTCATATGGGGTCGCGAGCAAGACACACCCCCGGGGTCAAAATATCATTTTGAAATAAAGCGCCAGGTCACGTGTGATAGTGAGGCATTCGTCTTTCCGGTTCATCTTTGGATTTTTGAATGCTCGGTCCACTCCAACTCAGCTATTTTGACTACTTTTACCTCATTGCTAACTCATATTTTGTTCACTATTTATTTATGTGCACATAGGTGAGAAGACTGCATAGAGAATAAAGTTTTTCCACTAATGAAAGCGATTCGTCGCATTAATTTGCTGCAGTTCGGAATGGTGAAAGCGACGTCCGGTTGCGATCTCAGGATGGTCGCGTTCTGCCCTCTACACGAGGACATGTCCAGAAACAGAAAGGAAAATATGTTCACTTCAGGATGAAAAGGCAGAAATGAATGAAGCGAGAAGAAAGAGGGCGTTAGCGACGAGAAAACAGATTTTCACACCGGAAATCTGAAAGAAATTATTGATTGTGTGTTGTGGAACACAAAGAAAAAAAGGAAAAAAGCTGAAATACGACATTTTTTCAGAAACGCTTTCGAAATGCTTCTTTTAAGACTTTGACTCTGATTATGTGATGGTTTGAATGTGAACACTCTAAAATGAGCAGATGTGGAATATCCATATCTCGGATGGAAAGTTTTGATTTGGAAGGAAATCAGCAGCTGGTCCGATGACACTAGATACTTTTCCATTCATAGCTACTACTTTTGCAATCATCGCTGTTGGCACTAGTAATTCTAATAGCTATTGGTTTTACTTCTCGATCATTATTTCGTTTATTTCGAACTGTGTAATTTTTGGAGGACTATGGACGACGCACTGAGGGCAGAACTGAGTGGGTGATAGAAAAGTTCTGCGATAGGGCTCATTAACATAAACTAAGTGTGAGAGCCGAAGAAAATATCTTGCTCCAATTACTAATGAGGTTTTATATGATCGCAAAAATATTTTTTGCTGTAAATGCGTCGTTTCCTTTCTCAGCAATGTTTTTTTGTTTATTTTTAATGTCTGTTTACTTGCTTATTTGTGTTTCTTTACGAAATCAACTGTGATGATCACAGAGGAGTAAAAGCGACTTAACCCATTTCACCATTTCTCTCATTTCGAAGAAAATTGTGGTTGAGGTCTTCTACATAAAGTCGGAAACTTTCATCCTACACCTGCTCATTTTATTTCTGGGAGTTCCTTTTAGTGTATAACTTTTATTGCCCGTGATTCTATCCTAGAAAGATATTATGTGAAGTACACTTACAATGATGCTGAGATATTTGTAAAACTCAGACTCCAGTCCAAATACGAACCCGCAATTACCCTTTCCCTGGGCTCACGTGCAGAATTACGTGAGCCATTGTGAAGCGTATTCTTGGGTTCGAATATGGACTGGGATTTGAGTCTTGCAAATATCTCAGCATGTCGATGTCAGCTTTTTATTTACTGACTGTTACAATTTTAACGTCAGGGTATTATGTGTAATACAAGCACAATGATGCTGAGATTTTTGCAAGTCTGTGGACTGCAGGTGTTTGCTCATTTTATTTCTGGGAGTTCCTTTTAGTGTATAACTTTTATTGCCCGTGATTCTATCCTAGAAAGATATTATGTGAAGTACACTTACAATGATGCTGAGATATTTGTAAAACTCAGACTCCAGTCCAAATACGAACCCGCAATTACCCTTTCCCTGGGCTCACGTGCAGAATTACGTGAGCCATTGTGAAGCGTATTCTTGGGTTCGAATATGGACTGGGATTTGAGTCTTGCAAATATCTCAGCATGTCGATGTCAGCTTTTTATTTACTGACTGTTACAATTTTAACGTCAGGGTATTATGTGTAATACAAGCACAATGATGCTGAGATTTTTGCAAGTCTGTGGACTGCAGGTGTTTTGCGGTAGGGAACGAACACGCTAATATCCTTTCCGAAAACTGACACGTTCACAACTATGCCATACGTGTCCTTCGCTTCGCCTTTTTCCCAATTAGTTTTCTATCTACCAGTGCCATCAGCAGTCACCCCTCAATGGGTTTTATCTGGATGGAGCGTGCAGGGAAGGGGTCAAATCGGTAATGAACCCAGTTAAGCTGAGGTGGTAGTCGAAATCGCAATTTTAACTTTTTATTTATTGCCTATTACAGTTTATACGGTAGGGTATTATGTCTGGCACAACTAGGCAGACATCCACGGTTCGGAGCTTTGCAAATATCTCAGCATCATTGTGACTGCTGTTCCTCTCAGGTTCACGAGGCCAAACAAGAACATAAAAGACAGGTCGCTCCTCTCGACTTTTTCCACGACATCCTTGCAATTAAATGTTTATGAAGATTATTTTATTACTGAAATTATCTTTAAAGAAGAGGAAGAAAAAATGGAAGAAAAGAAGATGAAAAGTCAGAAACTAACGGCAGTTTATTGTCCTCTACCTACCTCGCCTTCAAATTCCAAATTTCCATCATATTACATGTTCAAAAACATTTTAAAAGTAGGTGACTAGCTAAACATTGATTGATTCCTTTCCGGTCTAGTATATGTTTTAAATGCACCATAAATATAAAGCCTGTTGCCATAATCGGGGTTTCCATGCTCCGTTACATCTTCTATCTTTTGTGCCACCATTTCATCCTTTAAACGTTACAGTTTTATAAATAATTTCACCCACAGAAAGAACGTTTCAGGAAAAAGTCTTGACTGCTTTTGATGATCCACGATGCCGAAGATTATTTCCCGTCATAGCGCACCGTCGTTTGCTGTGAGAGAGGTGATTCAGCCGTACCTGCTGTCGGTCCGTCGGCGGCTTGTCGGCCGCATCTGCGGTGGTGGGCGGAGATGCGACCGATTTGTTGCCATCGTTGCTTTTCACGCTCAAGCGCCCAGCCATCATCTAGTATGTAGCTTCATCACGACGATGCACTCCGGCGACGACGACAGTCGAATTGCCGTCCATCGATGGGAATCGGAGGGTACCTCACTCGCTCATGCCGAACGGAGTCCCAATGGCTTCCGCCGCCTCGCTCAGACGACTCCGAAATTCGCAGCGAAGGAGACGACGATCGAAACGAGTGCAGGATATTCTCCCATCAAAACCACATTGGCAATTTAACTCGTTCTAGAAAACGCATAAGTGCACAATTTAGGTGTTACCATCACTGCAGCAGATAAGTTAGTTAGTTGATTTAAGGATTCTTAAGGGTCTTTAGTTAATGTAGAAGAAAACTAGCGAAATAACAAATCGAGAATGGAGCGCGATTTTGCAATGAAGTTTTATTTCCCTAAAAATATTCCGAATTTCACTTCAATAACAAATGACTCACGTTTAATTGAAAGTCCTATCAGGATCTTGAAACAGAGTTTTGTCTTACAAAGTAATTATGCAACAAGTAGAGGGAAGTTTTATGCAACACCTCAATTTTTACACATGGTTATTTGAAGTCAAATAACAGAAGACGCATACTATTTCAGCGCTCTGTGCAGTCATAATTGACGGCACTCCGACTCAGATTCAGCTGGTGCACGATCTGCTCGACAAGTACGACAAGAAGGCCAAACCAACGTGGGACAACTGGAAGCCGATCAACGTCTCGTTCTCCATGGATTTGTATCAGATTCTTGAATTGGTTAGCGTTAAGTATATCTGCAAGTTTTGGCAATACAAGAAAAAGACTTTTGGAATGCTTTCGATTGCCTTCTACAGTGAGTGTTTAGTTGTGTGTCATTGGTTGTTAACCAAAAACTAATTGTACAATTTCCTTTATTTTTGTAGAGCAAACGAACAGAGTCTGTTCCGGAAATTTATAAAATGATAAGATGCAAGACAATGTTGGCTTCCTTACTCGATAATGACATGGAATCGTTAAGATTTGCACGAGCTTCAGAGCAAACTTTATTTGACTGGTATTTTTCAAGTTGCACATGATTTCTTGTACGTGAAGCTTCGAGCCAGAAATGCTAGAGCTTTGCAAAATCACCTCCGCTGCGGAAAGAAGAACGATTTGCAATTCTTCAATTAGGCTTATTTCAACACGGTAGCGATTCCCTGTCGAAGTTCACTCACAGCTGAATATCTGGGTGAAATGCCGAAATTATGTCAGGATTGGTGGGCCTGACTTAGGATATGATTCTCACTTACGTATTTTCAAAATGGTCTTTTTCAGAACGAACCACAGCAGTTCATTCTTCTGAACGCCTGGATAATCGAGGTTGGTTCTCTCTGGAGAGAAAGAGCTCTCCTCTGGACTAAAGTAATCGTTTTTTGCCATAATGGCGGGAAAGCACTACGTTGCTTCCTGTGGATTCCAATTGCTTGCACAATTTTGTCTTCAGATTTGCATCATTTTTCTTAAAATGACTTTTCTACACTCCTATGAAGGGCTGTGTGACAGCTCTTGAGACCGAATTTTTAATTGACATTGGCATTGGTCAGAAGGAAAGTGTATTTTTCATGAAATGATATAAGGCTTAATCGTTTTATTTACTGCCTACTCTTTTTAATGGTAGGATATATTGCAAAATATAACTTCAATAATTATGGGATATTTGCAACACTTCGGTCCGCAGATCTCTTCGGTGGAGATCGAACTCGCTACTGTGCTTTGCGGGGAGTAACGCTTTCACCACCACACCATGCGGGTCCTTCGATTCGCCTGTCTCTCAGCTAAGACAATAGCGTGTTCGTTCTTTACCATAAACACCTGTGGTCCGGAGTTTTGCAAACACCTCAAGGTAATTGACATAAGGTTGTTATGCGATGGGTACCTAGTCGCCGAGCCTCGTCTGTTTCAAAGCAACCTTTCTATCGTTCACTTCCTGCGGAAAGCTGGAACAAAGTCGAACTTGTCGCATGTGAATTCTCTGCAGATGACCTGATTTCCTCGAAATAGGAGGAAACGAAGGCGAAAAAAACCGTTCCGTAGAATGCGAAGTTTGTTGAAGCACAGCAACTTGACACATTAAGTGCTGCGATCAGCTCTCTAGGGGTTGGCGAGCACCACTCCTTGCAGCGAGGCTGAAACCATACACAGTCAGCATTTAACTGATTATCAGGCTTGATGGTCAAGATATCATTCATCGGTCAAAACCAGACGATAATTTTCTGATTTTTTTAAAAAATGGTAGCTATTGAAAATCTTTATTAGTCTTTTACGACGACGAATTTTAATTTTTTATAACCGAACTTTCGCTTTCTCCGTTTGAGCATAATTTGTGCAATTGTCAGTTATACCAATACTAGGACATTTGGACGGTCCGCCGTCACCAATTGTGCGGACCCCAATATCCTCTCCATTTTTCGGGGTTTTCCTGGTTTACCCACTGCGCTTCCCTTGATTCCCGAGGTCAACCTGATCAAAGTCTGCACCAAGTCTTCAACACCACAGCCGTCCTTGTAGATCAGAGGAAGATTTACCACCATGCGACTAATTTGACGCCAGGGAGGAGGTGGTGGATCGTGGCACCAATTTACTCCCAGTTGAGCTTCCTGATGGAAACACCGGACTTCTTCTCAGTTTGGGAGACCTTGCAATGGTGAAGAATACCTCGCTGTACATCGCAGCCCGGCACCCAGGAACACCTCTTAGCCACCATGAGGCGATAAACCATTGGGAGCAACACATAGTTATGATGATATTAATGAATGATCTGCTTAAGTCCGATTTTATCTTTTTTAAAATGATACTTTCCACCAGTTGTTCTCAGCATATGAAGCAAATGTTGAAGTCTTTTAAGTGCTAGCTGACTTTCCTTACTTGCCGGTAAATGTGTAAAATAATATTTAGAAAAAAACTTTACCAGTGAAAGAATACATATTATAAATTAGTCATCGAGAAGCTCACTCTAGCTCCCTTGTCGTGACTTATTGATTTCATTTATGCAGGTTCCACCAAAGCATTGAGTTGAACCAGAAGGGGAAGATGTCAAATTCAGACGGCTAAATCAAATCCACTCTTCTTCTTCTTGGATTTAGCAGCGCAACTATCGTCAGGCGAAAAGCTTTCGCCTTAGATTCTCAACCTTCTCGTCCATGCAGCGTCTGCAATATATGTGTAAAATTTATGGTGAAATGACACGGTTCCCCAGACATTCGTTCTTTTTCACATTCTAACAGATTTATCACAAACGTCTGAATCCTCGGATTTTGGCTGAATATTGTTTTCGCTCAACTCTTCAATCATTCTCACAATTCGCTGACAAGGAAAACGACAGTACAACAAAATGCATGACCACAGCGACTATTTCGGCTGGTATGTGGGAATCTCTTTTGCAGAGGTAGTATCCTCAGCGGTGTACATTTTCATCACTGCCCGAGATTTTCCTCGGGGCTATAATCTATCAAAGGAGGAATTCGTTTCTAAAGCAGTAACCCAAGCTGCGAAGTTGATTGAAACCTATAATCCCAGACAGAAGTAAACCAATGCCAGTGTCAGGTTAAGTTATTATGCAGGCGACTCTCTGGGATTACACTGTAAAAAATATAGGCAAATTAGGAGCATGCCAGTTTAATGGAACATCATGTATTGCAGCGTTATATTTCCCGGGAAGATGGGTCGTCAAAGTACCAAGTGATGGACAACAACCTCATCATTTATCGTATTTAAAATGCTGGCTTCGTAATTTACGGCGCCGTCCATTGTCTCGTTTCATCCATTCTCCTTCGTTTTTGTATGTTAAGATGTATTGCGATGGTTTTCTTCCAGTGTTCCACTTTCACAGTTATTCTCATGTCGCCCATAGAACAAACGAATAGGCCATTTTACTTTTAACCAACCGACTACTGAAATCACTTTAGCGTTATGTTTTTTTCGTAGCATCCGCTATCAGTTTTCCGTCCATAACACTTTCACCAATCTCAAGAGTTACGAAAGCAAGCCCTAAATAGTAAATCTCGAGCGTCACCTAACTCAGGCGTTTCAATTGCAATTTTTAATAACATTACTTTGTCTTGAAAAAATTCTTCCGAAGAAATTTAAAGAATAATTTTCTAAGGCTTTCCTCAGATTTCTAAAGCAACCTTAGCGTCTTTTTATCTCAGTTCATTCAAAGTATGGGCCTGTGCGAAGCAGTGATTGGAGGCGCCCCTGCAACACATATGGGATCGATCCCCTCGCCACTGGACCACCAATCCTTCTAGCCTTCCGGGGTGGACAAATTGGTACCATACTTGTCTGGGAGGATAGCAGCACTGGTTCGATGCATCGGTAGACCACCGCAAGCCAGATATGCATTCAGTCACCTCCAAACGTTACTTAATGAAGTCGAACGCATCGAACGCATGGCGCATCCCTCAGCGATTGATCAACGTCAGAGGTTTTTCATCCTTTTTCACATTCAGAGTCAACTCTACGAATTTCTTTGTTTACAGTGACGATGTGTCCAACTTCATGCAGACCAATCTTGCTAATTTAAGATCACGTGTAAAGGCGATTGACTAAATTGTTCGAAAGTTAATCTTAGATTTGTACTTTAACTTTCTTTATAGACCACTTAACAACAGTTTTTTTCGAGTACTGTAATATCACAAATAATTTCAAAGCTCATTTTATAAACTTTCACTTCGCGTAACTCAATTAAAGTAAAATTGTGGTCCTGACGAAATTGTTTCTCGCTTGCAAAAACGTGTAGGTTCCAATCGTCTTCACCACTTTGAAAATGCAGCTTAAATTCTTAAGCTAGTCACCGTAAAAGGATAAGAAGTAAAGCTCTGGACGTTGAACAATCCCTGAAAAATGCGCCATGCATTCGACTTCACTAAGCATCGTTGGAGGTGAATGAATGAATATCTGGTCTTTGCAATGACTCGCGGTGGCCCACCAATGTATCGAGCCAGTGCTGCTATCCTCTCAGACAAGTCTGCTAGTCTGCTACTAGTCTGGTTTGTCGATCTCGGAGGGATAGAAAGCTTGATGAACTTTGGGGTTGGAGATCAATCCCATGTGTATTGCACGCTGCCTCCGACCACTGTTCCACACGCGCCCTTGCCAGTCACCGCATGAGCTTCTAATGGTGTAATCAAAAGAAGAGTGACTGGAATATTTGAATCACTTGTCCTCACGAATCGCAATAGAATAGTGTAAGTCACGGCCAATCTACATTTGAGTGATAATTTTTTGGTTGGGAAATATTTCTTTTGCTTGGAGTTTCGAAGATCGGTACTAGTGCTTCCAGAAGTCATCACTAGCTTTTAGACAGTGACTATTTTGCTGCCAGGGTAGTAGCAATTTCTAGCGTTACTTTCCCTCCCACGTGATTGCCGGATGGAGAGAGCTTTTTTGCCCGTGCTGGGTGGGTGGTTCTCGACTATCCCTCGCTAATTGATACCCTGGAATGCCTCCTGGCTACGATAAGGCGATAAACTATTGAGAAAAAGGAGAAACAAGATAAAATTAAATGCATACTTAGTTGTTTTAGTATTATTTAATCCTTTAACGATTATCCATCGAGAAGTTCTTATGTGATGTCTTCTCCTGTTTTGCACTGAGTGACTCTTGCACAGCCCCAGTTCACTCGCTTTATTGATATCTAAGACAATATTTTTTTTTGTGCGAGTTTGCTTCTCTTTGTTGTCACTGTTGGAGAGCACCCAGGGATAGCTGTCTGAATTCCGCTCTTGCGGTAAGCCTTCGATTCGAGACCTTTCCTGAGTATAAAGACTCCGGATTTCTTTTTTGAAACCGCTTTCCATGCACTCTTCGATTACTTAATCACAGCCTTTTGACTCGATAGACATTCTGAAAGCAGTCGTCAAAAATGCAAGGAACGATATCTTTCGTTTTTTTAAGACAACTATAACATCCGAAGTTCGGTTGAGAAAATACGCTGGAAAACTCGCTATTCCCATTTACAGTTATCACCTAAGCATAGATGTAGTTTCTTAAAACAAATGATTTTCTATGAACGTTCTCGAGAACCCCCACGTTGTCGTTGTCGAGAACGTTACTGCATTGTAGCTTGAGCATTGAAGAACTGGATGTCACAATGACCTTCTAGAGATCGCAGCGCGCACTCAGACCGAACGCAACGCAGCTGGTCACAGCCAATCAGAGCCGTCTGTTCATCGAGAGCTTTTTGTTGATCGCAGAAAACGCTAGTTTATCCATTAGCGTGTCCTTCGAATTCAACCGTTGTGATTACAAAATCTGATATCGATTAGTGGCATTTACCTTATTATTTTTCAGTGATTTATTTTCGTTGTGAATTGAACTATTACAAGAAAGGAAGAATAATGTCGTTCATTTCTGTTTCTTTTATCTTTCAAAAGAAAATCTTAATAACGAAGCTGAGGCCAAAGAGGTTATATTATGGGGTTAGACTTTCAAGTATTTCACTCTCGCCACTATAATTAATCGATTTAGAAACCCCTTTTTGGTAATATCGATATTTTCTTGCAGTTTCATCAACTTGTTTTGTTCTTTTGGACAGATCTAAAGGAACACCTCTAAAAGTAAGAAAGGCGAAAAAAAAAGGATGAAATAAAATGAAGAGAGACTTGGATGGGAAAAACATAGAACAAAGTGAGGGAGGAAAAGAATAGGAAGAAACCTCGCTTGAAAACAGTTTCTCACAAGGAACGATCATACTCTTATGAAATTATGACCGTCGAAATAATGGCTGACCATCATGGCGATTATTCGGCCATTACTTTCACTCAGAAGTAGTTTACGGATGAAACAGTAATTGTCAATTTTTGCCATGATCACGTTAATAATTTAAAATTATCTTAATTAAAAGTAAGAAATTCATCAACAACGAACCTAAACTACAAATTTGTTTTCTGCAAACGCGTCACACCTATTTTAATCGCTGCCATTACTTGATACTTAATACTTGAGCGGCCCGTCCTCACTGGTTGTGCGGGCCCCAGCATAATCACCATTTTTCGGAGATTTGCTGGTTATGCCATTGCGGTTCCTTGGAATCCCGAGGTCAGTCTGGCTAAAGTCTGCCTCAGGTCGTCACCATGATAAGCAGTCGCAGCCTTTGTGGATCAGAGGGAGATTTGCCATTACACGACTTTGATACCAGGGCGTTGTCGTTTCTGATACTGGTTTACTCTTAGCTAGGCTTCCTGATGGAGGCGCCGGACTCCTTCTCAGCTTGGGAGACCCTGCTTGGAAAACGAATCCCCCACTGTACATCGCAGTCCGTGACCCAGGAACAGCTACCAGCCACGATGAGGCGGTAAACCGTTGGGAGGAATTGCTACCGTTATAATTGTTATTATATTATTATTATAATTAATTGATGCAGTGATAATGGTACTACCTGCATTACCTGTACACCAGTTGATCATCGAATGACTCGACCAGGTCTCGGTAAATCCTGCTTTTCTCCTTGTTGCGTGCAAGAGTTGCCCAGTGAGTTCTGCTCGCTGTAGTGGTCTGTTTGGTATCACATCACTATCACTCTTCTGACGTTTTCATGAAGAATTCTGCCCATCGGGTCGGTAGGCTTCCTGCAGTGCGCTTGACATCCCGAGAAATTCACTCATTAACGGGTCC
>MQTX01000132.1:965686-1014882 GCA_009735665.1 Angiostrongylus cantonensis
GAAATACTTCCATCCAAAGTAAATGGTTTAGCTTTCAACCAAAATAAAGTATGATATACCAACACCAATCCATGTGTGCGTTGGTATGTTCTCGTTTGCGTAAAAAAAAAGTCCTTTCGGTCAAGAACCTGTCATAAAGTGGAATTGAAGTACATATAAGGTGGTTAAGTGTCGCACACAAAGACAAGCTCCACGTCTATTCCGGAAAATTTCAAAAAGTTACTTGCGAGTATGTACATCTCTTATATAAGAGCTGCGCCAAGCTACCCGAGGGTATATCAAACAGTTGACCTTATTCACCTAACCCTAGAAAAGTCCTGATGGGACAGTGTTGGGTAGGACGGATACAGATACAGTGCAAAAGTCTCAGAAGCATTTAGTTATGCTTCAATCTGGTATAACTAAGGTCACAATCTGCACTTATCCCCACCTGCACTCTAAGTCCACCATTAAGGATCTGGCAATGTAGGTTGACATAGGAATGTAGGCTACGAGGTAACTGGATTAGCTGAGACGGCTGTATGTTGCCACTTAACGTCATCTACGAAACTGCTGGAGGACTGTTACGTCCTTGGAAACACGAGAACGGCCATAAACATCGAGCACTTTTAATAGTTATTATCATTTCGATTAAATGAAGGGCGCGTGTAGCTCAGTGGTCGGAGACGCCTTACGATACACACAGGATCGATCCCCGTGTCCCAGGCTCACCAAGCCTTCCATCCCTTCAGGGTCGGCAGACCAGACTAGTAGCAAACTTGTCTGCGAGGATAGCAGCACTGGCTCGATACAGCGGTAGTCCACCGCGATTCATTGTAAAAGACAAATATGCATTCAAGCACCTCCATCGATGTTTAATGAAGTCGAATGCATGGCTCATCTCTCAAAAAGTGATCAACGTCGAAAGCTTCATCATTCACCTTTCTTGATTACATGATTAAGGATCACTTGTGTCAAAATGTGTGGATCCCAGCACTTATTGTATTCGATTTGTTTCTTCGCATCCACCATTTACGAAGGTTTTCGACCTTTTTCGCATGTGACTTTGGGTGCTGCTTAAGGTTTTTTTCTTCTTTGGAACGATTATCATTAAATTCTAGCTGAATCAGTGCTTCCTAGAATTATGAGACAGCCGTTCTAAAAAGTTCTTACGTCGAACAGACGAAGCGAGGTTGTCCTAGACAAGTCTGGTATCAATCTTCCGGCTCTCGGAGGATGAGAGGCTCAGTGCAGTTAAGGCAGCGTCGATCCAGTGTTTTTTAGGTTGAGTCTCACTCGTAATAAACAGGATCAAAACCATTGAACCACACGCTCTCTTTGAAAAATTAACAACCTGAGTTATAACTAACAAATCGATGGATGCGGAGCAATGCTGGCTTTAACAATCCTCATTGTCTAAGTGTTGACAATGAGAAAAGTCGAAGGCAACCTAAAAGCACTCTATATGGACTTGGAGATGTTCTACAAAAAAGGCCATACTTCGTAGGTCATCAATGGAAAATTGTAAGGTTAAGATTATATTCAGGAAAATTTTAAATCCGAGCACACATGTTATCATGGAACGAAGAGGGCTCTGTGAGCTTACCATGATGGTCAACCATACTAACCCACAACTGACCGCGGTGGACAATGCAGTCCCTCAATGGATAACTAACTTGTCAACAATTGAACGAAACACTAATTAACTAGATTGACGACATCATAGTAAGTGCAAGGCTTTGTTAACCGATTTAAATATTATCCCAAAATTTTACATGGCTTCAGTCGATCGCCACGTTTGCGCGAGATTCCTTTCGAACTAGATAGGAGAGAAAGACGCGAAATTCAAGAAAAAAAAAACCATTAGAAATTGGAGTTCCCGAAACCATTAGAAGAAATTGGAGTTGATTAGTCGACTAAGTCAACTAAATTAGTCGACTTTTGGAAGAGGGTATCCACAACTTTGATGGACAATACGACCAACTTATGTAGCGCCTTCACACTGGTCTTAGATAACCAAGACCTGGAAAGTCATAAAGAAAGACCTCTCTAAAGGAACTCTCGAGCTAAGACGCAAAGTGGAATTGCGCAAGCCGTAGGCGATCGTCAACTTATGTTCGAACATACAAACCTGCAGTCTGTGTTGTATAAACTTTTCACTCGAGTCGTCCAGAACTGTGTAGGTAGAATATTGGGCCTAGCGGAGCCGCATGAGCAAGCAGGGCTTCTAAATGGGTTTTGAACGGCAGAGTTTGAACACATCCACACGATTATAAGACTAATTGGAGCATCGGAAATGTACTGAAGACCACCCTGTCTCACCCCTCAGATTTTTCATTACACGGTGATATGCTGACTGGCTTGTTTCCCCGTAGGCTTACTATTCGACAGATAAAATCTGAATGTGAATTTCAACATTTTCGTGCTAACAGATGCTCGTTCACAGAGAAAATTTCAAAATTATATGTAATTGGATTGGCGAACAAAGATTATTTATGCTGAAATTTCTTTTTTAACAATATTAGCGTTTTTTCTCGACAAACTGTGAACAGTAATAATGGCTATTTCCTCGAGCTCTACTTAGAAATCGGTCAGAATGCAGGAAGAGGAAGATGGGGTGGGAGTGAGGAGCTCGTTTGAAACGCGGATTTAACAACGAAATCGCGAAATTCCAGCAAACGACTCGCAACACACGGAAATCGTGCGCGAATCGTACGATTTGATCTGCACAATGCGAAAAAGTGCGAAAATGAGGGAAACGCGGCATTAGGAGCGGAAAACGTGGCTGCGGCGCTGTCCTAGATGGTTTTTATGAAACGGGACACTTTGGAGAGATTTTGTTTTTTCAAGCAAAATATAAAAGGTAGATATTGATCATTTTTCTCATTATGCTGAACAGCTTAGTGCAACGCCGATCTCCAGCTGATTTCGTTGGGAACCGATTTTCTCTGTACTTCCCAACGGTTTAGCGCCTCACCATGGCTGAGATGTTTTTGGGTGTCGGACTGCGATGTACAACAGGAGGATTCATCTCCCCGGTAGAGTCTTCCAAGCTGAGGAGTCCGGCGTTTACATCAGGAACCCTAGCTTAGAGTAAACCAATACCAGGATCCACCACCGTCCTGTTATCAAAGTCGCAATGTGGCAAATCTCCAGTTCCACAAGGGCTGCGACAGCCTGTGCTAGTGAAGGCCTGGGGCTGACTTTGGCTAGGCTGACCTCGGGACTGCAGGGAAACACAATGGCTAAACCAGCAAAACCCCGAAAAATGGAGAATATGCTGGGGCCTGCACAACGACTGAGGACGGTCGGTCTAAGTATCCAAGTAAGTATGCCGTATTATTCAAACTCCATGAATCTGCCACTGATCCACAAGGGCTGCGACTGCTTGTGGTGGTGAAGACCTGCGGAAGACTTTGGTGTGGCAGACCTCAGGGTTCCAGATAACCACAATTGCTTAACCAGTAAATCTCCGAAGAATAGTGATTATGCTGGAGCCCGCACAACCGGTGAGGACGGGCCGTTCAATTATCAAATAAGTACCTAGTTTAGGTTCTGCGCCACTGCTAAAATTTCTGGTAGTCATCGTGGCACTAGTTCAATGCCCTAACCAAGCTAATCCTATGTTGTTATCTCGCCATGAATTTCACGACTCTTCATTGGGATTGTTATTGCTTTTTTCTTTCTTGTCTAAATTGCTTTAATGCGCTCACTCAACTAGTGTTTCAGTTTAATATACTTATGTGCTGTACGGCTCTAAATTTCACAAATGATCAACTCCCTTCTCGTCATCCTCACTTTCGTTGTCGTCACCACCACTCCCTCCAAAGCAGGTGTCGGTACGTACTAGTTTTTAGTCTTGTGATAGAGATTTTTAACGATCAATCAAAGTTACTTACCTAATTTTTTGGTCTACTTGTGTAAAATGGTTTACATTTTTTTGCCAAAACTGCATCTATAATCGAATTATGCAGTGTTTTCTCTTAATAGGAAGAAAAAAAATGGTGGTTAGAAATCAACAGCTTAGTAGTTTTTTTTATTAACATAGCTAAGTCCATTTACAGCGTGGAGAACCCTACACCAGATGGAAACTAGTTGCGGTATCTTCTATGAGCAATTTGCCAAAACTTGAGAGATGTATTCATTTATTCAGTTTATTTTTAATAAAGCTTTTAGATTCAGAAGGTTGAAAGTCTTATAAAAGGGCTGTTTCAAGACCCTCAGATTTTTCATTACACGGTGATATGCTGACTGGCTTGTTTCCCCGTAGGCTTACTATTCGACAGATAAAATCTGAATGTGAATTTCAACATTTTCGTGCTAACAGATGCTCGTTCACAGAGAAAATTTCAAAATTATATGTAATTGGATTGGCGAACAAAGATTATTTATGCTGAAATTTCTTTTTTAACAATATTAGCGTTTTTTCTCGACAAACTGTGAACAGTAATAATGGCTATTTCCTCGAGCTCTACTTAGAAATCGGTCAGAATGCAGGAAGAGGAAGATGGGGTGGGAGTGAGGAGCTCGTTTGAAACGCGGATTTAACAACGAAATCGCGAAATTCCAGCAAACGACTCGCAACACACGGAAATCGTGCGCGAATCGTACGATTTGATCTGCACAATGCGAAAAAGTGCGAAAATGAGGGAAACGCGGCATTAGGAGCGGAAAACGTGGCTGCGGCGCTGTCCTAGATGGTTTTTATGAAACGGGACACTTTGGAGAGATTTTGTTTTTTCAAGCAAAATATAAAAGGTAGATATTGATCATTTTTCTCATTATGCTGAACAGCTTAGTGCAACGCCGATCTCCAGCTGATTTCGTTGGGAACCGATTTTCTCTGTACTTCCCAACGGTTTAGCGCCTCACCATGGCTGAGATGTTTTTGGGTGTCGGACTGCGATGTACAACAGGAGGATTCATCTCCCCGGTAGAGTCTTCCAAGCTGAGGAGTCCGGCGTTTACATCAGGAACCCTAGCTTAGAGTAAACCAATACCAGGATCCACCACCGTCCTGTTATCAAAGTCGCAATGTGGCAAATCTCCAGTTCCACAAGGGCTGCGACTGCCTGTGCTAGTGAAGGCCTGGGGCTGACTTTGGCTAGGCTGACCTCGGGACTGCAGGGAAACACAATGGCTAAACCAGCAAAACCCCGAAAAATGGAGAATATGCTGGGGCCTGCACAACGACTGAGGACGGTCGGTCTAAGTATCCAAGTAAGTATGCCGTATTATTCAAACTCCATGAATCTGCCACTGATCCACAAGGGCTGCGACTGCTTGTGGTGGTGAAGACCTGCGGAAGACTTTGGTGTGGCAGACCTCAGGGTTCCAGATAACCACAATTGCTTAACCAGTAAATCTCCGAAGAATAGTGATTATGCTGGAGCCCGCACAACCGGTGAGGACGGGCCGTTCAATTATCAAATAAGTACCTAGTTTAGGTTCTGCGCCACTGCTAAAATTTCTGGTAGTCATCGTGGTACTAGTTCAATGCCCTAACCAAGCTAATCCTATGTTGTCATCTCGCCATGAATTTCACGACTCTTCATTGGGATTGTTAATGCTTTTTTCTTTCTTGTCTAAACTGCACAATGCGAAAAAGTGCGAAAATGAGGGAAACGCGGCATTAGGAGCGGAAAACGTGGCTGCGGCGCTGTCCTAGATGGTTTTTATGAAACGGGACACTTTGGAGAGATTTTGTTTTTTCAAGCAAAATATAAAAGGTAGATATTGATCATTTTTCTCATTATGCTGAACAGCTTAGTGCAACGCCGATCTCCAGCTGATTTCGTTGGGAACCGATTTTCTCTGTACTTCCCAACGGTTTAGCGCCTCACCATGGCTGAGATGTTTTTGGGTGTCGGACTGCGATGTACAACAGGAGGATTCATCTCCCCGGTAGAGTCTTCCAAGCTGAGGAGTCCGGCGTTTACATCAGGAACCCTAGCTTAGAGTAAACCAATACCAGGATCCACCACCGTCCTGTTATCAAAGTCGCAATGTGGCAAATCTCCAGTTCCACAAGGGCTGCGACTGCCTGTGCTAGTGAAGGCCTGGGGCTGACTTTGGCTAGGCTGACCTCGGGACTGCAGGGAAACACAATGGCTAAACCAGCAAAACCCCGAAAAATGGAGAATATGCTGGGGCCTGCACAACGACTGAGGACGGTCGGTCTAAGTATCCAAGTAAGTATGCCGTATTATTCAAACTCCATGAATCTGCCACTGATCCACAAGGGCTGCGACTGCTTGTGGTGGTGAAGACCTGCGGAAGACTTTGGTGTGGCAGACCTCAGGGTTCCAGATAACCACAATTGCTTAACCAGTAAATCTCCGAAGAATAGTGATTATGCTGGAGCCCGCACAACCGGTGAGGACGGGCCGTTCAATTATCAAATAAGTACCTAGTTTAGGTTCTGCGCCACTGCTAAAATTTCTGGTAGTCATCGTGGCACTAGTTCAATGCCCTAACCAAGCTAATCCTATGTTGTTATCTCGCCATGAATTTCACGACTCTTCATTGGGATTGTTATTGCTTTTTTCTTTCTTGTCTAAATTGCTTTAATGCGCTCACTCAACTAGTGTTTCAGTTTAATATACTTATGTGCTGTACGGCTCTAAATTTCACAAATGATCAACTCCCTTCTCGTCATCCTCACTTTCGTTGTCGTCACCACCACTCCCTCCAAAGCAGGTGTCGGTACGTACTAGTTTTTAGTCTTGTGATAGAGATTTTTAACGATCAATCAAAGTTACTTACCTAATTTTTTGGTCTACTTGTGTAAAATGGTTTACATTTTTTTGCCAAAACTGCATCTATAATCGAATTATGCAGTGTTTTCTCTTAATAGGAAGAAAAAAAATGGTGGTTAGAAATCAACAGCTTAGTAGTTTTTTTTATTAACATAGCTAAGTCCATTTACAGCGTGGAGAACCCTACACCAGATGGAAACTAGTTGCGGTATCTTCTATGAGCAATTTGCCAAAACTTGAGAGATGTATTCATTTATTCAGTTGCTCTTGCAATTTGATTATTCGATTAAAAAGCAAGCTTAGGATGGGTATAGTACAGAACACGGATATCGAACGATTGTTTACCTTTCTTGATCAATATTGATGTTTTCAAAAGGTCACAAGAAAACTTTTTTAAAACGGTTTCAGGCTGTGTCACTGAATATCGGCCAATCGATTTTTTTTTTTTTGTCTGTCGTGTCTTTTTCTCTGTGTAGAAAAAACTGATTGTTTTTACTTCTTTTTCTAATCTTTTAAAAGCTTATTATGGTTTCTTCTTATTCACCTATTCTATAAAAGAGCTTATTCCTGGTTCGAGTACGTGAATAAAAAAAAAGTGCTGAAGTTTGTAGTGGGTGAACTTCTCGCCAACAGCTCTCATAGCAACTCGACAATGGAGAATGTGCCTCTTGTGCGTCTCACGAGAGATCTGCTAGCGAGGGATCGGTATGTAGCCGTTCATCGATCATTTCCTATATCTGTTTGGATTCTTCCACATATTTTCTTTTGTTAGATGATTGATGGTTGCAGATACGATATCCGCGTGCGACCAATTCTTGATCATTCCAAGTCTCTCAGAATTCACATCAGTATTTCCCTGTATCAGATCATCGAAGTGGTGAGTTTAACAGAACGAAAGACTGCTTAGCATTTATGAAAGTAAAAAGCAAAGTCGATTGGGTAGCATTTTTAGCTTCAAATAAACTGATTTACTCGCTGTACGATAATGAAAGAGTTTAGGAATGGTTTACGCAGACAAATACTACGTTATAGATGGTAAAGTTTTTGGAAAGAATTCTATCCATAAAACGCAGAAAATTCGTTAGGGGTCTAAAAAGTAGAAGGTAAAGGTCGAAAAAAAGACAATGTATAAAAAATTAATAGATAAGTCAGTAGTAGTGGGTAAGGAACCCCCGCGTGTTTCAAACTATCGCTGTGGAAAAAAAACCGACACTAAATTGTCCGTGTTTACGCCACGTGTGTGTAGACCTAGGCCTTTTTCTTTTACCTCAGACAAGTCGGAGTCGATCGTGCTCGCTGTTGTACCGAACTGTCAACGTCTTCGAAAGTTACCCAGCATCGCAGATGCATATCGGAGTGCTACGAGGACATTCATTCGAAAGGTCACCGGTCTTAGGCTTTTTCTCTCGCAGTTTTCTAGTTAATCAATAGTTTCTTTAAAAGAAAAGTTTTACATCACCTTGCTCTTTGGTCCCGAAAGAGTTCCCAATTTGGCAGCGTTGCTTAGGACGAGTACTGAGAGTCAGCTAAAATTCGATATTCTTGGCTTCCAAGATTTCGAAGGACTAATCTGACGATCTGTCCTTTCAATGCGCGCACACTGTCATCTGTGCCCTTGTTAGAAGGCTTGACCATCCAAGCAAGAAGGATGAAGTGTATTCTTGGCTTCCAAGATTTCGAAGGACTAATCTGACGATCTGTCCTTTCAATGCGCGCACACTGTCATCTGTGCCCTTGTTAGAAGACTTGACCATCCAAGCAAGAAGGATGAAGTACGACGTCATTGGACTGGCTGAGACAAAAAGACGTCACACATCAAACTCTGTTTGTGACATCGAAAAAGAGCTGTTCCTTGGAAAATGCGATAGTAGACGAGTCGGAGGCATCGGTATTCTTGTCAACACGAGCTTTGCCATTGAAAGCGGTTCAACTATTCGAGCGACTAATAACTCGAATCGGACGTTTATGGCCGAAGAGATGTGGATCCGGCTCTGATATTCTTTCCTCTTTACGCACCCACATCAAGTTATGACGAAGAACAACTCGAAGCGATCCATATGGACTTAGAGGATTCGAAGATTTTAACGCTAAAATTGTGCCCAATAGAACGTATGGGGAAAGCGACATTATAGACCATGGATTGGAATTGAATTAGCAAAGTAGGCGGTTGCCTAAGTTTATCATGACGACCAAGACCATTCATAGTAACTCGGAAGTCTAGGAGCCGTACTCTCAATTCTGGATGAGCGTGTCTCCCATGACATCGAAAAAGAGCTGTTCCTTGGAAAATGCGATAGTAGACGAGTCGGAGGCATCGGTATTCTTGTCAACACGAGCTTTGCCATTGAAAGCGGTTCAACTATTCGAGCGACTAATAACTCGAATCGGACGTTTATGGCCGAAGAGATGTGGATCCGGCTCTGATATTCTTTCCTCTTTACGCACCCACATCAAGTTATGACGAAGAACAACTCGAAGCGATCCATATGGACTTAGAGGATTCGAAGATTTTAACGCTAAAATTGTGCCCAATAGAACGTATGGGGAAAGCGACATTATAGACCATGGATTGGAATTGAATTAGCAAAGTAGGCGGTTGCCTAAGTTTATCATGACGACCAAGACCATTCATAGTAACTCGGAAGTCTAGGAGCCGTACTCTCAATTCTGGATGAGCGTGTCTCCCAATGGAGAGTACCATAACGACGCAGACCACTTCATAGCAAATGGTTTTGCTTAGCCGAAGTTGCCGTTGTCCCAAAATTCTACACAGAATTAGACAAAAGCGTCCTTCGTACAAGATTACATTTTTCGTAGAACGGAGAAAAAACGACTAAATTTGAAAACCGAAGTGCTCACTACACCGTAAACTGGGGTCTATTCAGTTTATGAGTGGGCTGCTGGAAAAGTGCCGTTCTCAGTGATATCGACGAGGAATACGACCAGCTCATTCAACATTTCATGGTTAGCGCTGTGGAAAATAAGAGTTCGAAAATCACCAAAAGACATTTGTCTCTAAAAACAATAGAACTGATACGCCAGGATGGAGTTGTACGACAAGCAATCACAACTCTCGTCCGAACTTGCAAAACAATGGAGACGGGCGATAAATAAATACCTTAGAGAAAAAAGAGCAGCAGTTATGCTCGAAGGTGTAGAGGCAAGTAAAAGCATTCGAAAAACCAATGAAAGCTTAGCCAATTGCAAAACCAAGATGCTCCAACACCTAAACAGAGCAATTACGGCCTCCAGAAAGGTATTGAAGAGAATTTACGATTATTACTCAGATCTCTGAAATAGCCACGTTTTCTTGCTTTCGCATGAAATAAAGGAGGACGGATATGTCGTACAATCAGTTCCCACTTCCGAAATCCAACGTACTGTTTCGCCGGCGAAGAGTGAAACAACATCAGGTTGAGACAGGATAAGATTTGAACATCTGAAAAACCTTCCGCCACTCCTCATGAACACACCGGCTCCACTCTTTTTACATTGTCTGTCAGAATGCAAGGCTCCTAACTAGTGGAAGACAGGCTGAACCGCTTGAAGAGAATTTACGATTATTACTCAGATCTCTGAAATAGCCACGTTTTCTTGCTTTCGCATGAAATAAAGGAGGACGGATATGTCGTACAATCAGTTCCCACTTCCGAAATCCAACGTACTGTTTCGCCGGCGAAGAGTGAAACAACATCAGGTTGAGACAGGATAAGATTTGAACATCTGAAAAACCTTCCGCTACTCCTCATGAACACACCGACTCCACTCTTTTTACATTGACTGTCAGAATGCAAGGCTCCTAACTAGTGGAAGACATGCTGAACCGTGTTGTTGTTTAAGACCGCGACCTCCACGATATTGGCAACTATCGCCCGATCTGCTTACATTCTGTCGTTTACAAAGTTCTCACTCGAGTCATCGTCAACATGATTGACAAAACGCTAGTCAAGGAACAGTAATAAAAATGCAAGCAGAATTTCGAAAAGGATTTAGTATGGTATACCACACGATAACAAGACTCATTAAAGTATAGCGAGAGTGCAACAGACCTCTCTCTTCCACTTCTTTCGATTTAAAGAAGGCTATTGATTCAGCTAAGACAGAACCAGTCGTAGAAGCCCTGGACAACCAAAGACTCCCCTATTCGGTATACTAAGATTGTTGATGATCTGTATAAAAATTTCACAGCCAAGATATGGTCGTTCAAAAACGGTATTAACATTGGCGTCAAAACAGGGGTTAGGCAACATTTACCTCTACCCTCGAGAACGTCATGCGAACATTGGAATGGAACAAAATAAGAGTGAGTATCGATGGTCTGTAATTACATCATCTTTGCTTTACTGATGACTCAGGCAGAACGAGTGCTTGCCGACCGTGATAATGCCTATGGAAAAGTTGGTCTTTATTTTAATTATTAATTAAATCTTACAAAGAGCTTGTTCATGAGAAGCGAATAGGTTTCACATGTTCCATTAGCGCTCATTGGAACGAGTGTCTTCTAGTGCTCCAGTGTCGTTTATCTTCGTTGAGAAATAGACATAATGAACAACGTAGTTCAAGAGTTTAGCAGGAAGAAGCGGGCGGCTTGAGGAGTTTTCAAGAGCATCGAGAGTGCAATGAAGAGAAGAAAAAGCACCCGAGTGCGTGCCCACCTTTTCGGCACCGCAATACTTCCTCCCTTAACGTTGTGTCAGAAAATTGAACGCTGCGTAATCAGGATGAAGAGTCCCACAGCGTTATTGAACGTGCAATCGGAAGGGCGATCTCCAGGAGTACCACGTGTTACGCAAGTGAGGGAGGGGAGGAAATCTGAAGCTCCGATCAACTTCAACGATTAAAATTCAAAGGCTACTTTTTATGCACCAAAAAGACATAATGAACAACGTAGTTCAAGAGTTTAGCAGGAAGAAGCGGGCGGCTTGAGGAGTTTTCAAGAGCATCGAGAGTGCAATGAAGAGAAGAAAAAGCACCCGAGTGCGTGCCCACCTTTTCGGCACCGCAATACTTCCTCCCTTAACGTTGTGTCAGAAAATTGAACGCTGCGTAATCAGGATGAAGAGTCCCACAGCGTTATTGAACGTGCAATCGGAAGGGCGATCTCCAGGAGTACCACGTGTTACGCAAGTGAGGGAGGGGAGGAGATCTGAAGCTCCGATCAACTTCAACGATTAAAAATCAAAGACTACTTTTTATGCACCAAATTTTCGAAGATAAGGTGGGCAGGAGACGTCATTTTGTATCACCGACGGCCGATGGACAGAAGCCGTAAGTAACTTAGCTTTTCGGAATGTCAAACATGGTGCAGAAAACCACCGACCCGATGGTCAGAGTTTTTCACGAAAACCCTAAAAGAAGGACTTGATTCTCAACGATTCAACAGAACGAGCAGAACCTAGTGGGCTACTCTTACACATGACAGGATTTATCAGCACCCATTGGAGTCACTGAACGATCAGCGGGACGACAGGTGATACAGGTGAGATAATGCAACGAAAGAGTAGATTTCTTTTAGGAGAAGATTCGTAAATTTTAAAGGTTTTTATTATATCTAATAAAGTTCACTACAAGCCAAAACAATAATGGTTTAAAATTGAAAGCGGCCGTTATTTTCTTATCGTGTGACTCCTTTACAGGCGACGTCATCGCTTAAGTGATAATTAGCGAGCAGCTATACTGGATGCGGTGCTTCCGTGTTTTTCACGAATTCGATACCCCTTTCATTAATTTGTAATCGTATCCTTTTCCCCACTTCGATACACTTCTGTGTACCGTTTCTGCTTCACTGGTGCTTCTGGGAAAGATGACAAAGTCTTAGGCAAAGTGAAGTTTTAATATGAAGTTTCTATCTGTACGAACTACCATTTTATCGATTAGAACGACTTCGCGAAGCTACGCAACGTAGCAGTGAGCTTACACGCTTAAACTAACACATTTCTTCTACATGTGTGGGATAAGCTACGGCCTCAAAGGCTTGTCTTTTTTCGTCCTTATCAAGACGTTTACTGCCGGTGGAACGTGGCTTTTTGGGGTCTCTTAATTTTCATCCTAGAATATTTCAAATCTTTTACTATGTACAACCGCCGGCCTTTGCGCAGGGAGGTTTGCTAAATTCCGCTAAGAGTTCTAGGAAGATGGCAGCGATTTCTGTGAATATTCGACCAACCGATCAAGGGCGATGTAGCAGGTTGAATGTAATAAATAGTGAAATCAAATAGGTTTCCGTTCTTATTATATAATACAAGATTATTGCGTTGAGTAAAGCCACAAGATTGACTGATGACAACAATGCTTGAAAGCCAAACGTCACAATACCTGAAAGGCTACGGTATCTGCTGCTTAAAAACGATATAATAGTGTGGAAAAACCGGAATATAGTAATAAATAGCTGCTAAAACGATTATTCATTTGGAATATTTAGTAATCACCTGTTCAAGCTATGCAGTCTCTTCTGCTTGCAGGATGAGCCATCACAAAACATCAAGCTAAACGTGTGGATGATACAAAAGTGGCGTGACGAGTTTCTGTCGTGGAATCCGCGAGAATACGGTATGATCAATTCGACGATCATTCCGTTCAAATATCTCTGGATTCCTGATACCTACCTCTATAACAGGTATTCTTTTCAACTCAGTATACCGTTTCGTTCTATTATAATCTTTTCCTTTACACGCATGGCTTTCTTCTGTTCATTTTTTCTTCATTCATTAGAAAGTAACAACATGTTTCATTAAAATTTGTGAGCCATATCGTTCTATTATAATCTTTTCCTTTACACGCATGGCTTTCTTCTGTTCATTTTTTCTTCATTCGTTAGAAAGTAACAACATGTTTCATTAAAATTTGTGAGCCATGGATCGATTGTCATAAAACATGTGAAACTTCATAACGCCGAATTCATGTTTTAAATAGTACCCAGGATCGACTTTCTATTAACCTTGGCATTGAATTTAGAATTCGTCGTTTTCTCTCTCAGCAATCGCGAGGTTGTTAAACAGCATACGTTTACTTCCATACAATAACACACATACAACACAATCGTAGCTGACGTTTCGGCAGAATCGCCTTCTTCAGAGCCTGAAAGGGTACACTAATACGCAAGACACCAGGTCAAACACTTCAACAGCACAAACAGAAAGATGAAAATTTGAGCGGTAATTACAAGATCTACGACTTCTCGAAAAAACCCACTGCTTTTTTAACTTGTCTTCTACTGTGGAAGAACAGCCGCTCAGAGTCGCACATGGCTGACGACTGCAGCACCCCAATCAACGGTCGATACGAAGTGAAAAAGGTTCTAGGGAAAGGAGATGGCGGTAATGCCGCCGCCTCTCGATTTTCAGCACTTTTTGCTGTTCTTTGTTTAGCCTGATAACGGAGTCGATGTTGAAGTTTATAAAGGTTGCATGCCGTCCTTCGCAAGGCTGTTTTAGAAATGGGCTGTAATGGTGAAAAGATTGGGCCCAATTCTAATACCGAGCGCGCACTCTCAGGTATTGTCATGCCTCCAAGTACAGTGACTCTTGACTTTTTTGGTGCATCATTAACCGTATTTTGACTTCTAGCATGTTCGTTTGTCTACGGTTTCTTGAAGCCGAGACACTCGAATTATTCAGCAGATTCTCAAACTTTCGCTGCAAAGGCTATTTTGTCATTAGACCTAATAGAATTGCGCATTAACATTGACCCACCAACTATTCTCCTCCAAAGTTGATCCTTCAAATACAAAACACGAAATTGTTCCTTCGTGAGCCGCTTTTTTCATCTGTCCTCCATCGAGGAAGAACAGCCGCTCAGAGTCGCATATGGCTGACGACTGCAGCAACCCTCGTCAACGATCGATGCGAAGGCAAAGGGCGAGATCACGCGTGATCTCGGGACATTCCTTCCTGCTATTCATTGTAGGATTTTTGGCATTTATCCAAAAAGACTCGAAGAGTTTGTGCGTTAGCTGTATGGAAGTAAACGTATGCTGTTTAACAACCTCGCGATTGCTAAGAGAGAAAACGACGAATTCATGTTTTAAAATTTACATATTTCTTTGTTGCGTCGTAAAGGATGGACTCCAAAAGTTTCAATCACGGCCGTAAATATGTAGGGTTTACCGGACACTTTCATATCTCTTCGCTCCCGCTCCATTGACTTTTCGCTTGATTTTGCTGGTTTACAACATATTCGTCTAGAAACTCATCTTAATTACACTAACGCCACTTAGCACCGCCGATACAGTAGCAGGTTATTAGTATTAAAATAAAATAGCAAACCTACGTCGGATAAGCAAGTGTGGAAGCCACCTTGCTGGACTCTTGCTTAAGCATTTCTCTTCTACGAAATCCGTTTTTTTAATAAGAGCGAAATTGCCACTGGATATGGGAATCACGCACGGATTTCCCGTGTCCTAGTAAACAGAAGATGTTCATGATTTCTCTACATTTGGCCGTTCCAATATTGACCTGACCACCCTTTTTTCGTTTCTAGGATCTAACAGGTCGTTAATGGAAAAGGTCCTTTGTCAACACCCAGAAGCAAGGAAGCCAATGATTTCATAAAGAACAGCTTCCTAACAAATGCCTTCTCGTACTTTATTGCCAGATCAAGACCTGAGTAAAAGGCATTGATGTTTTTCAAAGAGATCTTCGGTGAAATAGCACAAATGGTATCGCAACCACCAAGGTGTTTCTAAAGAGAAGATGAAGTGAAGCTAGGTAGGATAATAACACGTTTAGTATGACTGGGAGAAATTCTAGCTGCAGACTCCTGAAGAAGGATTTACAGCGCCACAGCCAAAAGAACGTCTTAGAAGCAACTCACCCAGGAACTTCATGAACATTAAGTCTATGTGACGGCTCTTGTTGTCGTTCTACAGTCTTGGTTTTGGGGGCTGAAATTCTAGTTGTTGAAAAAACACACCGAGTTATTCTCCTTGAAGTTGCTAATAAAGCAATTACAACTTTAAGTTAGGCAAAATTAGAGCTGTCTTCTTTCAATAACGCTAGAGAAGTTATGGACTACGTAGACTTAAGCCACAAGATAGAACGCTCTCAAATGATGATCTAGGCCAATGAAAAACTTCATGCACGCTTCCTGCGTCTCACTAGTATGAGTGAAAGATATTGTAACTATTATCACCATACCACCTGGCCCGCATGCAGAGTATGCTTTGCAATCGCTTCATCGAAAACTGCTCTATAGCACATATTAGAACCTTGGACGAAGCTCGGCCAGTTGTACATGTAAGATTGTGAAAAGGATGTCGCTAAACAAATCATTTCCAACATTCAGGAAGGAACACGAATATTTGTCAGCGTATTGTCGCCAGCTTGTCTACTTCAGAAAACATTCAATAATGTTGAATGTCAAATTTATCAGCTTTTTTTCGATCAAGTAGTTCTACATACAAGACAGTAAACAACTCCCATCGCTGTTGCATCAGTAAAATAGGGTTCACTACCCTCCCACACTCCACCTCACCGAAAGCAGATCGATGAATGACACCAACTAACGGTTTTCTAACGAATTACAACAGGTAATAAAGTTATTCGACTGTGTTAAGACGACTTACGTATTTATAACGATTTTATGTCTAATTCCACGGATCTCCCTCATATGAGGGATCTCGAGCCGGTAAGTCACGAGGCACATCCTCAGGTGGTAGAGAAAAGGTAATTCGCAGACCACAAGCGACCCTTGCTTCCCTGAAACAAAGGTGGATCCAGGGAATGGACTATCTATTTCTGCTGCGCTGATTTAGTATATACTTTCCGTATTTGCTAGGCGTGTTCATCTATACGTGTGTGGGTGCGTTCTCACTTTATGCGGATTGTATTCTACGAGTCAATTCGGCCAAAAGCCTGCAATCAAGTGACAGGGAAGTATATGGGAGGCGGATGGGAGTCGCCTCCAACAAATAAGCCTCATGTCCACTCTGGGAGAGACTGGCAAGCTACCCGTGAATATACCCAGCCTCCATGTTCAGAGCCCAGCAAGCTATACGTGGGTATCAAAATGCTAAACACGGTAAAGGAAAAGGGCCTCATATCTCTGACCCTGAAGAAGCCCCCAATTTCGAAGCGTTGGGTGAGACGAGTACGAAGAGGATGCTAAAATCTTAGAGCCAATGAAAGCTTCCTGGATTACAAAAAGCTATGGTGACGATCTGTTCCAAAAGCCTGCAATCAAGTGACAGGGAAGTATATGGGAGGCGGATGGGAGTCGCCTCCAACAAATAAGCCTCATGTCCACTCTGGGAGAGACTGGCAAGCTACCCGTGAATATACCCAGCCTCCATGTTCAGAGCCCAGCAAGCTATACGTGGGTATCAAAATGCTAAACACGGTAAAGGAAAAGGACCTCATATCTCTGACCCCGAAGAAGCCCCCAATTTCGAAGCGTTGGGTGAGACGAGTACGAAGAGGATGCTAAAATCTTAGAGCCAATGAAAGCTTCCTGGATTACAAAAAGCTATGGTGACGATCTGTTCCTACAATGCACGAACACTTGCATCCGAGTCCTCGATAGAAGACTTACTCAAGCAAGCAAGAAAGATAAGGTACGACATCATCGGCCTGGCTGAGACGAAACGACGCCACTAATTCAACGCCGTCTATGACACTGGAGAGAAACTGTTGCTCGAAACACCCGACAGTAGGGGAGTAGGCGGTGTCAACGTTTTCGTCAACACGAGTTTGTCCATGAACATCGTTTCATTCGAACACCTTGCAGCCCGAATCGAGCGTCGACGACTTAAAAGATGTGAATGAATGCCGGCTTTGACAATCTTCTTCGTTTACGTACCGACATCAAACTATGATGAAAAAAAAGTTTAAGCGTTCTATATGGAGTTGGAGGAGTTTTACAGAGAAGACCATACATTCTTCAAGGTCATCATTGGAGATTTCAACGCCAAGATTGGGCCAAGAAAAACGCCTGAAGAACGTCACATTGGGACCCACGGATTAGAATGGAACGAACAGGGTGAGCGGCTATCTGAGTTTATCATGGCGACCGAGACCATTCATGGTGACTCGCAATTCAAGAAGCCCTACCCTCAACGATGGACGTGGGAATCCCCCATTGGAGAGTGCCATAATGTGATAGATCACGTCATAGTAAATAGAACGTTTTGCCTAACCGTTGTCACTGTTGTCTCAAACTTCTACACGGGATCAGATCACCGTCTCCTTCGTGCAAGATTTTAATTCTCGCGGAAAGGAGAAAAAGCCGCTAAATTCAAAAAACCGTAGTCTTAGAACCACCACAAACTGGAACTATAGTAACTATTGCTAGAATACTTACTATGAATACTATCGCAATGTTATCACGTGCTAACATGTAACCCTTAACGTGTTAACCTCATCACGAGCGACATTTGTGTGAGAGTCAGGTATTACGGCCTTACATAAATCTCTTAATGTGCCTAAATCTTGGGACAGTCTTAATGTATTCTAAATGCACAAGCCACTGGTTTGCTGACCTATAGCAAATATACAAACCCGCCTTACCCTCACTTATTGATCATGATACAATATTGCAGTCTGTGCTGTGCCGATGTTCGTATTTCGTTATTATGGAATTATTATAGTTATAAACGGTTTAATTACCAAAGTTTGAGATATTGCTCTACGACAATCACAAAAAAGTCCCGCGTGGCAACTTCTACGAAGTCGAGCATCCTACTCAGAGTTAGCGATAATAAGGTGCCGAGAACTGACTCGAAGACCTAACTTCCGCTAGCAACTGCTATAGGAACTTATTCAACTCATTAGTCGTCTGTTGAGAAGATACCGTTGTCGTCAACATCGACGAGGAATACGGTCGGCTTATTCAACATCTTTACGCTAGTGCTATAAAAGCTGAGAGTTCGAATGTCACCAAGAGAGGTCTGCCTCCAGAAGCATACGAGCTGCTACCCCAGCGTGGAATCGCACCAGCTGCAGGCAACCGTGAACTAACGTCTGAACTTGCAAAACAATGCAGACAGACGATAAAAGAAGATCTTAAAGAGAGAAAAGCAGCAGTAATGGTCAAAGCTGCAGAGGCTGGGAAAAGCATTTGGAAAGGCCACCGAAGCTTCTCCAATTACAAGACCAAGATGATTGCACGCCGATGCCCAGACGGAACAATAACAGCGTCCAGAAAGGCAATGGAGAAAATCATTCACGATTACTACTCAGATCTCTTCGATAGCCACGTCCACCTTTCGCGGTATAAAATAAAAGAGGATGGATATGCTGTACCACCGGTTCTCCTTTCCGAAATCCGACATGCCGTTTCGTCGGCGAAGAATCGAACAGCACCAGGTCCGGACATGGTAAGACATGAGCACCTAAAGAACCTTCCGCCAGCTTTCGTAAACACACTGGCTCAGCTCTTCATACGTTACCTGTTTGAATGCAAGGTCTCTACTAAGTGGAAGATCAGCAAGATTGTGTTATTGTTTTAGAAGGGTGACTTCCGCGATATCGGCGACTACCACCCAATCTGCTTTCTGTTAATCGTCTGCAAACTTTTCACTTGAGTCATCATAAATAGGATTGACAGAACAGTGGTCGAAGGGCAGCCATGTGAGCAAGCAGGGTATCGAGAAGGATTTAGTACGATGGACTACCCCCACACGATAATAAGGCTCTCTGAAGTATCGCAAGAGTACAAAAGGCCGCTCTGTCTCACTTACATCGACTTATGGAAAGCTTTTGATTCAATTGAGATAGAAGCAGTCATGGAAGACCTTGATAACCAAGGAGTTCCTACTCGGTGCATAAAGATTCTTTGTGAGCTGTACAAAAATTTCACAACCAAGATATCACCATTCTACAGCGATATTAACATTGACGTCAAAAGAGTGGTTTGGCAAGGCGATACCATCTCGCCAAAATTATTTACCGCCACCCTCCAGAAGGTCATGCGAACATTGGAATGGGATAATATGGGAGTGAAAAACGATGGTTGGTAGTTACATCAGCTTTGCTTTGCTGACGATATCGTCCCTATAACACCAGACACTAGCCAAGCGGAACGAATGCTTGCGGACTTTGATAAAGCGTGTGGAAAGATTGGTCTTCGACTAAATCTAAAGAAAACGATGTTCATGAAGAACGGATTGGTTTTGTTTGCCCCATTCACGCTCAACGGAACGAATATCTCCGAATGCTCCAGTTATGTCTATCTAGGTCGGGAAATCAATATGATGGACGACTTAGGTTTGGAGATGAGCAGAAGGAAACGAGCGGCTTGGGGAGCTTTTAAGAGTATCGAGGATGCAGTGAAGAGAACAAAGAACGCCCAACTTCGTGCCCACCTTTTCGACTCAGTGGTACTTTCTGCCTTAGCGTATGCGTTAGAAACCTGGTCGCTGCGTAGGCAGGATTAAAGATCACTCAGCGTTATCGAACGCGCAGTCCAAAGGACGATGCTAGGAGTATCCCGTTTCACAGGAGTAAGGGATGGGATTCGAAGCTCCGACCTGCGTCAACGATCAAAATCAAGAATGCCGTTGTATACGCCAAACAGTCGCAGATAAGGTGGACCGGACACGTAATGTATATAAATGATAGCCGATGGACAAGAGCTGTTAGTGACTGGATTCCTCGTGATGTCAAACGTACTGCAGGATGACCACCGACCCGATGGTTAAAGTTCTTCACGAAGAGCCTAAAGAAATTTGGTGCTCGGCGAGTTTCTAAAGAGAGCAAGACCCACTGGGCTAGTCTTGCACGGGACAGAAAAAAATGGATGATTTATTGGCTTCCGCTCGACTCACTCAACGATCAACGGAACTACAGTGATACAATTGATATGTCGAATTCGCAGAACCACTATCTTTTCGAAAAGTGCCAGTGAGGCATAGATGATGAGTAAAATATTGATGAAACAGTGTGATGTACGAGAGTGCTAATTAACTTAATAAAAGAAGGGAAAGTATGAGACTACGATTAAATGATTATAAAAAGCACTGTGTGAAATGATGCAAGGCGAGAAGGCTGAATTTGCAGTTATAGAGATTACATTCAACATTTTTCTAAGGGTTCTCGAAACCCATATAATGTAGTAATTGTGGCGAAGACGACAGACGGGTTCTCGTGATTCTTAAGCAGTTGCCACATCTCAAACTTTGGTAATTGAACCGCACATTATTTAGAAAATAATGCAATGACATTCAAAATGTATACACATAAAGTTACTAGTAGGGTGGTTTGGTGGGCAGTAGTGGAAGAGCTAACGAATTAAATCAACAGTGATGCAGAACATTATTCAGCAGGTTTACGAGAGTATGAGATATAGTTAGAAAGATATAGTTAGAAGGTGTGTGTTTGTGTTTCAACAGGTTTCTTACGGAATCCTCGGTGATAAGCCACTCTTGGTTTTCCGGTTCCAGTGTTTCTGCTCGACATTTTTTACTGAAACGTGAATTATATGCGACTTCCTACTATTACAAAATTAAGAGGTCAAAAATGTTAGTTTTGCATTGCAAGTGTTAGCGGTTTTCTTTTACCCTATATAAATACTGCTCTATTAGCAAAACAGTTCTTGTTTCGATTACAGTCGGACTGTTTTATAGCCGTTGTCAACATCAATACCAATTTATAAAAACCAAAGGAATTAAAAAAAAAGACTAGGACATTGTCATAACTTTCTTTTCCTCTTAGCTCTTCTAATGACAATTTGCATGAAAGACAAAAACCGTAACAAAAGTTCGTGCGATCTTCCGTAGACACAGTGAAAAACTGAGTTGGGAAAGTTAATCAGTCATGAGCTCGATTATGACTATCGTCTTCCAGCATCTTTTCCGCAAAATGCGTATGATGTTGGTTTCAAATGTTTTTTTCAAATAATAGAAAAACACGCATAAACTGATGTAGTGGAGCGCGGAATTCATTATGTAACGATTTGTAGTGTGAAGATGAGCCGTGACGAGACGGAGCGCTACATGAACGTGCAGATCGAGTCGCAGTACTGGAAGGGTTTGAACGGCTCGCTGATGTCGTTCCTCTATCCCGCTATCTACACCGTCACCTGTCGCTTGAACATCAGGTCGGGGCGTTTTCAGTCCAGCCCGTCAGTGGAGCACATCCACACATTATTTTACTTTCTCATCGTTTGTTTAAGTGCACAGATTAGTTCGCTAGATGTTGCTCCAGAGATGGTGTCTCATCGAAGAATTTCTAACACACTACGCCTACGCACTTTGTGAACAACATAAATGAAAATCTCCATCCAGCGCATGTCCTGTATTTTTCAACATTGATGACTTTCCTAAAAAATCTAGAAGATTTACAGAAACAGGTTTTACATAATCAATGATGAAAGCACGTCAATG
Source organism: Angiostrongylus cantonensis (assembly GCA_009735665.1). Lineage (NCBI taxonomy): Eukaryota > Metazoa > Nematoda > Chromadorea > Rhabditida > Metastrongylidae > Angiostrongylus > Angiostrongylus cantonensis. Next base: position 987,740 of record MQTX01000132.1, read on the forward strand.
AAGCATGTAGGAAGTGAATAAAGCACTTGAGAAGCAGAAACGTCAAAAAGCATAACATAGTCATTATTTTATTCTTTGTAAGCGCAAATACCAGAACAACTCTGAGCAGTTTTTTTGCTTTCTTATACAGTGCATTTTATTAGCCTTGAGGGCGCTTCGGAACGCCGATGGTTCGGATTACAGATGTTTATGACAATTTCAAACTGTTGACCACTTCTGCATTCACGACCTCCTGTATACATTGTCGTATTGGAAATTTCAGATTCTTTCCATACGATAGGCAGAACTGCACTTTAACAATATCGAGTTGGACGAACTCGAAGTCGGCACTCGATTATTATGCCGATGCTGAAGTGAATATGGCTTCTTACATTACAAATGAGGAATGGGATGTGAAGTCGTTCAAGATTTATCGACATGAGGTATGATTGTCACCAAAAGTGCGCAGTGACAGACATGTATACGCCGTCCTGTGCTGCCTTTACTATTCTATAGTGTACCATTTGTAGCTCCCAAGAGTTCAGTGTACCGAGTGCGCAGCAATAAAAGCTGTGATCGTCGTTTACACTTAACAGAATTGCTTACTTGAGCACTATTGCTCAAAAAACGTGCATTATGCTTTTTGGGCTTCTTTTTGTTGCTGTTGGCACACTGGTATCCACAAATATTCCTCACTGGCAGACGTCAGCATTGAGAAAACCTCTACCATCCTGCCATTTGGCATCCTTCAAAATCGCGATATTTCCCAGCTTTCCAATATTGATTTAGTCTTGAACTTTCTGATTTACACAGAATTAGGACAATTCCCCAAAGACCAGCTTTCTCTTAACCTCGGCTTTGATGAAATAATTCACTACTTCCAGACGCGAGCGTGTTAATAACATTTACTCAGTACAATACTTGCTGATATTTTGGTGGTTTAGCCTTGAACCTGGGAGTTTCAAATTGACACGCAATCTACTCAGTGAAATATTTTCACGACCTCACAGATAAAACGTAACATATAAGTGTCTGTTCGTTAATAGGTGTTTAACTGAGTAGATTGCCTATCAATTTGACCCTTCCAGACTCTGAAGAACGCGAGACCGCCGAAACGTCAGCCAGTATTGTAGTTATTAGCAACCTTGTGTCCACTCATCAAGAGAACAGTGAAGTATTAAGACAGTAGTAAGTAAATAATGTTACTATTTTTTTCTACGGAATGAGTCTGTTCAAAATAGCTAAAGATTGTCTACTTTTTTCCGTTTTTATTTCCATTTTGAGCGCTGTTATTCCTGCTACAAAGCACTGGTTGCAGTACAAGTACGCGTGTTGCCCGGAACCGTGGGCGATTCTACAGGCATCGTTGGTGATTCAGCGTAAACCTCTATACTATGTTGTGAATCTGATCATTCCGACGTCCATCATAACCGTCGTGTCGATTACTGGCTTCTTCACTCCGGCATCCACCGACGACGATCGCACTGAGAAGATCAATCTTGGTCGGTTTCATAGTGACACATAGTCACAGGTTTCTAGGGTTTCATTGTGAACGTGCCATTTGTACAGTGTCTTGGTACTAAATAATATCTGTGTGGCTATGGACAAAGTCGCGATGCCTCACCAGGTTTTCTGTCTAGATGCTAGCTTTGTTTTTTTAATTTAAAAGAAAACCTCCAAGAATGTGAGTGTTTTTGTTTTGAGTCTCGCTCAATCCATTCAATTCTCTCATGGGTTTCTTATCCCTTTTCTCAATCCATGCATTGAATCCCGCTTTAGAAAAAAAGCGATACTGTGTGCCAGCTTCTATGAAAATGAATGTTCGGACACATGAAAAATTCCGTTTTGGTTGGATTCTTCTGAAAGCTTTTGCTCAATATTGATTGGACGAATTTGCTTTTCCTATTATGAGAGCAGGCCGCCCTGGATTATAACATTTTCCCAAACAAAAAGCTGTAGGATAGAACGTGACTGTATGGGTCCTTACAGATGAAATGTTTTTTTTTTGACGAATTCGATAAAACGGAACATCCACTTCCCAGTTGCCGGACTGGAGTCTATATCATCGTCAATTTTAGGTTTTTTTCGGGTGTTTTGGTAATCAATTTCAGACATTCTAGGTTCCTTGTCTTCTGCCTGTTATGTATTTCCTCTTCTCTTACAGGAATCACCACACTGCTCGCTATGTCGATCTTAATGTTAATGGTGTCAGACCAAATGCCAACTACCAGTGAATTTGTACCTCTAATCGGTACGATCACTACCATCTTTATGTCAAAAAGTAGTATTAATGTTTATTAATTCTTTTACATCCTCTCAATGGTATACCGCCCATCGTGGCTGTGAGGTGTTCTTGGTGGCTGACTGCGATGCACAGCGGGGAGATTCGTCACCCCGGCAGCACCTACCAAGCTGAGGAGTCCGGCGTTTTCATCAGGATGTCTAGCTAAGAGTAAACCAGTACCAGGATCCGCCGTCGTATTGGTATCAAAATCGCATGGTGGTAATTCTCCCTCCGATCTACGAAAGCGGCGACTACTTGTGGTGGTGACGACCTGTGGCAGACTTTGGCCAGGGCGACGTCGAGACACTAGGGGTCTATAATGGTTAAACGAGCAAATTTCCGAAAAATGAAGATTATGATGGGGCCCATACTACCATCGAGGACGGGTCGACTAAGTGTTCAAATCTTTTAAGTAAGCTTGTAAGCTCCCTCAAGTAATCGCAACCAATTCAATCTGATGTTTATTCTATCTCATTTTATATTTGCTCTTCTCAACTTTTGACGAGGTTACGACCTCGTAACGGTGCAGCGGAGTTGTTCTAGGGAGAAAAAGTCCATAAACTAATTTTTTTGCACTTTGTCACTATTACGAGAAGTGGCACCATGCGGTTAGAAAATGACGAAAAGGGCATCAAATCAAATAAAGAAAGTTCTGATTGGAACGCAGCAATCTATCCTGGAAATCGGTTAACCAGTCAGAACACTCTTCATGTTATTGAAATAAAAGTTCTTCCGTCTCATGTCGCCAACAGGAACTATTTCCAAGATGCTGATTCACTGACGATTTACGGCCTAGTACATCGTTCCCGGACTGCCGGTCTAATGATCGCATGATCCAAGGAAAGAGCAAATTTCCGAAAAATGAAGATTATGATGGGGCCCATACTACCATCGAGGACGGGTCGACTAAGTGTTCAAATCTTTTAAGTAAGCTTGTAAGCTCCCTCAAGTAATCGCAACCAATTCAATCTGATGTTTATTCTATCTCATTTTATATTTGCTCTTATCAACCTTTGACCAGGTTACGACCTCGTAACGGTGCAGCGGAGTTGTTCTAGGGAGAAAAAGTCCATAAACTAATTTTTTTGCACTTTGTCACTATTACGAGAAGTGGCACCATGCGGTTAGAAAATGACGAAAAGGGCATCAAATCAAATAAAGAAAGTTCTGATTGGAACGCAGCAATCTATCCTGGAAATCGGTTAACCAGTCAGAACACTCTTCATGTTATTGAAATAAAAGTTCTTCCGTCTCATGTCGCCAACAGGAACTATTTCCAAGATGCTGATTCACTGACGATTTACGGCCTAGTACATCGTTCCTGGACTGCCGGTCTAATGATCGCATGATGCGCTGCCATAGGAAACGTTGTCTTCTGACAAGAATCTGAGTCGCGAGAGAAGAACCTTTAATCTGCAAAAGCTGGCATATGTTTGTGGTGACGACCTCAGAACGCCTCAAGTCAGCCGTTGAGTTTACAGGAAAAATTACACTCGATCAGAACTCTAGATTTCAACATGGAGATTAGGAAAGGTGAAGGCAGTAGATTTTCAAGGTGCAACCGAATCCACAGAACAACGGAGAAAACGCTGGTAACAAGGCGTAATATGAAGATGGCTCACCTACATACCTGCGTAAGAGTTCGCCGAATAGTAACGTCACCACAAATCGACGGTGTGAATGTTAGGTGCTGTGCTTTGAGATTACTTCATGATTCACTTGATGTGGAAGACAACCGGAAAGGAACCTGCTGGGATTATTCGCCTATTGCCGCTGAGCTGTGCACTATAAAAACATCCTATGCTCGCGAAGGGTGGAGCAGTGGTTGGAGGCACCACTGCGACACAGACGTGGTATCGATCTCCGCGCCCATGGCCCACCAAGCCTTCCATCCCTCCGGGGTCGGCAAATTGGTACTAGACTTCTCTGGAAAGATAGCAACACTGTGGCTCGATGCATTGGTAGGCCACTGCGACTCATTGTAAAGGCCAGATATGCATTCAATCATCTCCAACGATACTTAATGAAGTCGAATGCGTGGCGCATCCCTCAGGGATTGATAAACGCCGAGAGCTTTATCGCTTTTTATCCTCGCGAAAAGAACCTGCTGGGATTCTTTGCCTGTTGCCACTGACCTGTCCACTATAAACACATCTTATCCTCGCAATTTTAGTGAAAAGTGAACATTTTTTTTGAAGGGAAAAACGTTCTAAGTCGGGCAGCGGTTTTCTACTAATGTCCAGCTTTTTCGTGAAAATAATCTCATCTGCAAGAAAAATTCTAGGAAAGTGCTATTAACTCACATAATCCAATACTTTTATTAACATGCCACAGAATTATTCTGACGTGTTTTTTTTTGTTATATTTATTGGTACTAGACTTCTCTGGAAAGATAGCAACACTGTGGCTCGATGCATTGGTAGGCCACTGCGACTCATTGTAAAGGCCAGATATGCATTCAATCATCTCCAACGATACTTAATGAAGTCGAATGCGTGGCGCATCCCTCAGGGATTGATAAACGCCGAGAGCTTTATCGCTTTTTATCCTCGCGAAAAGAACCTGCTGGGATTCTTTGCCTGTTGCCACTGACCTGTCCACTATAAACACATCTTATCCTCGCAATTTTAGTGAAAAGTGAACATTTTTTTAAAGGAAAAAACGTTCTAAGTCGGGCAGCGGTTTTCTACTAATGTCCAGCTTTTTCGTGAAAATAATCTCATCTGCAAGAAAAATTCTAGGAAAGTGCTATTAACTCACATAATCCAATACTTTTATTAACATGCCACAGAATTATTCTGACGTGTTTTTTTTGTTATATTTATTTATACGATTTTATAAATTGACCTTCTTTAGCTGATGCGGGGTTGGTACAGGTCTTCGTTGTCGTTGTCGTTGTTGTTGGTATTGTTGGTCGATTCATCAGAGCCGTGATGCTACGAGTCCCACTCGTAATATCACGGCTCTGAGGAAGGCGAAATCCCGGCCTGTGAGTCCCACTCGTAACATTGTGGCTCTGAGGGAGGCGAAATCGCCGAAACGTCATCTATCGACCACCAACACCAACAACAACGAAAACGACAACGAAGACTTATACCAACCTCGCATCAGATAAGGAAGATCAGTTTATAAGATCATATTAAATAAATATATCAACTATGTCGAGGTTTATAGAAAGTCGGTCTTTTGAGTGATTTTTGTTTTCGTCGTTTTCACTCGCAAATTTGTTCAGAATTAACCTTTTGTTATTAAAAACCGACTTTCACTAAACTTCGGTAATGACAACCAATAATTTCTTACACGACTGAGCTGACATGAGCTTGGCATAAAAGCTTTTATTCGGCGAACGTTTCAGCGCCTTCGCCTTCCTCTTCATCCTGTTTTCGGCTCTCCACTACAAATACAAATATTTCATCTCGTTGCAAACTGCATTAGTTGGGCAAGGAGTACTCTAATTGGCTTTTTGAAACCAGAAACAGTAATTTTTTCGAATTATGGTGAAAAATTTCATTTTCTTTTTGAAGCTTATAAATGTTTTCGTTGTATGGATGCGGAATGCAGCCGTTTTTGCTGCTTCTTCAATTTCTAGCACACTGATAGTGATACCGATCACCACTAGCACGGTGGTGGTTCAAATCCTGTGCAAACTCACTAAACCTTTTTGTCTCTCCGTAGTCGGAAAATTGATACCGACCTTGTCCGTGATAAAAACCTCCTCTGCCATCCAATTGGGTACGCTCCAATCCGCCTATCTCAGAACTCCTGGGAGAATTGACTCGATAAGCATTCTATGACGTTCAAAATAAAAATCCTCAAGAGCACCCGAAGCCACACATAAAAAGTTAGAAGACGTTCACTGATAACGAATGCGAGGAAACGAGTCGAATGTGGGAAATGATGGAATCCGCACACAAGATGTGAAGATGCTTATACAAAAAGAAGTCGAAAATATACGTATGAATATCACGAAGGCGACATTTTTTGGCTTTTTTATGTCAGCTGCAACATAACAGAATAGGACCTCAAAAAAGAGAACCGAGAAAAAAAATCTAGACAGGTATAAGTAAGCACACAGAAGTTTCACGTAACAAATATTCTAAGTAGTTAGAAGCTGTTTTTCCTAAGTGAGTTGTTCCTACATCCTTCTTTTCCACTACAGTTCCCAGGCTTACGCTTTTTTCTTGCAGCCTGGTTCTACCTGGCGATCATCATCATCGTCTCCATTGGCACATTTCTCACCAGTGTCGTTCTGTCTGTGCAATGTATGGTAGTCGTCATTTTTTTAACCAAAAGTAAAGGTAAATAAATAGATAAAGCTCTCTGCACTGATCAATCCCTGAGGGATGCGCCATGCATTCGACTTCGTTAAGCATCGTTGGAGGTAATTGAATGAATATCTAGCCTTTGCAATGACTCGCAGTGGCCTACCAATGCATCGAGCCAGTGCTGTTATCCTCCAAGACAAGTCTGATACCAATTTGCCGACCCCGGAGGGGCGGAAGGCTTGATGGGCCACGGGTGCAGAGATCGATCCCCTGTATGTGTAGCAGGCCGCCAATAACCACTGCGCCACATGCGTTCGTGGAACTGTTGAATGGATAATATTCGAATTTCTGAATGTCAATCGCACATACTCGGATATTCGGCTATTCTGTCTTTTTTAAAGTAGTACATATTTATACATATTTTATAAGATGTACCTGGAATGATACTTAAAAACACAGAGGTTCTGGAGTCTTGAAACTGTTCCCTAGTTTTGTGGCTCTTAGCAAATCGAAAGCAAGTTGACATGGGTTTGCGTGATTACGTAGTACTCATAAAATGGTGAAATGCGCCGCATTTAGCGGCGATGGGGGGTGGGAGGGGAAGGAATGTTATGTTAACATAAACCTCCTATGACCTTGTCAGAATTACAAAAAAATGGTGATCGGCGCCAAGCTTAACAGAAATCCGATTGTGAGAACCACTCCTTGTCTTCAGGATGATCCAGTGAATACCTGGCGCCGAAAGCGGAGGCCGTCACATCCAGCAAAGACCACCTGTTTGTTCAAGGAACACGCGAATAAATCGCCTTTGCCGCAACGGTAAGTGATATGCCAAGATCTGACTAAACTGGGTCTCAACATTCAATCATTATTCAATAAAGGCTTTTGCTTGCAGCAGTAATTTAATGCCATTGAAACCTTTAAAACTTTTCTTCTTCTTCGAGTGCTATTTTATGGAGTCTACCAAAGAATTTTTTCTGCTTTCCTTTTATGGTGCCGAACTGAGTATACATACACACGTATGTATATTTGAATGCACAAAAGCAGATGTTCCTCCACGTGTGTGGACTGTATTCGCTCATCCATAAGATTAAGTCCTGGGATCAAATTACGAGGAAAATCTGCTCTGACAGCTAGTCGTGAGTATACCCCAATTTTACTGCATAACTCAACAGGATACTCATATTTACAACCTTACTAAAGGAGGTTGGGTTTTGAAAGTTTCCATGCAAAAACAGCGATATTCTTTGTGTTTCTTGGGTGACTACCAGGACATGTTTCAGCTTTTGCAAGCACATGTTGAACCGTTTTTGGGTAGCTGTGCCGAAAAAAAAACGCACTTTTATCTTTTTGTTTATCAACCGTCGTCCCTGGTTTCGTGTTTTGTATTCGCCATCATTGAACGTCCTTGGCTGCTGGTCCACTATGGTTTTCACTGTAATCCTACAGCAATTCGGGTAGAACCTCCACTGGTAGTCAATGTGCTTTGTAGATCAGCGAGAGCGTTTAACAAGCAACTTTGATACTCCTTTGCAGACCTGATAAACCAGGGCCCTGATTGGCGGCCAAGGGTGATTTTCAACCGACAACGAGCAAGGGTGTGTTGCACATCATCTCCAGCTACTGATATTCTCTCGAATATGTGTGCTAATGATAGCTAAATTGTGCTTGTTTTATTAAATAATATATGTAATTTAATAATTGCCTTTATTTCTCGTTTTAGGATATGACAGCAAAAATTGAAATGAAAGTAAAACTTGGATGACACTGTTCTAAATGTACCGCTAAGTGTCGGTAGTCTTTCAAAACCGTTGGTGCTCCTATGTTGCTTCAGCCGTGATGCCGGTTTCAGGCAGTCGACTGTGCTAAGTCGTCATGCGGCTTTCGGTCGGTCCAACTCTATCCGAATGATCGACGTGTCATCGCCGTCGTCGCCAGCCATGTCGCAGCGTTCCGGCAGCCCATCTACGACTCAGCCACAACCACGCACGCTCTGGGAAGGCACCATGAGTGCACTTACCGGTCAGTTCAGTTTTCGCCTTTTGTGCTTTGCTGGACTTATGACGACGATGCTGACCACGTCTGAGGATGAAAACGATTTTTTTCCCAGATTTCATATTACTACCACCAGTGTTGTTAATGCTAATACCTGATGCGTACTTGATACTTGATACTTGAACGGCCCGTCATCACTAGTTGTGTAGGTTCCACCATAATCACCATTTTTCGAAGATTTGCAGTGGTTAAGCCATTGTGGTTTCCTGGAATCCCGAGAACATCCTGGCCATAGTCTGCCCCAGATCGTCACCACGACAGGTAGTCGCAGCCGTTGTGGATCAGAAGAAGATTTAACACCACCCGACTTTGATACCAAGACGGTGGTGGTGGATCCTGTTATTGGTTTACTCTTAGCTAAACTTCCTGAAAACGCCGGACTTCTTCTCAGCTTGGAAGACTCTGGCGGAGGGATGAATCACCAGCTGTACATAGCAGTCCGACACCCAGGAACACTTCCCAGCCACGATGAGGCGGTAAACCGTAGGGAGGATACTTGGTGCGTAATGCAACGCAAACGTTCAACTTCCACATAATTATTTACGTTAATTTAATGGTATCTATTCTTGTGTGATATAGAGCGCTAAAAGCTCACGGCATTGATCAATCTCTGGTGGATGGATGCTCCATGCATTCGACATCATCAAGTGTCGGTGCAGGCGATTGAAATACATATCTGGCATACACCTACGTGGGCTACCGGTGTATTAAGTGATGATGTCCTCCCAGACAAAGCCGTGTACTAATTTGCTGACCTCGTAAGGCTTTGTGTGCTCGGGTGTGAGATTTAATTAAAAAAGCACATTCACATTTAGGGCACCTCTTATCGTCGCACTATATGGAGATTTAGAACATGGGTAATTTTGAACTCTGACCCTTAGCATTCGGCCACTTCGGTAACTCTCTTACGGCTCAAACCATAATAGAGCAACATTGCTTTGATACTGTGATTGGTTGTAAGTGAAGAAGATCACTATAAATCCATCTAACAAATCCGAAATTCGAATCCATCTTGTTATCACAAAGTATTCTCGCATTTAAAAAATACAACTAAAAAGTTTAGCCCTATTAATTGACACTAATTTTATCTCCAGGTACCAACGTAATGCTGAGAACTACGTCAGCTTCTTATTCGCGCGAAGTCGAAGAAATGCGTCGCAGGCGGCAGTGCTCCTTGGAGTGGGAGTTCTTGGCCGCTGTTCTCGATAGGTATGGATGCTAGTCGGCTTACTATTCTGTGAAAATCTAAGCGTTTTATTTTGTTTTTTTTGGTTTTTTTTAAATTTTAAGACCACACGATTTGTGAGCCACATAAAAATTTCACTATAAAAATGTCAGTATTCGAAAACGGTATTAACATCGGCATCAACAAAGGGGTTAGGCAAGGCGATACCATCTCGCCAAAATTATTTACCGCCATCGTGCGAACACTGGAATGGGACAACATGGGAGTGGAAATCGATGGTCGACAAATACACCGTCTTCACTTTCCTGGTGAAAACATTTTATAACACGAAGAATCAACCAAGCGGAACGAATGCTTGCCGACTTTGATAATGTCTATGGAAGGATTGGTCTTCGACTGAGTTTCGCAAAAACCATCTTCATGAGAGGCGAATTGGTTTTGCATGTCCCACTCACGCTTGCTTAGCGGTACGAATATCTCCGAATCTATTCCAGCTACCTTTATCTAAGTCGGTAAGTGAGCATGATGAACAACTCAGCTCCATAGTTAAGGAGAAGGAAGCGAGTGGCTTGGTGAATTTTCGAGAGCATTGAGAATGTGGTAGGAAAAACGAAAATCACTCGACTTTGTGCCCACTTTTTCGAGTCCACGATTCTTCCTGTTTAACGCATGCGTCAGAAACTTGGCGGCTGCGCAAACAATATGAAAGACCACTCAGCGTTATCACACGCGCAATCGAAAGGACGATGCGAGGAGTTCATAGGAAAGGTTACATTTGTAAAATCCATTCTCTAAAATGTGAAAACTTTCCGGTTTTTTAATGAAAAAGTCCTGTTTTTTTTTCTTTCTGTCTCTCACCTTTATCGCTTGTCTTCCTGTTGTTTGTCGAGTAACTCGAATGGCTTTAAGCAAAGTCTCCACTTCTCTTTTTCTGGACTCATCTCGCTTGACAGAACGAGCAGAAGAGCGGGCTGTTGCTTATATTCCATGTTATTTCATCCACATCGCTCTTGTAAGCTCCTCACGCTCCTCGATCGTTTCCTCTGGCTCAGCTCTGACTCTAATCATTTATTATCTCGATTTCGCGAGCTTGATTAGTACAGCTGGACCATTTAGTGGTAATCTTCATGTTGGATGGTAATGAATTGTTTCCATTTGTGTGCGCAGACGATCGATGTAAGCCGGGAGCACGTCCGCTCATCGTTTGGGTGGTCGTCCAAAGAAACCCTTGCATTCCCTTAGAGACCTTTCATATTACTAGCCCATCTATGCTTCGCCATCAATGTGCATTATCTCGAATCCTGAATATGAGATATGTTCCGAAGACCTGATCTCCATATTTCGGCTATACGCTGTTAGTACCAGTGAAATTCCAGAAGCCATCGTTCAAGCGCTCCGTGGGTAGAGCGCAGAGTTCTTAATGTGGTTGAGGTATCTGCCCACATCTCTGCTACGTAATGGAGAGCTGGGTGAACTTTTCTAACATATGTAAGACTCTGTGCGGATAGTCTTCAATAATAACTGGAGGACCTACGAACAATGAAACAGCATTGAATTGAGTAAATCTTCTGGTTAGCAAGCTCGCTTTCGGCCACTGAAGAAACAGTGCTGAGGAGACTATCGAACCGAAAAGACGATCGTGGAGCTTTGGGTGCTTTAGTTGGTTGGGGACGTCTTTAAGAAAACAACGCTGTCACTGCTGCCCTCCTTTTTCTGCCTAATTCCTCCTCCATGCTGTTCGCCATGTTTATCGGACGTTAAAGGTTTACGCACGAGGAATTCTTTGTAATCGGAGCATCATCAACTTTGATTTGTTCAACTTTTTCGCGAATTGAGTCTTCTTCCGACTTATGCCTATTACTATTTTACTCCCCACTTCGTTGAGCTCCTTGATCAGCGTTTCTGCTTTGCTGATAGGATTTTTCCATCATTGGATATGTTCCTCTAGTCCCATTCGAGCAACCACATTATTGCGGCTACAAAAGCTTTGGCGACAGAGTGTCGTCCTGTGGAACCCCTTTTTCTGCCGAAATGGTGAGAATCGTTGTCGAAAAGAAAAACTTTATTTTTGCGCTGCACTTACGTTAAAACTTAGCGACAGTTCTTCTATAGGATGGCTCCAGTCCTTGGTCAATAAACGTTAATCGAATTGCATTCGTTTCGACGTCGAACGATTTTTCGTAGTCGGTAAAGGCCAGGAAAGCGGGTAGATGGTATTTTTGACAGACTTCTATGACCCAAGACTCGGGTTTAGATGTGGTTCATGCAACAGAATCCCAGTTGCAATCCTTCTTGCTCATCTGGTTTTGTCTTATCCAAAGTTCTTTACATGTGCATTACGACAATATTCGTAAACATCTTGCGGAGTGCACTCATCACGGTGGTTTCGAAGATTCCTTTGTTCACTCTCTTCGAGTATGATGACGGTGTCTAACATCATCCATTGGTCTGGAATTTTCTTCATGTGACGAGTATGATGCCATATTCACATAAAAAAATACATTTAGTTTATGGCTTTCACAAGTCGGCTGTAATGTTATCTGGTTCTCAAGCTGTTCTTGTCTTCCTGATTTCTTGCGTAACCCAAATTTCAGACGGTAAAATCTGAGACGGATTTTTCCAGCGCGGATTTCAGTGCCTGAGACGGGATTTCAGAGTGAAAAAAAGAGTGAAAAAATAGTTTAAAACATTTCCGCTATCAGTTCTATGTCATGACAAGATGTGGTTATAGTATGGACTTCGTTCTTCAAGGCTGATAAAGAAGCATTATAGTTGCACAAATCCCGACGGCACTTCTAGACCAGATCGTTTTTGAGCTGATTCCATTAACTTTTTCGTTCTTCACTAGTATCCATGCCGTTAAAACGCTTAATATCTGCTATTTTATTGTTCTTTGCTAGTTGATCCTCCCAGCGGCTTACCGATTCATTGTGGCTAGGAGGTATTCCTGGATGTCAGGCTGCAATGTACAGCGGGGAATTTATTCCCCTAGTAGGGTCTCACAAGCTGTGAGCGAGTCCGGCGTTTCTAGCAAGCCCAGCTAAGAGTGAACCAATACCAAAACCCACCACCGTTTTGGTACCAAACAAGTTACATGGTGGCAAATCCCCTTCTGATCCACAAGGACGGCAACCGCCTGTGGTGGTGGCGACCTAGGGCAGACTTTAGCGTGTCTGATCTCAAGACTCCAAGCAACCATAATGGCTAAGCCAGCAAAACTCCGAAAAATGGAGAATATGCTGTGGCCCGCACAACCAGTGAGAATGGCTCGTCCAAGTATCCAAGTAAGTGTACTAGTTGATGCTTGTTATTATCTTGCCTTACCTTCGTTTCATATTTGGTTGAAAATTTATTCCAGCAAAAAATAGCAAAGAATTCTTTTATGAACTTCTTAGTGCTAGTTACTTCGTTGTAACCTTTTTCCAGATTTCTACTGCTCATTTTCATAACGGTGGTGATGTTGATCACAATGGGTCTGGTGGTGGTCGGTAAATTAGCGCAGCTCAGTTACGACAATCCGGACGAGCCGTTCTTATGACGTGGACGACCTTTCTTGCTGTTATCACATGAGTATGCTGCTGAGCAACGTCAGCACTGTTCTGCATCGAACGACACAGAGATCTTTGGCCATGTTACTAAGTCGTTTACAGAGATTTTATAAGGTATCATTGTAAGCAACAATAATTTAGAAGTGAAACATTATTGTCACGGAAAAATAGCTTTCATATAGACGAAAGAATAGAGTGTTCTTGCTCAAATCTATTGAAAAACGATATGTCTGTAGTTTATAGTAACCCTCGAAAGAAGTCTTTAGTTTTCGTCTCTCCTTAGAGTTTTCGTTCACGTTCTTCATACCCAATGTGCTAGTGCTTTCAACTGATGCATTTGTTTAACCTTCAAACACTTCCAATGTTTCCTTGTGTTTTTACGAGGTTCGTGTAAGATTTGCTGTGAATTCCGGCGCAACGATTCCTCTACGCCTTTTCAGGCGCTGGAAGTGATTTCCACTGGTATTTCAATCTTCGCTTCTTCTTTTCCTTTATTGCTTTCCTTCTTTTCTGTCATCTTTTTTTTCTCCTTAATGTTAATGGATTAATCACAGTTAGAAAATGACTCGCGTTGATACGAAATATTTTGCTCAAATGAGAACTTTTTAGAGTGGACTTCTTCTTTTGCAGTTTTTAGGGTGTTGTTATGTGAACTTTAGAGAATCCCGTTAAAGTTGTTTGATTTTTGAGTTTAAAGTGCGATTGATTAAAAATCGTCTCAACGAATATGCAGCAGATTTACACGCACTCCATGGAGGCTTTTTGATGACACTTTTCAGTGAACACAAACAGCCATAGTTCCTTATTCTGGTGCTCAATGGTACTCTAAGCGCGCAAAACTCTCGAAGGATTTTGTACAAATCCCATAAATCCAAAGATGACTCTCAAGGAGGAATGGGTTATCACGCGTGGTCTTCATAATATCTCAGACTAAGAGGCACGCGTCACCCATCCAGGTGAACTCTGTGTGGTTGATTTCCAAGTGGAATATGCAATGGAAGACTCGTAGAAAACGTTGAGTGTGTGAGGAAGCTGTTTTTTCTCAGTGCGACTGAAATTTGGAGGTTGTGAAGGTCGGCTGGCTAGACTGCAGTCATCCTGACGTTTTCAGGCTTTGAGGAAGACGAAATCTGCCGAATCGATAGCTACTGATGGTTTTATTTGTTTATTTTATTTTATATGACTCGTCTTCACGTCTACCGCGCCGATCTAAGCACTTCTCATATTCGATTTGTTTTCTCCCATCCATTGTCCACGAAGATCTTCCAACTTTACGCAAGGATTTGGTTGCTGCTTGAGGATTTCCGCTTCGTCTTGAATGTCGCGGAATGCTTCTCGAGTCGATGCTCACTGGAGTCCTTAGGTAGCTGGGCTGAAGCGTTCCCATTTGGATTGCAGATTCCTTCCCTGATTTCTTCCTCACAACGGTTTACCGCCTCATCGTGGCTAGGAGGTTTTCCTGGATGTTGGACTGCGATCTACAGTGGAAGATTCATCGCCTAGCAGGGTCTCTCATGCTGAGAAGGAATCCTGCTTTTCCATCAGGAAACCTAGCTAAGAGTAAACCAATGCCAGGGCCCACCACCGCCCTGGTATCAAAGTCGCATGGTAGCAAGTCGACTACCTGTGGTGGTGAAGACCTGGAGCAGACTTTGGCCAGGCAAACTACAATGGCTTAACCAGCAAATCTCCGAAAAATGGAGATTGTATTGAGGCCGTCACATCGATGAGGACAGGCGGTTCAAGTACTCAAGCAAGTAAGATTTTTTCGGACAAGTTCGGTACCAATTTCCCGACCCTGGAATGATGAGGGGCTTGGTTGGCCCGGTGTGAAATCACAAAGAATCTTGCTGGTGCTGCAGATCAATGTCGTTCAGGTGTTTGAATGCTCGCTGCTATTTTGGAAGGCTACTAACTCGTCAGAAAATAAGGCAACCTAACTACAACGATGTTGAGGTATTTGCAAAACTCCGAACCGCAAGTGTCTGCGGTGGGTAACGAAAGCGCTATTGTCTTTTCCGGGGGGTAACGCATTCACCACCACACCATACGGGTTCTTCGTTTCGCCTGTCTCTCAGCTAGTTCAAATATCAAATATCTTTGCAAATATCTCAGCATTGTTGTAGTTATATTTCGCATTATAGGCTCTGAGGAAGGCGAAACCGTCGAAACGACAGCTGTTGTATCCCAATAATTTCTGTAATAACAACTTCGTGTTTGATTATTGAAATAAAACATCGAAAAAAAAGTCCTGTACACACTTTTCTTGCAAAAAAAGTGAGACGTTACTTGGAAATCCGAATGCTTGAGCGGACCGTTTCACGAGTTGTGAGGATTCTTGCGTATTTTTTGCTCGTTTCTTTTCCTCGCAGTCGTTGTCTATGGTGGTGGTTTAATTTTCTGGTGGTGCCGGGTGCGAGTTTTATACCGTGTTCTGTGAAACATTGCAGCTGCGAGTACTGCGATGGGCCTTAGTTACGAGCACGCCCGCTCAACGTGTAAGTGGTCGTCTTAGGGGATGCCTGTATCTACATGGAATCCTCACTGCATTTCATTTCGTCAATTTGTCGTCCGTTCTTCGTATTATACGACAGGTCCATCTGCTCTTCGCTAGCGGTACGAGTTTTCGAAGATAAGTACCTCGCAACCCGGCGAGAATTACCGTTGTCGAAGACTCGAAGATTACCGTTTTCGCGAGTGCCAGTTAAATTGTAGCAGTCATCGTTCAGAAACTCTATGGGTAATGCGCATATTTCTTGACGTGGTTGAAGTCTCATCTCACATTTCCTCTATACAACAGAGCACTGAAAGGACGGTTGAATCGAAGAAATGAGCGCTGATTTTCGAGTCCTTCAGTTGTTCGGTGGCTTCTTTGAGAGGCCCTAATGCGGCCCAAGCTGCTCCCCTTCTTCTGCCTAATTCCTCCTTCATGTTCCTTTCCATGCTCATTGATCGACTAAGGTATGCGTACGAGGTGGTCTCAGCAATCAGAGAGCCGCCATCCAGTTCAAATTGCTCGCCTTCATACCACGGGCTTTCCAGGAACTGGGTCTTATTCCGATTTATGCGTAGTCCGATCTTTTTTCTGCTTCGTACTGTTCCTTAAACAACACGAAGGACAAATAAACGTGCATGGCTTCAAGATAGAACAGTTGATGGCACTCCTAAAAGAATGCCTGAGCTGCTCAATCTTCAGATGGTCCGGAAAGTACTATGCCCAAATAATAGAGTTGGCAATGGGTCAGCGACTGGTACCAAGTCTTGCCATTGCTTTTATGTCTAAGGTGTAAGCACCAGTGATCGATCTCGGGCCGTTACTTTATTGTAGACATATAGATGACTGTTTTGTCCTTTCTTCAGCACAAAAGGAAATGGGTAAATGTTTTGAGTTCTTGAACGAGCAGTCAGAGTATATCAAGTTCACCCAAGAGAAACCAAAAGAAAACTGGCTTCCATTTCTGTACGTCCAAATTAACTTGTCAGAAAACGGCTACGTTATGAAGTGGTACCGAAAGTCAAGCAGCAAAAACATCTCGGTTTATTACCTCTCCTCTCATCCTTCTCACACGAAAAGGGCGCTTGTTAGAAACATGTTTTAAACATCCACCAGCGTGTGTAGAGGAAGAGAGCAGAAGGAAGAATCCCGGAACCTGGCCTGGCGCGGGAAATAGCCGTTTCCAATGGCTACGAAACTGTAACTCCACGGGGCAGTCGTAGAGGAAAGGCCAAGCCTCCTCCCAACCCCCAACGATAGCTCTAGCGATAGTAAGGTCCCGTTTGTTCTGCCCTTCATCTCAAACGAACTAAGTGCAACTATATCACGCTGCTTAAGAAGGGTCGATCTAGAGAGTTCGGTTAGAATAGTCGAAATACCACAGAGCACTCTAAAAAGCCAACTTTTTTTTTTCGCACTTTCGCAGTTCGCAACCACCTGTGCGACCATCTGTGTACAACTCAAAATTGTATAATTTGCTCGAACGGTGGAGACGGTGACTACATGTTCTCGGGTACAGTTTATCTGATCTCCTGTGCGGAGACGAATACATTGGCGAACCGGGTAGACCACTCTGCGTCCGTATAAAAGGAGGCCTAATCGGTAAACTTAAAATTAGACCAAGTACCTCAGTGGTCACGCATAAGACACAGAGACATAACGGGTAAGATTTTGGTGTAGAAGTGAGGATCCTCGCACAGGAGTCGAAAACACAGGCGCGTAAAATTCTCGAGGCATTCTGGAT
Source organism: Angiostrongylus cantonensis (assembly GCA_009735665.1). Taxonomy (NCBI): domain Eukaryota; kingdom Metazoa; phylum Nematoda; class Chromadorea; order Rhabditida; family Metastrongylidae; genus Angiostrongylus; species Angiostrongylus cantonensis. The sequence goes on from MQTX01000132.1 coordinate 1,005,295, forward strand.
AAATTCCAAGAATCCGAAAATGAACCGCAGGGAGGAATGCCTCATTACCACGCGTGATATCGGGCAGTATTTAAAACTGCGGTTTTGATCTGAGAGGCACATTACGCTTCCACGTAAACTCTGTGCGGTTGGTCTCCACGTGACATGTCTAGTGGAGGACTCATAGAAAGCAGTGAGCATGCGATGAATCCATTCTGTGTTCAATTTGATTGAAATCTTGGTTTAGAGTTTTCTCTATTTTCTTATGGAGGCGTTTGGCCGAGTAGATTGCAGTCAACTTGACCTTTCCAGGCTCTGAGGAAGGCGAAATCCGCCGAAACGTCAGCTTACTCTTGAATAAAGAATAAAATAACACCTCGTGTTGGCTCAACAAGAATATAAAAAATAAATATATCTTTATTGAGCGTTTTTAATAAAAAACAATATGAAAACGGAGAAGAAATATGAATGCTCGTTTCATTTCTAAAGCATTCAAATCTGTAAAAGACGTTGAAACGAGCGATGACTGCGAACGACACCAGCTAATGATTCACCGTAGGCGGACTACTTGCTTCAAAAACTGAAACACTTTTATTTCTTGTTTATCAACTCAGCTGATCACACAATTTACTGGTTCGACCAATGAATATGTATTTTCAAGTGACATAATGGTGAAGCACAAATTACCAGTTATAGTGTTTACTCTTGGGGACGTGTGGCGCAGTGATTGAAGGTGCCACTGCGACACACATATGGAATCGATCCTCGCGCCCATGGTCCACCAATCCTTCCATCCCTTCGGGGGGTCGGCAAACTGGTACCAAACCTGTCTGGAAGGCTAGCAGCACTAGTTCGATACGTCGGCAAGCCATCACGAATCATTGTAAAGTCCAGATATGCATTCAATGACCTCTAACGATACTCATTGAAGTCGAATGCATGGCGCATCTCTCAGGAATTGACGCCGAGAGCTTTATCCTTTTTTTTACTAAATGCTCTCCGAGTCGAACTGTATCCGAAAAAATAAGTATAGGATAAAAAAGATAAGCAAATAAGTTAAAATGAATTTAAAACTACTATGACATACGGAAAGAGGGAAGAAACGATCAGACTAAGCTTCCATCTCTGTTCCGTGTTAAATTTTAACTTACGTGTTGTCTTTGTGGGCGCGCCCTCAGCTGGGCTTTTCGGCTGAACATTTCCACGCAATGCAAGCCATATCCAAGTTCCTTAAACAACACGAAGGACAAATAAACGTGCATGGCTTCAAGATAGAACAGTTGATGGCACTCCTAAAAGAATGCCTGAGCTGCTCAATCTTCAGATGGTCCGGAAAGTACTATGCCCAAATAATAGAGTTGGCAATGGGTCAGCGACTGGTACCAAGTCTTGCCATTGCTTTTATGTCTAAGGTGTAAGCACCAGTGATCGATCTCGGGCCGTTACTTTATTGTAGACATATAGATGACTGTTTTGTCCTTTCTTCAGCACAAAAGGAAATGGGTAAATGTTTTGAGTTCTTGAACGAGCAGTCAGAGTATATCAAGTTCACCCAAGAGAAACCAAAAGAAAACTGGCTTCCATTTCTGTACGTCCAAATTAACTTGTCAGAAAACGGCTACGTTATGAAGTGGTACCGAAAGTCAAGCAGCAAAAACATCTCGGTTTATTACCTCTCCTCTCATCCTTCTCACACGAAAAGGGCGCTTGTTAGAAACATGTTTTAAACATCCACCAGCGTGTGTAGAGGAAGAGAGCAGAAGGAAGAATCCCGGAACCTGGCCTGGCGCGGGAAATAGCCGTTTCCAATGGCTACGAAACTGTAACTCCACGGGGCAGTCGTAGAGGAAAGGCCAAGCCTCCTCCCAACCCCCAACGATAGCTCTAGCGATAGTAAGGTCCCGTTTGTTCTGCCCTTCATCTCAAACGAACTAAGTGCAACTATATCACGCTGCTTATGAAGGGTCGATCTAGAGAGTTCGGTTAGAATAGTCTAAATACCACAGAGCACTCTAAAAAGCCAACTTTTTTTTTCGCACTTTCGCAGTTCGCAACCACCTGTGCGACCATCTGTGTACAACTCAAAATTGTATAATTTGCTCGAACGGTGGAGACGGTGACTACATGTTCTCGGGTACAGTTTATCTGATCTCCTGTGCGGAGACGAATACATTGGCGAACCGGGTAGACCACTCTGCGTCCGTATAAAAGGAGGCCTAATCGGTAAACTTAAAATTAGACCAAGTACCTCAGTGGTCACGCATAAGACACAGAGACATAACGGGTAAGATTTTGGTTCGATCTAGAGAGTTCGGTTAGAATAGTCGAAATACCACAGAGCACTCTAAAAAGCCAACTTTTTTTTTTCGCACTTTCGCAGTTCGCAACCACCTGTGCGACCATCTGTGTACAACTCAAAATTGTATAATTTGCTCGAACGGTGGAGACGGTGACTACATGTTCTCGGGTACAGTTTATCTGATCTCCTGTGCGGAGACGAATACATTGGCGAACCGGGTAGACCACTCTGCGTCCGTATAAAAGGAGGCCTAATCGGTAAACTTAAAATTAGACCAAGTACCTCAGTGGTCACGCATAAGACACAGAGACATAACGGGTAAGATTTTGGTGTAGAAGTGAGGATCCTCGCACAGGAGTCGAAAACACAGGCGCGTAAAATTCTCGAGGCATTCTGGATAAATTCCAAGAATCCGAAAATGAACCGCAGGGAGGAATGCCTCATTACCACGCGTGATATCGGGCAGTATTTAAAACTGCGGTTTTGATCTGAGAGGCACATTACGCTTCCACGTAAACTCTGTGCGGTTGGTCTCCACGTGACATGTCTAGTGGAGGACTCATAGAAAGCAGTGAGCATGCGATGAATCCATTCTGTGTTCAATTTGATTGAAATCTTGGTTTAGAGTTTTCTCTATTTTCTTATGGAGGCGTTTGGCCGAGTAGATTGCAGTCAACTTGACCTTTCCAGGCTCTGAGGAAGGCGAAATCCGCCGAAACGTCAGCTTACTCTTGAATAAAGAATAAAATAACACCTCGTGTTGGCTCAACAAGAATATAAAAAATAAATATATCTTTATTGAGCGTTTTTAATAAAAAACAATATGAAAACGGAGAAGAAATATGAATGCTCGTTTCATTTCTAAAGCATTCAAATCTGTAAAAGACGTTGAAACGAGCGATGACTGCGAACGACACCAGCTAATGATTCACCGTAGGCGGACTACTTGCTTCAAAAACTGAAACACTTTTATTTCTTGTTTATCAACTCAGCTGATCACACAATTTACTGGTTCGACCAATGAATATGTATTTTCAAGTGACATAATGGTGAAGCACAAATTACCAGTTATAGTGTTTACTCTTGGGGACGTGTGGCGCAGTGATTGAAGGTGCCACTGCGACACACATATGGAATCGATCCTCGCGCCCATGGTCCACCAATCCTTCCATCCCTTCGGGGGGTCGGCAAACTGGTACCAAACCTGTCTGGAAGGCTAGCAGCACTAGTTCGATACGTCGGCAAGCCATCACGAATCATTGTAAAGTCCAGATATGCATTCAATGACCTCTAACGATACTCATTGAAGTCGAATGCATGGCGCATCTCTCAGGAATTGACGCCGAGAGCTTTATCCTTTTTTTAGTTGAATCGAAGAAATGAGCGCTGATTTTCGAGTCCTTCAGTTGTTCGGTGGCTTCTTTGAGAGGCCCTAATGCGGCCCAAGCTGCTCCCCTTCTTCTGCCTAATTCCTCCTTCATGTTCCTTTCCATGCTCATTGATCGACTAAGGTATGCGTACGAGGTGGTCTCAGCAATCAGAGAGCCGCCATCCAGTTCAAATTGCTCGCCTTCATACCACGGGCTTTCCAGGAACTGGGTCTTATTCCGATTTATGCGTAGTCCGATCTTTTTTCTGCTTCGTACTCCTTGAGGTGACGATGTCATCGTCAAAAGCAAAACGAAGATTTGGTAGGAGTTTTCCATCAATGCTTAGGCCTTTCTCATGCCAATCGAGTGACCTTGTTATGCACTGCAATACGCTAGAAAAAACCTTCGGTGTTGTGGTGTCGCCCTGCCAAACCCGCTTTCCTATGGTGACCGGTCGATGGAAAAGCTGCATTTTTGTAGTATAGTTCCGAGTTTCTGTTGGGTAGAGTTTTATCAGATAGAGTATGTAGAATGCGTCCACTCCTTGTTCAACAGCCGCTAATAGGATTGCACCAGTTTCGGCCATGATTATAAAAAAAAACTTCTTTCCAGTGCTATCAAACGCTTCCTCGTAATCCATAAAGTTACGACAAGGGACAAATTGTGCTCCCGACAGACTCTATGAGACTCGAGATAATTTGAGTATGTTCTGTGTAACAAAATCCTCATCAAAATTTTGCTTGCTGAAATGATTGTGCCTCATCCGATCTCCTTGATATGAGCACTGGGATAATTTTTGTGAAGAGCTTATAGACACTCAACAAGCATATATGACCATAGTTACGAAGATCCTTTCGGTCACCTTTCTTGGGCAGAATGACCTTGCGCGACGTCGTTCACTGATCTTGGGGAACATCAATTTGAGCAAGGAAGATTAAAATGTGATATTTTGAGTAATGAGTAGCAAGTGATGATAGTGGTCATCTTGTGGTGCGTTAGGTGAAGAAGTACAGCAATGCGAAGGAAAGGATTTCCTACGAGTCGACAAGACGGACAATGGTTAACGACATAGCCTATGCCACCGATATTTCGTGAAGGAACCTTTTCATCGCTGATAAAGTGGTCCCTTTGCTTAGTTGGCTTGCGTCGGCCTTTTTGCTTTTTGTTTGTTTTACGTTGATCACATTATATTCGATATGGCCTGCCTCTCCACGAAAGGCATGATGATTGGCATCTGAAAAGAATGTTCCTGTATTCTGGTATTGCACAAAGGAGTAGGAAACAACCTCCATGGCATGTCGTGTGTGTATTCGTCAGATCCCGTTCCAATGACGGCTTGTGTAATCCGAGATTTCGTAGCTTCTCAGCGGGCGTCTCACTGCCTGGTGCCATAGGGGGAGCAACCAGTCGGGGTACTGAGGATGACCTATTGCTGGTTGCAAGAATTTGATATTCAATGGAGTCTTGACTTAACCTTGCAATAGTGTTTTAAGATTTTCAGCGTGATGTCAATCTGAAGAAAGTATCTTTCTGGCAATGATTCCTTCGTCGTTTTCTCTCTCAGCAATCGCGATGTTGTTAAACAGCATACGTTTACTTTCATACAATAACACACATACAACACAATCTTAGAAGACGTTTCGGAAGAATGGCCTTCCTCAGAGCCTGGAAAGGTCAAGTTGACTGCAATATACTCGGCCAAACACCTCCATAACCAAACAAAGAAAACGCGAAACCAAGATCCCAATCACATTGAACACCAGTCTTAAGTACTACTCGATACCACACGTGATAATGAGGCATTCCTCCCTGCGGTTCATTTTCGGATTCTTGGAATTAATCCAAAATACTTCAAGAATTTTACGTGATCGTGTTTTCGTGCGTGTGGCGCAGTGGTTGGAGGCGTCACTGCAACACGGATGTGGAATCGATCCCTGCGCCCATGGCCCACCAAGCCTTCCATCCCTCCGGGGTCGGCAAATTGGTACCAGACTTGTCTGGGAGGATAGAAGCACTGGCTCGATACACGGAAGGACACCGCGAGTCATTGTAAAGGCTAGATATTCATTTAATTACCTCCAACGATACTTAATGGAATCAAATGCATGGCGCATCCCTCAGGGATTGATCAGCGCCGAGAGCTTTATCCTTTTTTTACATAGACGGTCACACAGGCGGTTGCGAACTAGTTGGCTTTTTAAAGTGCTCTGTGGTATTTCGACTATTCTAGCCGAATTCTCTAGACCGGCGCTTCTTAAGCAGAGTGATATAGCTGCACTTAGTTCGTTTGAGATGAAGGGCAGGATAAGTTGAAATAGTCGAATCTGTAAGAAAGCTAGAGGCAAAGCGCGAAATAGCGAACAGCAGCAAATAGGGCATTGCCATCACCACCACTTCCTCAACCGTTCTTTAGACGACAACACCCTAACAATGAAGTCGGTGTCAAGATTCGGACGTTTACGAACGAAACTTTCAATATCAATCAATCACTGTCGCGCTAAAAGATACTGCTCCAACCTCTCTGAAGTGCAAAAACGTGGTATTTGAGAGGTACGAGAGCGGAAAAGATAGAAAAACATAAGATTATCCGTTAGTGATAAGGGTGGGGAGTTTGTCGTAATTTCCCATTAGTTAGATGTTGAGATAACGAAAAAGCATCTTGAAGATGCTATCGCCCATCATCTGAGGAGTTTAGAAGTCAATACCGAAAATTGGATCACGAATGGGTCAAAATGGCAAGGGCTGCTGGCTTAAAACCACCGGTTATCTCTCAACCAAAAGTTGATTTACCAGCATGTCCCGTCTTGTACTTGCTGATAAAAACTCATAAGTTAGTAACTTCCACGACCGACTTTCTATTAACCTCGGCATTGATGACATACGGAAAGAGGGAAGAAACGATCAGACTAAGCTTCCATCTCTGTTCCGTGTTAAATTTTAACTTACGTGTTGTCTTTGTGGGCGCGCCCTCAGCTGGGCTTTTCGGCTGAACATTTCCAGGAACTGAAAATTGAAGAAATTTGAGCTAAGAAACAGTAATGATATACACGATTACGCACTAGTGATCGTTCCCGACTTTGAAATCTTGCGACGTGGCAAGCTCTTAGACGGCTTCGGTTTCTTCTTCGTTTTTCTGTCCGTTCCTGATTTTTTCGCGGCCTTACGAGTATCTGATGTCTTTAGTACGCAGCCACTGCTGCTGGTCTGCTGTCGAGCAGTACTTGTGGACGACTCCGCACTCACGTTGTATTCTGTCTCGAGTTGCTTCTTTCGAATCAAATTCGCCTCTTCAAATGAACTGCACGGAGAGACTTCTGCAATTAGCTTTGATGTTATCAAACGGGTTATAGTTTTGTGCAATGGAAGGAAAGCGCAGGTATGAAATGAGTAATGTCTAAGCTATTTTAGTCGACCTGAAGGCCCACGCGATCCAACGAACGTCGGTGGGCGATCGCAACTGGTAATGCTGTTGGCGCTGTGGAACGAGATTAAGCCCTTGCTTTTTGAAGGAGTGTTTTTGCCTCCTGAAAAACCAAATAAAACTTAACAGTACACAAGGCTTCATGCAGAAATGGTGTAACTGTATGACTTTCAGCAATTCTCGAAAACTGTAGGCGTTTCGCATCATTTTTGCATAGAACGGTAAGGATAATAAAAGATGAAGCTCTTGACGTTGATTAATCTTGAGGAATGCGCCATGCATTCAACTTCATTAAGCGTCGTTGGAGGCGACTGAATACATATATGACCTTTACAATGACTCGCTGTTGGTTAGCAATGTATCGAGGCAGTGCTAGTATGCTTCCAGACAAGTCTACTACCAAATCAAGCCCATGTGTTTATTGCAGGGTGCCTCAGACCACTGCGCTTGCGCCACACCCGCCACTCACATAGAAGGATATTATGGAAAATAGCATCGAAAATGTATTTAAAAGTCTCCATTCTGCACAATCTACTATTTTTTGTATTATTGCAGCACCACGGTTCTTTCTCATACGAGGGATCTCGAGCCGGTTAGTCGCGAGGCTACGTGGCGCGTTCCCAGGTGGCGGATAACGGGTTAATCGCGGACCAAAAGCCACCTTTACTTCACTGAAACGCAGGTGGATCCATGGGATGGACTCCCTGTTTCTGTTGCGCCGATTTGGCACATACTTTCTGCATTTGCTAGGCGTATTCATGCATGCATGTGTGAGTGTGTTCTCGCTCTATGTGGATTGTATTCTACGAGTCAATCCGGCCAAAAGCCTGCCATCAAGTGACAGGGGTGGGAGGCGGTTAGGGGTCGCCTCCAACAAATAAGCTCTATGTCCACTCTGGGAGAACCTGGCAAGATAATCGTGAGTATAACCAGCACCCACTTTCAGAGCCCAGTAAGCTATACGTGGGTATCAAATATGTTAAACACAGTTTAAACACAGTAAAAAAAACGGCCCTCATTCCCCTGACCCCGAAAGAGCCTCCAATTTCGCAGCGCTGGGTTGGACGAGTACGGAGACGCTGCTAAAATCTCAGGGCCAATGAAAGCTGCTTGGATCACGAACTATGGTGACGACCTGCACCAAATGAAAGCTGCTTGGATCAAGAACTATGGTGACGACCTGCACCAACAATGCACGTACACTTGCATCCGAGTCCTCGATAGAGGACTTGCGCATGCAAGCAAGAATAATAATGTACGACGTCATCGGCCTGGCCGAGACGAGACGACGCCACCCATTCAACGTTGTCTGTGACACTGGAGAAGAATTGTTCCTCGAAACATGCGACAGTAGGGGCGTAGGCGGTGTCGGCGTTCTCGTCGACACGAATTTGTCTATGAACATCGATTCATTCGAACAGCTTACAACCCGAATCGGACGTTTACGATTAAAAAGATGTGGATCAATACCGGCTTTGACAATCTTCGCCGTTTACGCGTCCACATCAAACTATGACGAAGATGAAGTCGAAGCGTTCTACATGGACTTGGAGAGGTTCTGCTGAGAGACCGTACATTCTTCGAGGTCATCATTGGAGATTTCAATGCCAAGATCGGACCAAGGAGATCGTCTGAGGAACGTCACATTGGGACCCACGGATGAAAATGGAACGAATAGGGTGAGCGGCTCTCTGAGTTTATCATGGCGACCAAGACCATCCATGGTAACTCGCAATTCCAGAAGCCTCACCGATGGACGTGGGAATCACCCAATGGAGAGTACCATAAAGAAATAGACCACATCATGGTAAATAGAAAGTTTTGCCTAACCGATGTCGTTGTTGTCCCAAAATTTTACACGGGATCAGACCACCGTCTCCTTCGTGCAAGATTTTAATTCTCGCGGAAAGGAGAAAAAGCCGCTAAATTCGAAAACCGAATTCGCAGAACAACCACAAACTGGGACCTATTCAACTTATTAGTCGGCTGTAAGAAAGATGCCGTTGTCAACAACATCGATGAGGAATACGATCGGATCATTGAACATCTTCACGTTAGCGCTATGAACCCTGAGAGTTCGAAGGTCACCAAGAGACGTCTGTGTCCAGAAACTCTCGAGCTAATACGCCAGCGTGGAATCGTACGAGCTGCGGGCAACCGCGAACTAACGTCCGAACTTGCGAAATATTGGAGACAGGCGATAAAAGACGATCTTAAAGAGAGAAGAGCAGCAGTAATGGTCGGAGCTGCGGAGGCTGGGAAAAGCATTCGCAAAGCTCGCCGAAGCTTCGCCAATTACAAGAACGAGATGATTGCACTCCGACGCCCAGACGGAACAATAACAGCGTCCAGAAAGGCAATGGAAAAAATCATCCACGATTACTAATCAGATCTCTTCAATAGCCACGTCCACCTCCCGTCATAAGAAATAAAAGAGGATGGATATGTTGTACCACCTGCTACCGCTTCCGAAATCCGACATGCCATTTCGTCGGTGAAAAATCGAACAGCACCAGGTC